>JBCNJP010000009.1:53646040-53691196 GCA_039602395.1 Deinandra increscens subsp. villosa | reverse complement strand
ATATGCTGACGTTGATTCCTTAAATAAAATAGTTAGGATTATTGCCCACCAATAGACAATAGTTAGAGATTATTGTCGGTCAATTGGCAATAGTTTAAGATTATTTCCAGCCAATAGGTAATAGTTGAGATTATTTAAATCCATGTTTCATCTTTTTTATATTTACTACGTCAGCTATAGTAACATCGGTTAGTGGGATTGACAGAATGATTATTAAAAGAATAGTGTATAAAGATAAGACTATTGTATTACAAAACAAATGATGGGATTATTGCCGGCCAATAGGCAATAGTTGGGATTATTTAAATCTAGTTTTCCTTTATTTTTATAACATAAAATTATTAAAGATTTGATTTTCAACAACTTATCTATATATATTATTCATTCAATAATTAAAATTGATTCAATAATAAAAAAACATCATAAATAAAAATTTATTTAATTACAACAACAACAACAACCATACCAGTAAAGTCCCACTAATAGCAATAACATTTTTTGTCGCCCTGGAAGCAGCCTCTTTATCCTTTGGGGTAGAGATAAGGTTTGCCTACATCCCATCTTCTTAGAGCCTACTAATAATACTTAATAAAGCAAGAGATCTATCCGTGTAATACACGAGATCTATCATAGTACAATTATTAATATAATACGTAATTCCAGTAATAAAAATAATATCAGTGAATTATTAATTGTATTTTGTAATGATTCAACCCATGCAATACACGAGATCTATCATAGTACAATTGATAAAAAAAAAAGAGGTACAAGACTTTACTTCTATTTTCTATCCATGTTTAAACTGGTATCCGGGGTTTCAAAACAAAGAAGTTTTAAATTGATATAGAATGAAGGTACAAATATAGAGATACAAAATTAGAAGAATCATTACAAATATACAACTATGCCCCTTACATAAATGATAAATAATGGATTTGTCTTTATTATCCTCTCTCAAGCGAAACGTGTGCAACAACATGAAGCTTTAGACTTAAAATTTTCAAAACGAGACAACCCTTTGGTTAGCAAATCAACTAGATGAGATGTAGTGGCGACATGTCTAGCAGAGAGAGTCTAAGCTAGAACCATATCTCCTGAGTAAAGTGCGATCAATCTTAAGATGCTTTGTAAGACCCCAAAACCTATAGGTCATACAGATGGCAAATCATAGCATAAACATAATTCAAGCTGGAATTCATAGAAACCAATGCTACAGAAAAGTTAAATAATTCGAACAGTTTAAAGTCAAACGAAAAAACCAAATCATAGTTTATAAAAAAAAGGTCTTAAAAGGGAAAGTCAATATTTGGAGTGAGGGTAGCCTTATAACTTCTGTGATGAGATGTACGTCCAAAAACCTAACAATGAAATCAATCTGATGTATATGTGAAAAGTCAGCGCTGCAGAGTGAGTTCTGGTTTATAAAAAGAGAATTCTGTAACCTTATTCGTATATATAAAACAAAGTAAAAACATATCATAGCATAACATATTGAAATACCCGTATACAATTTGATGTCAAACTTAACCATTAATAATGTTGAAAATCGGTTCCAGAAAATTTCGTACAAAACATATGATTTTACGATCATAAAATGCCATTTAGTGGTTTACATTTACAAAATATACTAGAATTGAGTTTGACATTCTAGGGTGTTCATCAACTTAAACTTGAGTTGTTTCCACCAAAATACAAGATGGGTCGTTCATCCTTGACGTGATCGGTTCTTCTAAGACTTGATGAGCTCTCGCTAGGCTTTCCCCTTACCTGTAATTCACTCACTTTCAATCGTGAGTTTCTATTGCTTAAACATGTGTAATCAACTTTAAAAATGAGAAATAACAAATAAAACCAGATAATGGTTTCTAGGCGTATCGCCTAAAACTTCTTTCTTTCCAAGCGAGACGCCTGGAAGTTTAGGCGTATCGCCTACAGATAGTCATGCTCCAAGCGATACGCTTGGAGCCACCTTTCCAGGGATTCTACCGAATTTGGCCAGTTCCATACTTAGAATTTTTTTTGAGGTTTTTCCCTATTTTGCCAACTCCACGAGAATTCTTAGAGAACTTCTATTAGGCATCTTAAGCCTTCAAAAATACGTTTGAAACATGTTTTAGTAGATAGCGCATACCTTGGACATGTTCGTGACATACTAACTAACCCCGGGTTCACCCGACCCGTTTGACCCATTATGGGATTTCCATGAGGCAACCCAATCCTTTATGATCCAGAGATGAATCCATAGCATGTAATTTGATACCATAATCACATTTTCAAGCATTTGGCATGGATATAACCTTGTTAATACAAATTGATTGATTTTACACATTTATTATGTGTTTAGCTTCTTACCTTTCCGATTTACTTGAGTGTTTAGACACAGTACACATAATTGCATGCACATTAATATACTTGTCGTTGGGTCGCATAGCTATTACACTAGATGTTCCATTATCCATATTTTTTTCCATTTGACCCGTTAAGACGGGTCTTTGCCTTTGGTGTCTCCCAATGCCTAATTTGACCATAATTCTAGTATTGAGGATCTATGGTTCTACAAACCCTTTGTCACCCAACTTTACTTGTTACATGGCATGGGTCCTAATGCCCACTTTTTGCCCACTTCAACTTATCATTCATAATATGATTCCTCCAAATCCTTCTAATGGTCAATATGAGTCATTGGAGAAACTTTTTGGCCATTTGTGCTTCATGGTTCCTAGAAGCATTCGTCACCCATTAGTATAACTCAAGGTTTATTGCATATGCATGTAATTACACATTTTACATAATACTACTTGTAACATAAACGATGTTACCTTTTGAGCTTGAACCTCCGCTTCCACTATTGGAACAAAAATCTATGTGATTGACGCCATCAAATCTGTTTACCGAAGCATTCGACTGAAGAATCCATGTGAATTGATTCAAAGACACGGGTTGTGATGATCGAGGCTTGCGAGATTGGACCGAAGACCGTTTTCTGGAAAAGTCAACCGTTCGGGTCAATGGTCAACGTAAAAGTCAACGGAAGATCGGTTCGAGCGAGTCAAGCTTCGGATTAATTAAATCAACTTTGATTTAATTAATATTTATATTTATCTGCTTTACTTGTAATTTTGTTAATTTGTTATGTTTTTCTGTTCTTAGTCACCCTCACTATATATATAGTGATGGTGCCCCATTCATTAAGAGATGAATGATGACTCTTTAGGATGGTGAGTCTTTCATTCTAGAGAGAGAGAGTGAGTCATGGATTTCTAGAGAAATAGTGTTTGTCATGATTTCTTGTAACTATTCATTTGGTTCATTGAAATCATTTGACTTGTTCATCATCTTATGTGTTTGATTATCCTTGATTCTTCATCTCCATCATCGTCTCATGGGTTTTTCGTATCCGAACCTCCGTTCTTGCTCAAGATCGAGATTCTTGATGTGAAAATCAGTCCTGAAAAATGGTATCAGAGCGGGTAACCGATCAGATTTCATCTCACGATAGAATCTGGTCACTCGAATCTGAGTTTGAGCTTGAATTGAGTGAAGATGAGAAAACCCAATTTTTGGAGACTTTCTTTATTTTTCTTCATCTTGGATGATTCTGGACAGATTTGATGTTTTGGATGGTAGATTTGGGTCCATTGACTTCATCTAGATGTTATTTCTTCTTCTACATGTTCAAATCTGTGAGAAAATGAAGACCAGACCTGATTTTTCGTAACAGTGGAGTTCTTCACGTTTTTGGGTTGTTCTTGAAGATTTCGGGTTTGATTCTGCATTTTTGGTGTTATTGTTGATGGATTTGGATGAAACGAAGCACTAATCTTGATGGAAAACGCGTTCCGGATCCATTGGAAGCATCCTTCTCATCTGAATCTCAACCATTTTGGCAGATCTGGAAAAATAAACACTGGTGCATGTTTCGCGGTGTTCTTTGTGTTCTTGAAGATTTCCAGAATTTTGGGTTGATTCAATCGAGTTTTGCTGCTGTTTAGGATGTGTAAGTGGCCATAGCATGTTTCTAAAACAGATTTGTGTCAAGAATCGATGGTTTCTACTCGTTTCTGAGGTTTTTTAAGGATCAAGGTTGCTGCGTTTTTTCAAGTGTTCTTCAAGTTCTTTGAAGTTTTGAAGATGTTCTTAACGATCTGAGTTCGTCTTGAAGATGTTCTTAACGACCTGAGTTCGTCTTGAAGATGTACTTAACAATCTGAGTTCAGCTTGAAGATGGTCTAAACGACGTGCCTTTCTTCTTAGCGATTAGGTTGAACGACCTGATTTGCCTTGAACGATCAGGCTAGTCTGAACGATCAGGATGTGGCCTGAACGACCAGCTCCTTGCCTGAACGATCAGCCTCATTCTTAACGATCTGGTCTGAATGACCTGCCTCTAATGATCAGCTTCTGGGTTTTCGTTCAAGTTGTTCTCGGTGGATTCTAATCGTTAAGGTTTGTAGAGCATCGAACCAGGAGTTCAGGGACATAAAAATTATCAAAATTGGTTGAGAAACGATTGAGATATTGGTGATTTACGGTTTTCCGGTTGCCTGCGCTTTTCTGGTGGGTATTTTCCGATCAATTAGGGTTTGCAAGTTGAAGACGCATGAGAGATGACAGCTGATGACGTGGCGTTTTTCCATTGGCTGCGTGGAGAATTTTCTCTCTCCTTTGTCGTATTCCAGGGTCAACCTTCTATGGGTTGTCGAATTCCTATTGGTGCAGAGGAAAGCACGTGGGGACCATGGTCCAAGGAGCCGTTGGAAGCCTTTTTGGCTGTCTCACGCCCATTGGCTGAGAATGTTTACGTGTGGGACCCCTTGGACAGAAAGAGCCGTTAAAAGGCTTTGTTTCTGGCGCACTATCATTGGCTGTCTCCTTTTTCACGTGGATCAGTCCCTTCCATTTGTCAGATTCATTTGATCTCCACCGTAGATCATGGTAGTGTGTTTCTTTTGCTGAATTTTGATTGGGTAGCCGCCAAACACATGGATCACGATTCTTAACCCTTAGATCAGTTTCTTTACTTGCCGTTGGATCGTTTTTGTAGCTAGATTGTGATTGGCTGGATTTTAAACACAAGGATCATGGTATTTCTTAAGAGGTTTAATTGACTAATTAATATTTTTAGCAATTTTTGTTAAATGCGGGCAATTTTCTATCAGTCTTTTACGAGACTAACGGAGATGACGCCTAACGGAATTGCGGAAAATTTTTATTAGTCTCGGATTTATTCCATTTTATTGGGGTTCTCGTTTATTGACGTCACGCGCAACGTTTGCTATCGACCACTGAAGGCGTTGATGTCAACGAACCGGATTAACTGGAATCTCAGTTAAATGTTGGAATTGTCCGTTAAATCTCTCGAGAAGCCGTTACTTGATGAAAATTGACGGAATCTTTCAGATCGCGCCTTTTTGACCGATAATTCTCAGAAATATTCATGGAATATTATTCCGAGCTCGTTTTTTCTTCAACTAAAATTACGAAGACTCCGGTTATGATCATTTTTCGCTCGGGATCTCAAATTTTCTCCGATTTGACACTTTATTTTCGCATCCAACCCATTTACGTGGATCACAAGATTTATTTATGGATCATTGACAGCTATCAGCATCCGATTTCCGGTTTTTCGCGAGATTGTCCGATTTCGAGATTATTTATCTAGTTCCTCTAGGCAACCGATCGCAACGGTTTGACTCTCCGCATCTGATTTTTACGCTTCCGACTTGATGTTTTTGGAGAGATTTAGAGAAATAGGAGGAATTATTATGGATTTGGATATCGGGCCGATTATCAGAAGTTGGAGCATTTTCAGTGATTGATTGGTTTATCTGATTCAGTTTGTTGCGGTTTTGGCTCCGATGTTCAGCATTTTCTCAGTATTGTACCCGACCGTGTGAACCGAGTGAGCGGAACACTTGGATCTCGACTGGAGAAACAAGAACAGAAGAAGCTTATTCAGAGGGGGCATCTCTACAACAGATTGTCTCCGGTTTATCAGTTTCTCATTGAAGATGTACGACAGAGCGATTCTTCAGCAGTTGAATAGATTTGAAAGCATCAGTCAAGGGGGAATTGTTGAAACTAAAATCTATGTGACTGACGCCATCAAATCTGTTTACCGAAGCATTCGACTGAAGAATCCATGTGAATTGATTCAGAGACACGGGTTGTGATGCTCGAGGCTTGCAGTTTGGACCGAAGACCGTTTTCTGGAAAAGTCAACCGTTCGGGTCAACGGTCAACGATAAAACTCAACGGAAGATTGGTTCGAGCGAGTCAAGCTTCGGATTAATTAAATCAACTTTGATTTAATTAATATTTATGTTTATTTTCTGTTCAGTTTTTATGTTTTTACTAGTTAGTCACCCTCACTATATATATAGTGAGGGTGCCCCATTCATTGATAGATGGATGATGACTCTTTAGGATGTTGAGTCTTCCATTCTAGAGAGAGAGTGAGTCATGGATTTCTAGAGAGATAGTGTTTGTCATGATTTCTTGATTGTAATCATTCAATTAATGAAATCATTCGATTGTTCATCATCTTTCTTATGTTTATGATTTCCAAGATTCTTCTCATCTCCATCATCTCTTTCGGGTTTTCGAATCTGAACCTCGTTCTTGCTCAAAGTCAAGATTCTTGATGTGAAAATCGGTCCTGACATCCACCAACACCATGGTTATTTCCTTGATCAACTTGACCACCTAATAGGTCACTAACAATATTAGGACCTTTAACAACATAGCATTATTATCATATTTTCATTAACATGATTTCATTGCTACTCATACATGTTTTCATATATTTAACAACCAAGCATATTTGCCAAGTTTACATCTAGCTTTATGGTCTCATTACACCACATATCAAGTAAGGCATCCACTAACCAATTTTTTCCATAGATCATAATTTCATCAAGGGTGGGTCAATTTATGCACATAATGCCTCCTATGATCATTCAAGCTCAAAATCTAAAAATATGCTTGTTTTATCATCAATTAGTTTCTTTTAGGTATTTTATCAAACACCTTGTGTACACACATGTATGCGCACTTATAACCCATTCCCTTGAACCTTACACTTAGCCATTTAACGTAGTTTAGGTGAAATCATACCCCAACCCAACATTAATTCATCATATAACATCTCATTCAAGTTAGAATTTCATCATTAGAACCAATTCCATTGCTTTCTTAAGTAGTCATCTACATAGTGGTTCAAGTGCTAGAATTTGGTGACTACTTCACCAATGGTTTATCAAACTAGCAAGTTATGCAACAATTAAGGTTCCCAACACCCTAGGATTCACAATACATCAAGAATTTGTAGATTTGAGATCCAAATTTCACGACCTATACATAGAGGGGGTTTTACTTACTTGTTGCAAGGATTGAATTTGAGGAAGAATCACACCTCCAATTCCTATTTCTTAGCCAAAATCGCAGCCTTTAGCCTTGGAATTGCAGAATTTTAAGTTTGAGAAGAAGAAGGAGGTTGAGGTCGATGTCTAGGTCGTGATTCATGACCCCCTCCCTCTTCCCTTCTATTTTGACTAATTCAACTTTAAGGTATTTACATATTTGGCCCCTTTTAGTTTTTCAGCCTTTTATCCACATTTAACTAAAACACCAAATAACAAAAATGACCCTATTGTTTTTTAAATAAGCATATCTAACAACACGTAATTGTTTTAGCTATGAAAGTTTCATTTAGCTAGACGTTAACGGGAAAATTTTAATTATTAAAATTTTGGGATGTTACAACTCCACCCCCTTAAAGGGATTTCGTCCTCGAAACAATATTACGTACCGAATAAATGAGGGTAGTAGTGTTGCATTTCATCCTCAACTTCCCACGTCAATTCGGAGCCTTTTCTATGCTCCCATTGAACCAACACTTGCTTCACATCTTTGTTTCGTAGATGGGACACATTGAATGTGTTATGGATTCCGCTCAATTCTTCCGGTAGTTCCAACTAGTACGCGTTATCACCCACTCGGGCCAAGATTTTTAAGGGTCCTATAAACCTAGGACTTAGCTTACCCCGCTTTCGGAAACAGTATCACACCCTTCTAAGGGGATACTTTTAACAACACCATATCAACCTTTTAAAATTCTATAGGCCTTCGCCTTTTGTCAGCGTAGGACTTTTGCCTATCTTGGGCCGCCTTCCAGCGAGCCCTTATCATATCGAAATTCTCCGATGCTAGCTTAACGACATTCTTACTAGCTAGCTTCCGTTGGCCCACTTCACCCCAACACACGGGTGTTCGGCATTTTCTACCATATAGCATTTGTAGGACGACATCCCAATGCTCGAATGGTAACTATTGTTGTAGGAAAATTCAACGAGAGGAAGGTAATTATCCCAACTCCCATCAAAGTCAATAGCACATGCCGGTAGCATTTCTTCAAGTGTTTGGATGGTTCTTTCACTCTGTCCATCCGTTTGCGGGTGGTATGCGGTACTAAGTAAAAGCTTTGTACCCAGCCACTCTTGAAATTCTCTCTAAAACTGAGAGGTGAACCGAGTATCCCGGTCAGACACAATCGAGACGGGTACTCCATGGCATGATATTATCTCGTTGATGTACACATCCGCCTTTCTTTCAGAGTAGTAAGTCTCTTGGATCAGTATAAAATAAGCACTTTTGGTCAATCTATCAACCACCACCCATATAGCATCATAACCTTTGGGGGTTTTTGGCAGTTTGGTTAGTAGATCCATAGTCACGTGCTCCCACTTATATGTAGGAATTTCTAACGGTTGGAGCTTACCATAAGGCTATTGGTGCTCCGCCTTGACTTGTGAACAAGTCAAATACTTCCCCACGTACTTGACTATGTCCCGCTTCATACTGGGCCACCAATAGCCGCGTTTCAAGTCGTGGTACATTTTTGTCGCCCCCGGATGAATCGAATACCGCGACTTATGGGCTTCATTAAGTAACAACTTATTCACTTCACAAGTGTTTGGAACCCAAATTCTCCTAAATCGGGTTTTAAGCCCACTTTCTTCTACACCAAGTTTTTCACTTGGCCCACATTTCGTTCTTTCTTTTGGTTCTCCATTCCTATAGCTTCCACTTGGGCTTCTTTGATCTTGGTGATTAGATCGGATGTCACCACCAACGTCATTGACCGCACCTTTATAGGAGCGTAATCCCCTTTCCGACTAAGGGCATCCGCTACCACACTGGCCTTGCCCGGGTGGTATTGGATTTCACAATCGTAATCCTTGATGGTCTCGAGCCATCTTCGTTGTCTCATGTTTAACTCTTTTTGCTCAAAGAAGTATTTGAGACTTTTATGGTCGGTGAAAATGGTACAATTCACCCCATAAAGATAGTGTCGCCATATTTTTAAGGAGAAAACCACCGCCGCCAACTCCAAATCATGAGTTGGGTAATTTTGTTCATGAAATTTTAATTGCCTTGAAGCATAAGCAATTACCTTGCCCCGTTTCATTAAAACACAACCAAGGCCCATTTTAGACACATCTGAATACACCAACATATCTTTAGTTCCCTCCGGGAGGGTTAAAACTGGTGCTTGTGTTAATTTCTGTTTAAGGTTCGATAAGCCTCTTCTTGCTCGGCACCCCACACAAACTTGGTGTCTTTTCGGGTTAATTTAGTCATGGGTAGGGCTATCTTCGAGAAGTCATGTATAAATCTCCGATAGTAGCCCGCTAACCCTAGAAAACTCCGCACCTCCGTCGGGTTTTTTGGGGGTTCCCATTTAGTGACGGATTCAATCTTTGCTGGATCCACCATAACCCCTTCAGCAACAATTACATAGCCTAGGAATTGTACCTCCTTTAGCCAAAATGCACATTTGGAGAATTTTGTGTACAACTTTTCCTCCCTTAACTTTTCTAGTACCTCCCGTAAGTGTTTAGGATGCTCCACTTCATCTTGGGAATATACCAGAATGTCATCGATGAACACGATCACCGACTTGTCAAACATAGGCTTACACACCCGGTTCATAAGATCCATGAAGGCTGCGGGTGCATTAGTGAGCCCAAAGGACATCACTTATAATTCATAATGCACGTATCTTGTTCTAAAGGCCGTTTTGGGAACATCTTCTTCTTTCACCTTTAATTGATTGTACCCCGAACGTAGGTCTATCTTTGTGAACCATTTTGCCCCTTAGAGCTGATCGAACAAATCGTCAATTCTGGTTAATGGGTATTCTTTACTGTGAGTTTGTTCAACTCCCGGTAGTCGATGCACATCTGCATGCTACCATCCTTCTTCTTTACGAATAACACTGGAGCTCCCCACGGAGAGACACTCGGCATTATAAACCCTTTATCCAATAACTCCTGGATTTGGGCCATCAATTCTTGCAACTCTGTCGGCGCCAGCCTATAAGGAGCCTTGGCTACCGGTTACGCATTTGGCACCAACTCGATTTTTAATTCCATCTCCCGATCGGGTGGTAACTCTGGTAAGTCATCCAGAAATACATCTTTGAATTCTTGCACCACGGGTAGGTCATCTATTGCGGGACTTTGAATTCTAGTGTCCGCCACCATAGCCAAGTAGGCCTGCCACCATAGCCAAGTAGGCCTGGACCCGTGCATTATGAGCTTTCTAGCTTCCATCATTGTGCATAAAATTGGAGTATTCTGCTTTTCACCATAAATGGTGACCTTTCTCCCCTTTGGCGAAGATATCTCTATCGCCTTCCGGTCACATATGACCTTAGCATGGTTACGGGATAGCCAATCTATCCCCACCACCACTTTGAACTCCCTCATCGCCATGGGGATGAGATCTATCAAGTATTCCTCGTTGCCGATGGACATTTTTCATCCCCGACATATATCAAAAACAAGAATACTTTTCTCATTAGCTTTTTCTACCCTAAGGGTACATGCAAATTTTCAATTATAAACGAAGGATGCTTAATACATATGAAACAAATGATCTATTAGCTCCCGTATCAAATAATACGTGAGCAAGTATCGAATTAACAAGAAATGTACCTGCCACCATGTTAGGGTCTGATTTGGCTTCTTCGGCCGTGAGTTGGAATGCCCAGCCCGTAGCTTTTGGCACTTCCATGTTTCCTCCACTTCTCGCGCCCTCCTTCTTGAGTTTTGGGCATTCTGATTTCTTGTGCCCTGTCTGGTAACAGTTGAAGCATCGTGGTGCTTCAGACGGACAGTTTGAAATAACGTGGCCCTTCTTGCCATAAATTAGGCTTGGGCGATCTTTGAATATGCATTCTCCCGAGTGCCCTTTCCCACACACTTTACATTTTGATCCGCCTCCCTTTGTGTCCTTCTTCTTGGACGAATCACCAACTCTTTGCTTCTTGGGAGGTTTTAGATTCCCCCCAGTGGGTTTTCTTGCCTCCTGGGCTTTTTCCCGGATTACATCAATTTCCCTCGACCGTGCGATGTTAATCATCTGTTCTACCGTGGTGAACTGGTTGAGGGGTATGAAGTTCTTTATCTGCGCCTTCAACATGTTTCGGTAGAAGAAAATATGTGGCCCTTCAGTGGGTAGCACATCCGAACAGAATTTTACCTCCGTCAACGGTTTGAGTCTCCCCTTGTTCCAACTTGAGAAACTCATGTTTTAATACATTGACTTATAGGGTGGGCAGTGGTGTTCAAGGAATAATTCTTTAAATTCTGCCTACGTTAGGGCATCTGCCACCGCTTCACCCTTCTCTAGGACTTCTGCGTCCCACCAACCCTTAGCCGATCTACTAATAGACCCGTGGCAAAGATGACTTGATCAGCTGCCTCGCAATGGCTTCTTCTAAATACCCCTTCCACATTGATCACCCATCGGTGACTGGCTATCGGGTCCGGATCACCCGTATATTGTGGGGGTTTGCACGCCATAAAGTATTTTAAGGAGCTGCCCTTCTTCTTTGGCGAGCATGTCTCTCCTTCATCAAGGAGAGCTTTCTTCAACTCCTCGAACTTCTCGTTCAAGGTTTTAACAGATCCTCCTGGATCTGGTGCACATACTCGGGGATAGCGTCTGAATGGCATTCCCCACCTCTTCAGAGACTTAGGCTCTCAAGGCCTGCCTTCTTTGTTCCTTTGTGAGATCATCGCTATCATGGTCCGTGATTGATCTACAGAATTTAAATCTTTTATTAGCTTTGCAGCTTATAATTACCTTTGCCCACAACAAGGTTTTTGCAACATTATATTGGTCGTGGACAATGTTCTCCCACAGGTTTATACGAGGTTTCTAGGCTTAGCTTTACCCCGTTTCTACCTGGGACACTTCACTCATGCACTTCCCGGTTCAGGTGTGAAACACCTCCCCGTGCGTTTCCCCGAGTGAATAATAATAACTCTGCCTTTACCGACATACAGGAGCTATTATTCCTATTAAACACAAACATTAACAATTAGTTTATGGTTAAGTACCTTACCCGGACGCTTCATTGTAACACCCCAAATTTCACAGATACATGATATATATAGTAAATACGTGTTTCTATTATAAATACGTGAGCTTAATTGATAAATATGGTAAACTATGCAAGTTGCATGTGTTAGAAATACGTGTTTGATGGCCAATATAGTAAAACATGCATGAAGGAATGTGTTAAACGTTATAGAAAGTAAAAATATGAGATGCATATGTGTTTATATGAATAACATGATGATAAATGTGTGAATTGATACATATATATGTGTGAATACTTGTTATAATAGCTAACGGAAAAGTAAAAGGACTAAAAGTGTAATTTATGCAAAGATATAAACATATACGGATATTATATGTATCTATAATTGTTATAAGTATTTTGAGGCTTAGAAATTAGTAAAAATATGTCCTACTACGATTAGTAACATGAAATGACAAGTATTGTAAAGTTTGAGGGACTAGAACATAAAATAATAAAAGATATATATATATATATAAACATATATATATATATATATACGTATATCATCGAGCGTGTCCTGAGCCTTAAAAACATTTATAAATATGCCCCATAATGTTTTATTATATAAAAATGATAGAAAGGTAGGAGTTTAGGGGCTTAAAATGTAATTATAAGGTCCAGGGACCATTTCTGCCAATCTGTCAAAGATGGGTCGCGTGTCGCGAAGACCCCTTCCCCCTCCCGGCGCGACACGCGATGGGTTACAGCAACATATCCCTTTCTTTGGCTCGTTTTTGGCCACGAGTTCAACCTTGCAGACCACGATTGACCCATCTACGCGTCAAATTAACTTGCTTATAACTCAAAAACCCTAAGAAAACCCAGAGATATCATCAGCCCAATTCAGCTGCTCAAGAGGAATCAAGAGCTAAATATCTGTAGTCAAGCATGATTAGGTATGATCTAAAATAACGTCTTTCAGTTTTGGCTAAATCGATCTCTAAGTATGTTTTCTAAAAATGTGTTAAAATTAGGGTTCTTGAGCTTGTTTTGATAAAATCGGGTGATCGGGTGGGAATTAGGGTCTGAATTTTTGTAGGTAATCATAAAAAGATGTATTTTAAGAAATGTATAAGTTTATTTCATACTTGGTTCAAGTGCTAGAATTTGGTGACTACTTCACCAATGGTTTATCAAACTAGCAAGTTATGCAACAATTAAGGTTCCCAACACCCTAGGATTCACAATACATCAAGAATTTGCAGATTTGAGGTCCAAATTTCGTGACCTATACATAGAGGGGGTTTTACTTACTTGTTGCAAGGATAAAATTTTAGGAAGAATCACACTTCCAATTCCTAGTTCTTAGCCAAAATCGCAGCCTTTAGCCTTGGAATTGCAGAATTTTAAGTTTGAGAAGAAGAAGGAGGTTGAGGTCGATGTCTAGGTCGTGATTCACGACCCCCTCCCTCTTCCCTTCTATTTTGACTAATTTAAATTTGAGGTATTTACATATTTGGCCCCTTTAAGTTTTTCAACCTTTTATCCACATTTAACTAAAACACCAAATAACAAAAATGACCCTATTGTTTCTTAAATGGGCATATGTAACAACAAGTAATTATTTTAACTATGAAAGTTTCATTTAGCTTGACGTTAATAGGAAAATTTTAATTATTAAAATTTGGAGATGTTACACATATACATATTGTAGTCATTGCATCAGGTTACAATGGATTCATGTATGCCCCAAAGACAGACAAAACACTGAGTAGTGGATTGTTATGGGATTTTAAGATTTTGACTTATAAGAGACCATAAGGTTGTCTCACGAAGAGACCATAAAACGACCTCAACCGGTCGTGCAAGACTACTATTTAAAAATAACATAAAATATATCATCGTTAACCATCTACATAAATTAATTCATACATAAGTGAGAAGCATCGCAATTACATATGCAAACTAGAAATCATATACTTTAATACTTTCATCTATTAGCAATATAATAAACTTATATTGCATTTATAGCAGCCCTAAAATAATAAAACGTTTAAAAGAAGGCATCAAGAGCTCACCTTAGCAAATGCACTCGAATCGTAAGTAGCTAGGGACTTAGGAATTATATTTCCTAGGATATGGTCAACGTCCCGTTCATATAACATAACCTACACTTAGTTCGAGCAATTCATAATTGTTTACGTCTAAACCGAACCAAGTTCGTGCCCGTGTGTAATAGAATAATCATCGCACAAGATGTTGATCATCAATTTTTACCCTAACCTACTCGAAGACAGAACCAACTTGTTACCTTTAATTGTAATCGATCTCTTTCAAATCCAATGCGGGTCCGTAAATCAAACTACCAATACCCTAATAAAACCAATTTACATTGTTAACTTCCATTTCATAGAATCAAAATTACGTGTAGAATCACGCTTGGTGATTACCTGCGATTGGAACTACGAGCACGGGTCGTTGGCTTCAACACGGTCCTCTTATTCATTTGATCGTGGGTTGCAACTGATTGGGATCATCACCTGATGATTAAATCGTAATCTACACGGAAGGAATTAAAGGCTAATGAAAGTTTTTGTATATCCATCACCAACTATTGAGTACAATATGCCCTATATATAGATCAATGAGAAACATTATATACCCTTCTACAATAGTCAACATGACTAATATATCTATAACTAATACGCCCCCACAGTTCAAGCGGTAGGAGGAAGAACGCTCAAACAGTCCCTAAATGTCTGAAACAGGGGATGCGGAAGGCCCTTAGTGAAGATATCAACATACTCGTAATCTGAGGGAACGTGCAGAACATGAATATGACCAACTCAAACCTTTTCTCAAACAAAATGAATATCGATCTCAACGTTGTAAAACCACTGTTCGATCTTACTAATGCATGATTTGGTAATCGGAGAAACACAAACGAGTAAATAAAGCTTTGCTTTATTGATTCACTTAGAGAGATTACAAGCTAGAGAGAGAAACACACTCAAACACACACGGTTAAGATGTAGAAATGACAGAACTCCTTAGACTCTCTCTAACATGAACTATTTATAGTCACTAACATACTGGCCAGCGTACCACCTGCGGACCATTTGGTACGCCCGTACCATCTGGTACGTTTGACCATCTAGTACGGCCAGGTGACTATTTAACTCATACACTAGCTCTAGTCTAGATACAATACACGAGACACAACGTAGCATAGGAATATGCTCTAACAATCTCCCCCTTAATGTGTAGTGTATCCAGCTATATATCTATCTAACAAAACTTCACTCTTTAATCTTCAGCATCACTGCGTCTGATCTTCAACTTGAAAGCTTGTCAAAATGAGAGCTTGCATGGCATGATCAATCTTGAACATCAAGATCCACTTATGAAAGATAGTACATACTCCCCCTTTCACCATGCTTGAGTCTTGTCACACAGAACAACCTGCAATTTCAGAAGACAGAAACGCGGCTTTCTTTTTCTTTTATGAAAAAATAAATTAATCTTGGCGCAAAACTTCTATTTGAGAATCCAAGATATAGTTTTGAAATTATATTTTGTATCGTGTATCGATCGGTCGAAAACAAATAAGAAACAAAATCTTTTTGGCTTTTTGTAACTTTATATCAAAAGACACCGAAAATCTTTTTGGATTTTTCAAATATGAAACATAAATGCAATGCTGAAATGAAATACTGAATTACACACTATTTTTGTCTTTTGCAAGAAAGATCACAACTTGGGATCATATTGGTCATGACATGCTGAACTAAACTTCAATTTCAATTACTTCAGCACACAAGTCTTGCCGATTGCTGCTATAATTTCTCCAACTTAAACTCAGGCACAATCATACTCATAACATCTGGATATGTTATTGTATTGATTTAGATTTGCTTTGACCAGTGTACCCCATACTATCAGGCATACTTAGATATGTATTTCTTTTATATCACACTTTGTGATTTCATTTGTGATATAATCACATAATGATTGAATTCATGATATAGTCAACTGTGTTCCATGCAAAAAGAAATAAGAATGTTAAATCGTCTACCTTAAGGTTAGGGATGGCAATGGGGCGGGTTTGGGGCGGGTTTGAGTAATCCCAACCCCGTACCCGGTTATAAAAGTCTGTCCCATACCCGGCCCAAAACCCGTCGGGTTTCTAGCGGGTATTTACCCATCGGGTATCGGGCATACCCGCGGGTTTCGGGCATACCCGTCGGGTATACATCGGCTAACTATTAATTTATATTTATCACAATTATAATAAAATATCTCAAATAACTAAACATATATAAGTTAAAAATTATGTAAATCAATGTTTTTTACAAATAACTTAGTATTATAGATAAAAATAAAAAAATAGATAAATAAAATCATACAACATATACTTAAAATAAAGAAATAAAATGAAGAAAAATATAGCGGGTATATATTAACGGGTAATCGGGGCGGGTAAGTGGGTATATCATCAAATCCCATACCCGCCCCATACCCATGAAAAATTTCAAAAGTAATCCCATACCCGGACCCATACCCGATTACCCGACCCCATACCCGCCCCATATGTGTCGGGTTTCGGGTTTTCCCATCGGGTTCGGGTTTCATTGCCATCCCTACTTAAGGTCGATCTTTCGATACGCTGATAAGGCCTCGGATTTAACAAAATAAGAAAATAAAACAAGTTGAAATTGTATAACTCAACAACAATCAGGTCGATACTTCCGTATACGCAGAGAAAGTCCGATGAGTTATACGAAACACCAAAGAAAATAAAGCAGAACGTCAAACGAACAACGATCAGGTCGGTCTTGTGGACACGCAGAGAAAGTCCGATCGTTTGACAAAATAAAGAAAATCAAACAAGTTTAAATCTTTGCAAAATGAACACATGTTTACATAGTGACTTCTCATTTTCACAGTGACTTCTCATTTTCTTTTTTCACATATCTTTTCATGATATATCATGAGATATGCATCAAGATGTTGTCCACTTGGTCAAGCATTAGTATTTAATGTGTTTATCACATCTGAATGCTTTCTGATTTAATGCCGAGCCTACCAAGCACATCGAGCAATGATCTTATGGCTTTTTCATCTAATTTATCCATGAGTCAGACACGTAAGCCAATGTACCATCATTTTCCAAATATGTCGGATCAATTTCTCATTTTTCAATGTTTTTGTATTTTTCTGTTTTTCAATGTTTTTGTATTTTTCCATTTTCTCCCCCTTAAAATGAAAACTCTATTTTTGGATTTTCATTTTAACAAAAACACAAAGACATTATTTTTGGTTTTTCAATTTTCTCCCCCTAAACTACATACGAAATGTAAAAGAAAGAAAATTGACCAATCGATACCGATACCTTTCAGGTTTTAGCTTTCAGAAAATTCAGTTTGAAATTTGATATTTCTTGAAATATAAGTAAAAACGCAGAATACTTCTCCATCAACAACTTTTTCAATCACCAACGAGTCTTCTAGAAGTACCTGCACACTGGTTTAAATAATTAGTATTCAAATGACCCGAAGCACACAACTTCTGGTCGACCAGTGTCTTCTATAAAACCATTTGCAACCTTGGTGACCAACTTAGGTCGCCACTACATTTTGGCGGGGGCAGTTTTTACTGAAACATCATCTTGCGATGAATCACCAACACTAGAATCACTTTTGTAAACATATTTACTGTTTGATTTAAAATGTGAAGATTGTGATTCAGTAAAAATTATGCCTGATTCATCAATTATCATGGCAATTTTTCCAGAAAAAGCTCTTTTGACAGTTACAGGACAATCCTGTGCCATATGTCCCTTTCGACGACATTGATAGCACAAACGATATGATTGCTTTGATTGTGGCTTGTCCTGAACTGGATGACATTTATCAATGAGTTCAGAATCATCAAAAATATCATCAAAACTTGAAATTGGTTAGAATGTACCCATTTAGATGTAGGACTTTGAGGTGTAGCATTAGATCCAGATGAAGAAGATTCTTTTGAACAACTTTCAGATGAAAACTTCTTTTTCTGCTTTCCCCAAAATCCCTACTCCATGGTAGACATGAAAACTTGAGCCAAATGATAAAGTTGTTCCAAGGTTGTGTCTTGCTTTGCATGCTTAACCTTCTTTGACATGTTTTTCTGATTTTGCTATTCAAACTTCTTGCATGTACTACCCAAACCAGATTGTTTGTAACCCGGTAGCTTTGTCAGATCAATTTGAGATTTAAAAGAACGATCTTGAGCAGCTTGGGTGAATTTAGCTTTAATGTCATTCAAATTGTTAGCTTGTACCAACGCAGCTGCTAATTCTTCCTCAGACCCTAGCTTCTCATCTTTTTCAATCAACTTATTATCAGAAATTTGTTGATCAGAAACACCAATACCACCAGAATTTTTTTTAACAAATGTAGGTGCACAAGATACTAATGATTCTTCTTTCTTGTTTACATGCTTTAACGTCGTCTTCTCCGATTTTGCAGACACAAATGCAGAATAATCTTTCTTTAGAGTCGGAGTGCTCAAATCAACAACAGCCTCTGTTTGAATCACCGGATGTGGAATCTGATTGAAATCATCTCCTCCAAACACCTTCTTGGAGTTATCGTCTTGACACAAATAACTCACAAACGAGTGAGAATTCTTCAGATTATGCAATTGACGATTCAAATCCAAAATTTCCACGTTGAAATCAGCTATTATCTTGTGAGTTTCAGCAACAACCTGTTCTAATTGAATTAATTTCTCAGATGTGCTGTTAACTAAATATTTTTCTCTTCTCATACCATCATGAGCAGCATGTACTTCCTTGGTAATTTTATCCACTATTTCCTTATGGATCTCAACATTTATGGTTAACAAGCTCTTGTCTTTCTTCAGAGTAATGATTATGTCTTTCAATTGCGACTGAAGAATTTGATATTGACTTCTATCAGTGTAAAACACGTAATCGATCTTGCTAGTGCATTATTACAATCGGATTTGGACACCACGAGGTAAATAATCTTCTTTATATTGATCACAGCTCGTAAACAGAGAGTACAGAGAGTATTCAGGTTACACCAGTAAAAAAAACACAGTTAAGAACGCTCAGACCTCACTCACACTCTCTAAAACAAACTGAAACCTATATATAGAGACTGGCCAGCGGACCAACTTACTAGCGTACCAGGTGGTCCGGCGTACCACCTGGTCCGCCACTGATCCGCTGGAACTATAAAATACAAACTTATAAATTACATATTCAAAATACCAAGACCTAGCACTAGACAACACAAAATGCTCTAACAAACTCCCCCTTGTCTTGTGCTAGTCTTCAGAAGCTCTTGACTCTGTCTTCTTCCAATCCCTTATTCTGTTATTTCCAGTGTGTATCCCACCACCAAAACAAACTCGTATAACCTTCTGAAATTGCATAGCTTGATCAAAACATTCAGGCTTGTAAAGAATCTTGTTAGAATACAGCTTTTCAATATCATTCTTCGACAGATTTATCAATGACATTGGGTCGTAGATTCTCACAACCTTGTTATCTTCTTTAACCACAATTACTACTTCACCAGAAACCTCATCATAGTACCACCACCTCAATGTTTTGATGAAATCCTGTTCTAGCCTTTTTAAAGGTATCTTCTTGAGCTAAACTGGCTTCTTATATTTACAGAATCACTACTGGTCTGCCTGTGATAGGATGAATATATGTTGGATGCTCAGAGTAAGTTGGTCTTTGAGGAGTCAAAAACCTGAATCTTCCTTGACACTCTTCAATTAACTTCTCTTTAAACACAGCAGCCAAAAGATTTCCTCCATGATTCAAAAACGGACTTCTAGACAAGTCCCTCACATCACAAACAGGTAACGTGTTGAACCTTGAAGCATTCTTCAAATATATAATCCCAAACTCCTTTTTGATAGCATAGCATTTGAGTTCAGAATCATACATCCAGCTAATAATCTTTCCAGAAGCTTGTCTTCCTTTTCTGTCAAAATACCTTTTCTGATCAACAATCTTTGAAGACTTTTCAACTTGAACTGGAAGCTTCTTTGCCCTTTGTTCTTTTAACCAAGCTTCAAACAACAGCTTCTTTTCCTCTTCTTCGGACACATCAACAGATTCAGATGTTTCAGGTTGTTCTGATTGTTTCTATGTTTCAACCTTCTCTTCACTGTCTTTACCAAAGAAATTAAAACCCTCAGAATAGTCGTTATCAGAAAAATTCCCATACATCGTCGGATCATTGGGATATTCTTCAGCCGTCATATCTTCCACCTCCACCTGTTCATCTTCAAACACAACTTCTTCTTCTGAATCATCTTCCTTGTATGGATCAGCAACTGGCACCCTATCAACATCGTCCACATTTAAAGCAAATATGGCTGCCAGCTGCTCTTTAGTGAAGTGATTAACAAACTATCCCTCTTTCATTTCAACCCTTGATATTGGAGTTACATCATATATCTCTTTATCTGTAGACTCCCCCTGAGATGTTGTGGCTGTACCAGCAGTAGCAGATGATGTTCCTGCTGCATCAGTACCAGTACCAGCACCACCAACACCACCTTCTGGATTATCAGGGTCATCATTTAAAAATTTCATAACATCCTCTTCTTCTCTACAAGTTTCCTCAGGATTAGGCCTTTTCTCCCCCTGAGCAGATAAAGCAGTAAGCATCTGCTTAAGCTGCTCACCCATAGTCAGAGACAATTGCTTCAACTCAGCAATTTCCCGATCTTTTGCTTCATCCTGAGCTTTTAATCTAGCAAGTTCCTTTGTATGAGATTGATCTCTGGCTACTAACTCTTTACACAAATTCCTTAACCCAGAAATCTCTTCAGCTTGCAACTTGTTTGTATGCTCTACCTTTTCAAATCTGGCTTGAAACAATGCGAGCTTTAAATCAGTAGCAGAAATTGTTGAAGTAGTTGACGAAACAGATGTGGAAGCAGAACTAGTAGCAGACGTTCTCTTAATAGTCAACTTGCTGACCGGTGGTTGTTTTGAACTTTGGACATCAGCAGCTTTGGTGGTTGGTTGAATTGGGATTGAAGACGGAGTAGTCACCTTTTGCTTCTTACTAGGTGGACTTTGCCCAGACTTCTTGGCATCAGCAAGAAAAGAACCTGGCTTCACTCCTTTATATTTAACAGCCATACGCTTCATACGCCTGCCAGAAGCAACCTCAGGAGCTTTGCCTTTTTCTGCAGCTGATTTTCTAACAGACTCCTCCAAACTAGGAGAATAAGCAGGATCACTTCTGTCCTCAGCCTGTTTGGTTCTGTCTTCATACTTAGACGCATCCAAATTTCTGGACTCCAAATATTCAATATGCTGCTTTGAACCTTTTCTCACAGAGACATTTCTGGCATTTATAGTAATCGACGTGTAATTACCAGAATCTGACTCTGTATCAGACGAACTACCATCATCATCACTCATCACATCATCATCCGGAACATTCACCGGTTCAGGATCATTTACAGTTTCAGAAGTTACTTGCTCGGGATTCTGTTGTTGCTGAACAGGTTCTTGAACAACAGGTTTTTGCAAAACAGGTTCTTGCACAATTGGTTCTTGATGTGCTGGTTGCTCAATTTCATCATCTTCTACAAACTCAGTTGGAAATCCATTATCATCATAATGTAATTCATCATCAGAACTATCAGAATGTTTAGCAGCACCATTATCTGGAGCTACATAATCAGGATTCACAAGATGACCAATCAAACGCTTATTCGGTGGAGCAACTGCATTGCCTTTTCGCTTGTAATACACGGGAATCTTTCCAACAGCCACTCTGTTCATGTGCTTCATATCTATAATAGCAGCAGCATTCTTTGGAAGATTGGGATGCATATCATTCAGAATCATTTGAATAAACCTTGGATACATGATGCTTCTCACTTGTTTCACCAATATATTCTCCCTCATGTAGTTAAAAATCCATCCAGAAAAATTGAATTCCCGATTCAGCACCAATGCACAAATGAAAGATAGCACCCTCAAATCAAACTCTTCCTGACCTCTTGTTCTATTTCCAAAACACTTAATGATAACGTGCATCAAGTATTTATATGGAGGACTCAAATTAGCTTTAAGATACCATGGAACATACAATTGTCCATCGTACTTTATTCTTTTTAATAAAGCTATCAAATCTGCTTCAGGAAACTCAGTTGGGTAATCAGCTTGATCATTTAACCGTAAAACTCTTCGCACGTCAGCTTCAGAAATAACCACATCAGTTTCTAATATCTTTGCACGAATTACTGATGGCGTCACCGAGCAATCCACTTGAGCTGAATTCCAGAACATTACCAACAAGTCTTTATAAGGTGGACACTCGTGAGTAGCAGCAAAAAATATTCTTGATCGTCTGACGAACTCAAAAATGTTAAGAAATTATGGCTTCCACTTTTCTGCAGCATCTAGGAAAGCACAAACATTGTGTTCTCCAATCGATTTAAAATCTGCCATTGTTGTACATATCATCAAAACAAAACATCATTAAAATCAGTCAATATAATCATAATTCTCAAGGACGAACTCTGATGTTAAGTAAATCACTCAAACGAATAACTTTTGAAAATTTTATGAGCGGATCAAACCACGGATCAAATTTGTGCATCCGGATCATCTGGTCCGGCGGACCAATTGCGGATCACATTATCCTGCGGATCACATTATCCTGCGGATCACTTGATCCGGCGGATCAAATTCGTTGACTGCGGATCAGTTGACCAACCGGATCATCTCCGGATCAATTTGAAATTTTGACCAAATTTGGTCCGGCGGATCAGTTGATCCGGCGGACGATCAGTTTATCGAACAGTCAAGTTGAATTTTATGCAATTTTGAAGTGTTTGTTTTGGAATCAAAGAACAAGGGTTCATTCTAGAGTGTATTGCGACTCTAAAAATGTGTTTTATACACATGAACATTGAATAAATCCGGTTAAACAAGTATCCAGTCGGTTTTACTAAAAAACTAAAACTTAAATCTCAATTTTAACACTAATCAGACAACCATTGCAGAAATCAAGACCATCAACCTGTGCGTATTCAGTGTACCTACCTGTAGCAACAAAAATTTCGAGCAACACTTCGTTATCGGATGAGAAATCAAGAAAAAACGAATGAGAGAAGTTTTGGGGTTTTCTGTGTTGAATGAATATGATCCGCGAGTTATGAGCTCTCGCGGATCAAATTCTCTTTTTATACCCAATGTGGTCCGCCGGCGGATCAGCTGGTCCGCCGGATCAGAAAATGACCACATTGCCCCTATCATCAAATTTCTCATTTTTCATCAAAAATATTCAATTTCTTCAATTTCAAACATGATAATCTGATTTAGCATCGATTGTGATTCATTAAACAACAAATTGTCGATTCTGAAATTCAGATGATCTAAAACAAAGCAGAAAGAAAATCTTTTTGAATTTTGACAAATTTATATCAAAACACACTAAAATCTTTTTAATTTTTCGAACTTATGCTAAAACACACCTAAAATCTTTTTGAATTTTCTAAAATAAGCAGAAATAGCAAACCAACAGAAATCAAGAAATCAAAAAAACAATAAGTTATATTTTTGTGAGAAAGATCACAACATGAGATCATATCAGTGAGATGCACTTAACACACTTCAATTTCAACCCAATCAGCATGCAAATCAAGTTGTCCACGAATACAACACATAATGTTTATTTCAGCCAATTCAAATAAATTTTTACAGTTTTCTGATATGCATTAGGTATATTTATCAAGTACAGAAATCATGGCACCCACAAATTCAAGTAATTGATAATCTGATTTATTCTATATATATTTTTTTATTTTTCACTGATTCATCACAGAATCTATGTACAAAGACAATCGGTTCATAGTGTTTCATGCAAAAAGAAAGCAGAACCCTAAACAAACAACAATCAGGTCGGCCGGTAGGCATGCAGAGAAAGTCCGATTGTTTAGGAAAATAAGAAATAGAAAATAAAGTAGAAAGCGTATAATCCAACAACAATCAGGTTGGTCTTGACGACACGCAAAGAAAGTCCGATGGATTATACTAAACACCAAGAAAATAAAGCAGAACGTCAAACGAACAACAATCAGGTCGATCTTTCGATACGCAGAGAAAGTCCGATCATTTGACAAATTAAAGAAAATAAAACAAGTTTAAATCTTTGCAAAATAACGCATGCATACACTAAGACCATCTCTTATTCTCTTTTTGAATTTTTCATATAAGCTCAGCATTAAACAAAAACAAGAATCATGGTTCACCACAGATTTCAGACAGGCATTATCTTTATATCATACTAACATGTATCAGATATGAATGGCACATTCAATGAAACAAGCGAGTATCTACAGCCTTTCAATCTAGTCTATCCATGGTCAGTAACATTCACTGATGTACTATCATTTCTCACGAGGTTGGATCACATTTCTCAAATTTTTGGAATTTTCCAATTTTTTTTATGCTTTTGCATTTTTCAATTTTTTATGCTTTTTCATTTTTTGGAACACAAAACAACACACTATTTTTGTATTCTTCATATTTCTCCCCCTAAAAAGCAGAAAACATTAACAAAAAAATAAAACGAAAAGCAAAAACGATCAACTGAACCAAATCATGTGACATTTAACTTAGTAATCCCATTGATTTTCAACAAAAATTGGAACCGAGTTTTATCAAAAGCTTTTGTAAACAAATCAGCTCGCTGAAAATCCGTGTGAATTTTCTGCAAATCAATTAGTTTCTTTTCAAAGCAATCACGGATAAAGTGATATCGAATCTCAATGTGCTTAGTTTTAGAATGCTGAACCGGGTTTTTAGTGATGGATATAGCAGCCGAGTTATCAATAAAAATCGGAGTAGTAAGAAAATTCAAACCATAGTCGCGTAACTGCTGTTGTATCCACAAAACTTGTGAACAACAACTAGAAGCAGCCACATATTCCGCCTCTGCTGTAGACGTTGCAACCGAAGTTTGCTTTTTGCATTGCCACGACACCAGTCGTTCTCCCAAAAACTGACATCCTGCGGTTGTAGATTTGAAATTGATTTTACAGCCACCATAATCGGAGTCAGAATATGCTGATAACTCGAACTTATTATCATTAGGATACCAGATTCCCAGATCCGGATTACCCTTCAAATAAGCAATAATCCTCTTTACTGCCATCAGATGAGAAGCCTTTGGAGCTGCCTGATACCTAGCACACAAGCACACAACAAACATTATATCAGGACGAGATGCAGTTAAGTACATAAGCGAACCAATCATAGCCCTAAACAATGTGGGATCAATAGTTTCACCATCTCATCTGGTGCTAAACCATGTGAAACCTGGATTGGTGTACTAGGAACCCGAACATTGCCAATCTTGAACCTAGCCAAAATATCAGACACATATTTGGTTTGGTGTAAGAATATGCCTTTGGCCGATTGATGGACTTGAAGACCTAAAAAAAAACCCCATCTCGCCCATAGAACTCATTTCAAACTTTGTTTGCATCACACGTTCATAGGTCCTTGCATAACGTATCATTTGTGCTTCCAAAAATGATATCGTCCACCTAGACTTGGACAAGTAACAGATCCTTTCCAAACTTCTTCGAAAACAGCGTACAATCCACCTTTCCTCGCCGAAAACCGTTTTCCAGCAGGTGCGTAGATAAAGTTTCATACCAAGCTCTCGGGGCTTGATGCAATCCATATAAAGCCTTGTCTAACTTGTACACTTTATTTGGATAATCTGGATCATAAAAACTAGGCGGCTACCCATTAAGAAATGCACTCTTGACATCCATTTGATACACTTTGAATCCATGATATGCCGCGAAAGCTAAAAAAATTCTGATAGCCTCGATTCGTGCAACAGGAGCATAAACTTCATTGAAATCAACGCCTTCAATCTGTGAGAAACCCTGAACCACCAATCGAGCCTTGTTTCGAACATTTATGCCTCGATCATCTTTCTTACATTTAAATACCCATTTAGTACCACATGGTTCTTTGGAATTAGCGGGTAAATCCACGAGATGCCATACACCCAATTTCTGAAATTGCTGCAACTCTTCTTGTATAGCCTCAACCCAAGAAGCATCTTCCAAAGCCTGATCGACATTGGTTGGTTCAACTTGAGACAGAAAACAGGAATGAAACACATCATTCTGAACTCCTGAATCCCTGATTTCAGCAATTAAAGCATCAACGGAATCTGCTACATGATGACGTGTGCGAACTCCAGAACTCGGATCACCAATAATATTCTCTTGAGGATGAATGGTGTGTATCCTCAGAGTAGTTGAATCAGCAACAGGAATATTATCTGCCAAATTATTAGGTAAACTTGCATCTGCTTCTTCTGTGCTTGAAAGATCATCTAACGGTAAAGAAACTGGTACCGAAGAACTTGTACTTGGGAACGGAATTGGATCGTCAACAGGTGTTGACTCAGCTTCATGATACGAACTTTCATCATCATCGTCAGACGAACTCATCGTTTCTAAACTAGAAACATCCTGACTAGATGAAGTAGTAACAGATGAATTTGGAAGCTTAGGAATCCATGACCCGGAACCAGGAGTAGACAATGTATACATTATAGCAGCAGATAAGATTTCAGACTCATCTTCTTCATCAGAACTCTTTTGTGCAGCCGAGAACGAATCAACAAAAGAATTATAATCAAAAGCTCGAGAATTAACCGATTTAGGTTGTAAAAAGGTATGTCGATGACAATCCACATTCATATGATTCTCAATGGTTTTGGAAGACGTAAAATAAACCCTTTTCATTGGATGATGATATCCAACAAAAATACCTTCAACAGCTTTAGCATCAAACTTTCCACCTTCCTTGAGAACCGTGCATGAACACCCAAATGGTTCCAAGAAATTCAAATTTGGCTTTCGACCTCTGATCAATTCATAACTTATCTTGTTAAATCTTTTAACAATCAGAACACGATTGAGCACATAACATGCAGCAAGAACAGCTTCAGACCAAAACTTAATTGGTAAATGTGCATCAGCTAGCATCGTTCGAGCCGTTTCAATCAATGTTCGATTCTTTCGTTCAGCTACTCCATTTTGTTGCGGAGTATACAGCGCACTGAATTCGTGATAAATTCCAAACGAACCACAAAAAGCCTTCATTTTGTCATTTTTGAATTCAGAACCATTGTCAGTACGAATGCGACAAACTTTATGCTTGTACAACGATTCAAACTTAGATAACATGTTCCGAATTGAATCTGGAGTATCAGCCTTGGTCGCCAAAGATGCCACCCACGAAAATCTTGAGAAGTCATCCGTAATCACCAAGCAATAGAAACTACCCTCAATAATACGAACATTCATAGGACCAAACAGATCCATATGAAGCAGTTCCAAGGGAGTGACAATCGAATTCAAACGCTTAGAAGGATGAGACTTCTTTCTCTGTTTACCTTTCTTACATGAGACACACACATCATTGATAGAGAATCTATTCTTTGAAACACCTTCTACCAAAGAATGATTGACCAAGTAATTCATCTTTCGGTAATTGATGTGACCCATGCGTCTATGCCACAGAATTGATTCCTTTTCAATAGCTTTTGAGATGAAACATGTAGCAGATACAGCAGATGAAGTTTGATTCATATTTAACACATATAAGTCCCGAAATCTGGGAGCTCGCATCACAATCCAGTCTTCAGGAATTCGAATGCCAGGTTTTAGAATCAAGCATTCTGAACTTGTAAAAGCAGCCGTGTACTGCTTATCACAAATTTGAGATACGCTTAACAAGTTGTGCTGCAGCTCTTGCACAAATTGGACTTTTTCAAAAGTAATCTTCTCGTTACCCAACTTTCCTTCACCGATTATCTTCCCACCTTTATTGCCAGCAAAAGTAACATTTCCTCCTTGAATTGGTTTGACTTCAGACAGCAAGAAAATATTACCCGTCATGTGCCTGGATGCTCCACTATCAACGACCCAAAAGTTGTTAACAGCTGGCTTTCGAGCACCCTGCACATAGTAGCAAGCAATTAGTGAGTATCTGGACCCAAGCATTCAGCTTTGGGTCAACCGGTATCTTCCGAATAATCCTCAGTGGCTTTTGAAGTCATTTTAGGCAACCACTTTTGCCTGACAGATGGAATGAATGAATCAGCAGTAGTATCTGAAGTAGAATTATTACCAAAAGATTTGTAAGATTTATTGAAAAAATTTCTCCTTTTAAAATGTTGTTTGGTAACAATCTTTTCATCATCCATCTTGGGCTTTGCATCAGATTTTGAATCTGAATATGATTGCGTATAAGCTGAAGCCCTTTTTCTAGCTAAAACAGGACACCGACTACGAATATGTCCTTTTTCAAAACAACAATAACACCTTCGAAGATCAACAAAACCCTTAGGAACACCATCCTCAAAATTATTAGGAATGTTATCATTGTAATTTGATTGAACACCTTGTTTAGAAACATTGGTTTTAAACCTTCTTCCTTTGGAGGTAGGCAAAGGTTTAAACAAAGGGCCAATGTAACCATGTTCATTGTAAAATCCATAGTCATCAACACCACAACGATCAGCATATCCTTTAGGTTTAACATTTATGGTTTTGTTTTGTTCAAATTTACCAAAATCATCATAAAAATTGTAATCATCACAAAACCCAAACGCTTCATAATCAAAACTATTAGTTTCTGATGAATACTGACCATCAGAGTTATAAAAACTCTTTGGTGAGTAAGATGATTGTTTTGATTTAGTCTTAAACTTTTGATCATTTGATGACTTTGGTTTCTCAGAAGGCCTTTGACCTTTGGAGTATGATCCTTGATCATTTGAACCAGACGGCACATCAGACAAAACAATGAACTGCTCGTCTTCAAGATCTGACTTAACCACCTCAGATGGTTCTACGTACCACACTTTGGCAACACGTGATGGATCAACACAAATTAAAGGAAACTCTAAATCAGAAAACACTGAATCACTTCCTTTCAAACTATACATTCTCAATTTCTGAGAAGAATCACCATCAGTAGTTTTGCCTTTCAAATTTTCATCAAACTTTCCGTTTTTGGCAAATTTCTTTTCACGTTTCTGAAATTTCTGAGGTTTCTTTTGATTGACCTTAGAATTTCCAGCAAACTGTCCAAACCCAACACCATTTAATTTTGCACTTCTTTCAGGTGCTTCTGGTATAGCATTGACATCAGGTGTGATTGTGTTACTTACAGAAACAACATCTCTTTCAAAAAACAAATCTGGACCTTTAGTAAATTTTGAATTTTCAAATGTTTTCATTGTTTTTGCAGTTTCAAGTATTTTCTGAGCAGCCTCTAATGGTGTCAGTTTGACACTTTGAGGCCTAACCTCAGTGACAGGTTTTTCAACCTTAGAATCACTGGATTCAGACTATTTTGACACCTCAACCTTAGGTTTGGACACATGTTTGCCTGATTTCTTCTTATCAGTGCTTTTGGATTTATCAGATGATCCCTCAGTAAACATTGAGTAATCAAACACAACACCAACTTTGGTTTCAGATTCCTTTGGTCCTAAACCATGAACAATGGGTGGAGGAACTGAATTACACCTGGATTCTTTGAGCAAATCTTTTAAATGTTCATCTTTGCAAAGAAAACTTGCAAAGGAAGATGAATTTTTTAAATTTTCAAGTTGTCTTTTAAGATCCAAAATTTCAATGTTTAATTCGGAAATTTTAGCATTTGCTTCAGCAAGCTTCTTTTCACTAAAAATATAATCTTCCGTTTTGTTATTAAGCTCAATTTTTGTGCTCAGAACCACAGCATGTTCACTTTTCAGTTCAGCTTTAACAGCTTCCCACCTTTGTTTGTAGATTTTGACATTCTCTTCTGCTAACGAGTATTTGTCAAAATACATGATTTTCTGCTAACGAGTATTTGTCAAAATACATGATTTTGGCATACTTTTGATACAACTTTGAAGTTTCTTGCTGTTTTCCCTTGGTACACTCCTTGGCAAAATGCCCATAATTCTGACAATTGTAGCAACGAACCTTAGACTTATCAAATCCAAGTTTTCCTTCAGGATTTAAATCCTTCCGACCCGTTCTTTGCATATACTTTTTGCCTCTGCGAACAAGCATTGCCATGGACCAGTTAATATCCATCAATTCTAAGTCGTAAGAATCAATCTGTTCATAGTCTTCATCAGTTAACTCAGCGCTAGTTAACTTTCCTGCAACAACTCCATCATAAGACGAAACCATTGCTGAAAATAAAGCCATAAAGTCATTTGTAGTTTTTGCTGAAAAAACACTCTGATTGTGAGTTGGAACAGAAGACGACTGATGCGAATACACAGGATATGTTACAGCAGCTGTACTAGCATAACTTCCACTTGAAGAACCTCTAGACATGTTTGCTTGACCACTTGAAGTATTTTCTACATAAAAAGCAGTAGATGGTGGATTTGAGTTAGCCTTTGCTTTAGCATGCATGGTAGAAGCATTTTCACCAAAGTAGACATCGGGATTCTGAACTTGAGATGGTAAAGTTTTCACACGCATCATATCCAGTTCCCTTGCTAGTAGATTCCTTGTAAGTTCATCATATGTGAGATCATCAAAGCTTTTATCATGAGTCAGCAACAAAATATAACCTTCCCATTTCTCGGGCAAAGCATCTAATAGCTTTTCTTTCAATTCTCCAGCTTGAATTTTTACTCCAACAATATCAAGTTCACTGACCAAATGAGACAATCTTGAAATGAGATCATTAATGGTTTCATTCGGAACATGAGCAAAATTATCATACTCTCGCAACAACACTTTCTTCTTGCTCTTCTTGTATTGTGCATTACCTTCACATCGATGACATAAAGCATCCCACAATTTCTTAGATGTTGTATGTGTTTTAAATTGATGCAAAATATCCTTAGGTAAAGCCATTGATAAATTGGAATATGCTTTTCCTTCAAGTTTGAATGTCTCTTTCTCAGCATCGTTCATCTTGTTAAACGGCTTCTCTTGACCAATAAACTCCCCAGTTGTGAATTTTGGAATCTCATACCCATCAAGCATAGGAGTCCAAACATTAACATCGGTCACACCGATATACGACTCATACCGAGTTTTCCAATTATGAAAATCTTCAAACTTCATCAGTTTAGGAACTTTATTCGTAGTTCCTATTTCATTATCGTAGTTCAACAACGCTTGAATAGTCGTAGACATAGCAGCAAAAGCCTGAAACGGATCCATGATTAACAAAACCTCAATTCTGTAGTCAGCGGACCAGTATATCGAACCCCGGACCAAAATCAGACCTCCGGATCAAATTCCAAGTTAACGGATCAGAAAAAATTCTCCCCGGATCAAAACTCAACCCGCGGATCAGAATTCTTCTACCGGATCAAAAACACCCCGCAGATCAACTGATACGCTGCTAACTGATACGCTGGAACTGCCGCGTATCAAACGATAACCGCCACGGATCAGTGTTTGAAGATTGCTTGGCGGATCAAATTCAGCGGATCACTGAATCTGATGAATTTACTCTTGCGGATCAGAATCTTCAACCGGCGGATCACCAGCGGATCACCCACGGACCAGAAGCAAAATGCATAATTTTCACAATTTTTGACTTTTAATGCTTGAATACAACGTACAACTCAGCGAAAATGAACCAGAAGCAATCCGAATGAAGAAAACATACTGAATTGACGAAGAACTGAGAAGAATTGATCGAAATCTTACCAAAACCGAAGTTTTTCTCTCCAAAAACCAAAACCGAACTGCAAATCACAGCAAACGAGCAAACCTGCTCTGATACCACTTGTAAAACACGTAATCGATCTTGCTAGTGCATTATTAAAATCGGATTTGGACACCACGAGGTAAATAATCTTCTTTATATTGATCACAGCTCGTAAACAGAGAGTACAGAGAGTATTCAGGTTACACCAGTAAAAACACACAGTTAAGAACGCTCAGACCTCACTCACACTCTCTAAAACAAACTGAAACCTATATATAGAGACTAGCCAGCAGACCAACTTACTAGCGTACCAGGTGGTCCGGCGTACCACCTGGTCCGCCACTGATCCGCTGGAACTATAAAATACAAACTTATAAATTACATATTCAAAATACCAAGACCTAGCACTAGACAACACAAAATGCTCTAACAGTCAGCAGTAACTTCATCCAATGCTTTTTGAAGCTCAGCGTTAGATGTCGTAAGTGCTTCCACCCGTTTTGTGGATTTTTGAAACAAATTTTCAAAATCTTCACCAACATCTTTAGCTTGAGACTTATATTCTTCAACCTCCTTGACCAGCTTTTCATTAGCAACAGTTAACTTGACAATTTTGTTATGAACTCATCATTTTCATGTTGAAGTTGTGACTTTTGTTGATCATTCTGAATACAACCCTCTGACAATTGTTTCTGAATATCTGCTAACTCTTTCAACAACACACTCTTTTCTTTGAGTAACTTCTCATTCATCTTGAAAATTTCAGCAGAAACTTCACACTTCTGTTTATAACTTTCTATCTCTTCTTCAAACTTCACCCTTTCAACAACCAACTTTTCCTTTTCTTGAACCAATTCCTGAATCTTTCTATCTTTCTGACTATAAAATTCACAAGGTGACTCATAACCATTTATTTCAGAATCACTTGTTTCAGATTTACTAGTTTCAGATGCATATCCACTCGATTCAACCTCAATATTTGCCATCAATGCATAATTGTCTGAAGGGCGGACTATAAATGCAGATTCATCCGGACAATCTGCAGCCCAATCATAACCTCTCTCAGTCACTAAAGCCTTTTCCTCTTTATTGTGACCATGCTTATCCGAATTACTTGGTTTAAAAGAAGATTCCTTACATTCTCGAGCAAAATGTCCTAATTTAGAACATTTGTAACATTTCAGTTTGGACTTATCTAAACCCAGTATGCGTCCTTGAAGAACAGAATTGTTGCCATGTTTGCCCATAAACTGTCTACCTTTTTCAACAATCATAGCAAACTGCCAATCCAAATCTAATTTATTCAGTTGATCATCATCCATCTGTTTTAGATCCTCCGAAACTAAACCAGAATTACCAATTTGACTAAATATGGATCCAGACGAAGATGATATGAAAGCAGATAACAAACTAGCTAGATCTTCGGTTGCTTGATTAGAAGTTGACTTGCTTAATGATCTATCAGGAATGGTAAAACTGCAACATGAAGAATAACCAGTGTTTTCAGACGTTCCAGCAAGAAACGCTGTTACTGGTAGATTACTGCTTGAAATCGAATGTGATTTTGTTTTAGCATGCACAGTGGAAGAGTTCTCTCCAAAATATATCTCAGGATTCTGAACAGACGGAGTTGCCAACTTTTCTACAAGTAATTCCATTTCCCGAGCTTGTAATTTGCTTAACACTTGATTGAATGTCCAATTTGAATAATTTGGATCATTAGTAAGCATCATAACAAAATTCTCCCACTTTTCTGGTAGAGCTTCCAGAAATTATTCCTTCAATTCCTCTTTTTCTTTCTCTACTCCTACAACATCAAGTTCATTGATCAGGTGGGAAAATCTAGAAATCAAGTCTGCAACACTCTCTTTGTCACAGTGTTGAAAGTTGTCCAATTCTTTTAACAAAACTTTCTTTCGCCTCTTCTTATATTGCTCGTTTCCTGCACACCTATCTTTTAATGCATCACACAATGTTTTTGATGTTGTGCAATTTTTGAATTATTGCAAGAGTTCTCTTGGTAATGCCATTGTGAGATTTGCATAAGTTTTCTTTTCTCTGGCATAAACTTTCCTTTGATCTTCATCAAGATCACTTCGTGGGACCGGTTCTCCATTTTTCTTAGGATATGTATAGTCTTGCTCAATGGATATCCATAGATCAATGTCAAGAGCATTAATGAATGATTCAAACCGTTGCTTCCAATTTTCATAATCTTCCAACCGAAGCAACTTAGGAACTTTCTGAGTTGTTTCTATCTCGTTATCATAGTTCAACATAGCTTACATTGATGATTGAACAGTTGAAAATGCGTGAAAATCACTCATTTTGAAGTTACAATACCGAACGTAAAAACTTGTAACTTAAAAACGGACGTCTTCCAAGCGGATTTTGGGGGTCAAACTGGATGGTATTGGTTGTTAGGCTAGTTAAAGTCTAGATCTCATCGAGACGAACGTTTTGGCTGGTATTAGCTCCCGTAACTCTTAACGGTTCTCAAGTTACGTCAGTTTTAGTGAACGCATGTATTCTGCCAGCGTACCAAACCTTCTCAACGTACCAAACTTCTTCTCAGCGTACCAACTCCGGACCAATTCAACCAGTGGAACAAAATTTGTTCAACGTACCAGATCACGGACCAGAAAGTCAGCGTACCAGATTACTCAGCGTACCAATTTGGTACGGCGTAACTGTCAGCGGACCAGAAAATAACCGTCACGGACCAAACTTGAAGATTGTCTTCTGGACCAGATTCAGCGTACCAAAATCTTGAAGGAGATTTCCTTGCGTACCAGAAGCGTACCAGAGGCGTACCAGTTGTTCTTCCGGCGTATCAACTACATACGAAGCTGATTTCGACTGAATTTCGCAAATTTTGACAATTTCGACTGGAATTTGATACAGTGAAGTACGAAAACACTCTAGGAACGTCCAGAAATCATTGTTGACCTTGGAATCACTCAGAATTGAAAGAAATAAATGAAAAACAAAGAAAACCCAAACTTTCTCTCTCTAAAATTCCGAAAACTGACCAAATCACAACAGTAGAGCAACCAAATGCTCTGATAGCACTTGTAAAACCACTGTACGATCTGACTACTGCATGATTCGGTATTCGGAGAAACACAAACGAGTAAATGAAGCTTTGCTTTATTGATTCACTTAGAGAGATTACAAGCTAGAGAGAGAAACACACTCAAACACATAGTTAAGATGTAGAAATGACAAAACTCCTTAGACTCTCTCTAACATGAACTATTTATAGTCAATAACATACTGGCCAGCGTACCACCTGCGGACCATTTGGTACGCCCGTACCATCTGGTACGTCTGACCATCTGGTACGGCCAGGTGACTATTTGACTCATACACTTGCTCTAGTCTAGATACAATACACGAGACACAACGTAGCATAGGAATATGCTCTAACAAACGTGCTTGGTACGTTGATGTTGTACCGGATTACTAGAGAGATAGACAGCAGGCACATTATCATAATAAACAATGATGGCGGAGTGAAGATGAATATGTAACTCCAATAGAAGGTTGCGAATCCAACTAACTTCAACTACTGCATTGGCTACAACAATATATTTTGCCTCTGCACTAGATATAGAAATTGTCCTCTGTCGCTTGGATGACCAAGACAAAAGATTATCCCCTATAAAAACACAATATCTAGATGTGGATCGTCTAAAGTCCGAACACCGGTCCTAATCAGCGTCCGAGTTAGCGGTAAGAGACGTGTCTCGCGCTATTGTCAATCAAATACCGTGATCCAGAGTACCTTGTAAGGTAGCATAAAGTATGCTTCATAAACTGAAAGTGTGGCTCCCGAGGAGCATGCATAAATAAATAAACCTGCTGAAAGACATATTAAATGTCTGGACGAGTAAATGTGAGGTACTCTAATGCACCCGCTTGACTCTGGTATAAAGTTCCATCGGCTAGTAATGGCTCATCATCTGCACTTAACTTAGAATTCGTGTCAACTGACGTGGCACAAGGTTTACATGAACTCATAGAAGCCCTCTGTATAATGTTTCTAGCATACGGAGACTGCTGAAAAAAATAAACCAGACGAGTCACGTGTGACCAAAATACCGAGAAAATACCCAAATCTATTATAGCAAATTCCCGGGATAGAGTAGTAATCAGCTGTCTGAGAAAAGCTGGATCTGAAGTTGTCAGAACAATATCATCCACATATAATAATAGATAAGCAGTGTGTACGCCGTAACGATACACGAATAGAGATGCATCACAAACACTTCTCTTAAACCCGTGGGTCAAGAGGAAACTGGCGAACCGCTGGTACTAGGCCCGAGGAGCCTGTTGTGACATAAAGTGATCGCTTGAGGCGACAAACATAATCAGGAGCCACTGATCAAAAAAACCTGGAGGGTGTTGCATAAAACTGTCCCTGTTAGATCGCCATGTAGAAAGACGTTTTTCACGTCTAACTAATGAATCGGCCAAGAAGTAGACAGTGCCAAAGATAAGACAGTGCGAATGGTCGCCGATTTTACAGCCGGGCTAAAAGTCACCGTGCAATCGATCCTAACGGTCTTGGATTTACCGTTTGCCACTAATCGCGCCTTGAAGCAAACAAACCATTAAATCTAAACTTATTCTTAAACAACCAAATGCACCAAATAACTGGATGTCCCCGTGTTCTAGGTACCAACTCCCATTAGGGGTGTTCAAAAATATTCGAGTCCGAATCCGTATCCGAATTATCCGAAATTTCGTATCCGAATTATCCGAAAATTTCGGATATCCGGAATTTCGGATATCCGAAAATTCGGACTTGGACTTGGACAAGAATTTACAAAATTTTCGGAAGTTTCGGATACCCGGTATCCGAAAATTTAAATAAATTAAAATAAATTTTATATTAAAAAAATAAGGAATTATTGAATACTTGGACTATGTTTATTTGTTTTGTCGTTTTTTAGGTCGAATTTATGTTTATTTGTATTTGAAGACTTGGAATTTGTTTATTTGTTTTGTCATTTTGTCGTTTTTTTTTTGTTAAATTGTGGTTTTTTTTAAAAAAACTGGATTTTCGGATATCCGTTTTAACTATCCGAGTCCAGTCCGAAATTTCGGATATTCGAAATTTCAGACATGGACTTGGACAACGAAAATTGATATCCGAAATTTTCGGATACCCGAAATTCGAATATCCAAAATTCCGGGTATCCGGTTTTGAACACCCCTAACTCCCATGTGTCATTATCCTGCAAATCTTTAAATTCATTGTTCATGGCTTATCGCCAATTAGGGTCATTTAATGCTTTAATATATGAGGTTGGTACCGGGGATAAAGGAGTATTAATGTGAAGGTTCAAACGCTTGATAGGCTTAGTGACACCAGATTTACCACGAGTAGTCATGGAGTGAACGTTTTGGGGATGATGTGGGATGGGAGATAGAGCGACGGGCGAATATGGCTGAGGTGTTGAGGAAGACGTGTGGGCTGGAGAGAAAGGGGTTAGGCTAGCGTAGGGAGAGGGTTTGAGCTAGCGGGGTGTGTGTTAGGTGATGATGGGTTGGCAGGGGTATGAGGCTCATGAATGTGGTATGGCGGAGGAGGTGGAGCGACGAAGGGGGCTGGACCGATAGGCATAGGCGGGTCGGAATGAAATGAAGTAGCGGGAGAGGGTGTGTGATTGGTTTTGGAGAAAGGGAATACACCTTCATCGAAGACGACGTGCCGAGAAATAGGAACGCGACCGATAGAAGGATCAAAACACCGGTATCCACGGAAGTTGGTCCGGTAGCCAAGGAAGATACACCGAACTAAATGTAGGTGAAGCTTATGAGGTTGAGTGGCCAAAAGGTTGGGATAGCAAGCACACCCAAATGCACGGAGGTGATCATGCGTTAGGTGACGATTATAATGGATGAAGGCCTGAGTGTTAAAATTGAGTCGTTTGGTAGGAAGGATGTTGTGAAGGTAGGTCGCGGTATGGAGAGCTTCAACCCAAAATGGAGTTGGAATATGAGCTTGCGTAAGACCTCAGATTATGTCGTTAAGTGGACGAATCATCCGTTCAGCCTTGCCGTTTTGCTGGGATGTTTGCGGGCATGAAAAATGAAACACAAGGACGTGATCATTAGCGAAATTTTGAAATCACGATTATCAAATTACCGCCTAAATCACACTGGAAAGATTTGATAGATTTATTAAATTAGGTTTGAATGAGTTTATGGAATTTTCTGAATGTGGGAAATGTTTCAGATTTAAATTTAAGGGGGTAAACCCACACGTGATTGGTAAAATTATCTACTAAAACCATGTAATATTTATAACCGGTTTTGCTCAAAATGGGAGATGTCCAGAGATCACAATGTATGATATCAAACAATGTAAAAATAACAGACACAAAATCAGAAAATGAAAGTCGTTTACTATTAGATTTGACATGAATAACAAACATCAAAAGATTTTTCTTTATTACAAGAAATCAATTTGCGACTAGACAGAAAATGTAAAATGTGGGAGCCCGGGTAACCAAGAAGGTTGTGCCAAAGATGTTGAGAGTGAGTAGTCAAGCAAGCAAACACATTATTTAATGGAGATGTGAATGGATAGAGGTCGCCCGAACTATTGTGGCGGGAAAGGAGCTAACCAGTTTTAAGATCCTTTATAGAAAAACCAAGTGGGTCAAATTCAATTGCAACTTGGTTGTCATAAGAAAATTGATGAACAGAAATAAGATTTTTAATGATGTCACGGGCTAAAAGAATATTGTTTAATTTATAGGTTTGGTTTGGGAGGTGATATAAAACATTACCCGAACCCTTAATCGGCAATGTATTGTCATTCCCAACAAATATATTGCTAATATCAGATTTTGACAACGGGGTTTGGAATATACCTAGGTTGGTTGTAAGATGAGTACACGCACCCGTGTCCATATATCATGTCTGAGACAACGGATAATGTCCATAGACCGTGTTCACCATATGCCACGTGATGTGTATTTTCCAAATTCTTAAAAAAATGTTTTGATCTTCTCTTCGAAAATAGGTAGTAAGGAATTGACGTCAAAACAACACACTTAAGAATTAATATAACTAGATGTTTGTCGGTCGCGCATTGCAGCGGGGCTTTTGTTATCTATGGTTGTCTTGTAGCGGGGCTTTTGTTATCTATGGTTGTCTTGTTGTTTTGTACATGTGTTTATATACACGTTGTCTTTGAGTTGCATAATCTGATCTCTTAGTAGGTCATGGTTATGACCATACTCAAAATAAGTGTGCATCAGTGAGGGGTCGTTAGCATGGCCTCATACAACTTCTTGTTTTAGAGGTTTCACTGACTACCGATGGGAATCGAATTCGTAGACGAAGGACCAGCCTCACTCGAGAAAGACGACCCTAAGTTTCGTTTTCCACACGTAATGTCACCTAATATTATAGTCTATAACTAATCTATATGCATTCACTAATCAATAATGAGACTGCACAACCAAACAAAAACTGATTCATGTAAATAAAAAACTTCTCACTTACAATGATAATCCAAGATGAATATTGGATGCAGAAGTTCCCTACCTCCAAAGAGAAGCTACTAAAATCAGCAAACAAAGTATACATTAGTAGTGGTAAAGAACTAAACAATACAGTGAAGCTTATCGATCATCTCAATGAACAACTTTTTGCCAACTGACATCAAGAAATTGAAGATGGTACAAAATCAAAGCAACTTCACAAAATCAGATGATCGGAAACAAATACATTCAAATGAACAACTTCTCGGCCACGGATATCAAGAAATTAAACATAGCAAACTAAAAATACCCACATGCAATTGAACAACTCTGTACAAAATCGAAGCAACTTCACAAAAATCAGATGCACTTGAGTCAATTAATTCAAAACGAAAGAACAAAAGCAAAATCGCCATACGGATTGATGATCAACAATAATAATTCAACTCCCGCAATCGACACATACAAATTCCCAATTCAATTTCAAGAACAAAATGCAGTTAACCATAAGAAAGCTCGATAAGAAAAGAGACGGAACCTGCAATCATTCGTCCACAAGGAACAGCCAAAAAGAAAAAAATTTTGAAGAAAACTCGGAGCTATAAAAGACATCGACGAAGAAATTACACGTAGAGATTAAAAGGTCACATGTCCACCAATTTAAAACAAAGTGACGCACTAAGCTAAAGAAAAGGTACAAACGACAAAACAACTTGTACCCAAAGCAAATTCAATTGCACATCAGTGTGAGATGTGAGATCCCATGTGAATTTTATAAGAAGAGAATTCTTGTTCTTCTTGATATCGGTATTTAAATAGATCTTTGAAATATATTAAATACCCTTTAAAAATAGTCAATGACTAATATATCTACAACTAATAGGAATAATCATATGGTCTCCATATGATGTACTATTAGACCAAATAAATAAGTCTTTATTATTAGAGGGTCCTTTATGTAACTTTGTGATTATATATATTTTGGTCAGTTGTATGATTATCAATTCATTGAATACAATATCAATTTACGATCCTCAATATGGTATCACAGCTAGGATCATCTCCCTCCTCCAAACCCTAGCCGACGGCCTGCCATCTTCGTCCCTTCTTGTTTCTTTTTTTTCCGCAGCCATGTCTACCATCACACCCTTCACTACTCAAGACTAAACATCCGATAATTCTCACAAGTTTTCCTTCACCCTCAAAACCAATAATTATAGTTTTTGGAAAACTATGATTCAACCCTTTCTCATCACCAACAATCTCTATGGCTACATTGACAGGTCGATCCCATGCCCTCCGGCTGAACTCACGATTGCCGCTAGCGGCTCCGGTGAGACTGCCGTCCCTGCCTCGACGAAACCTAATCTCGACCATGCTGCGTGGATTGCGAATGATGCACACATCCGCATGCTTCTAATATCCACAGTGTCGAAGGAATCCTTCCATCACATAAAGGGATACACGTCCAAAGAAATCTGGACCAACCTTGAACGGGCTCATGCTCCCCACACACAGTCACGTGAATACACTCTAAAGACAAAGCTGCTACGTCTTGAGATGAAGGGCGATGAAACTCTTATGGCGTACCTTGCACGTGTGAACGAATATGCGACGGATCTCCTCAATATTGGTATGCCCTTAGCCGATGAAGATGTTGTTATGTTGATAATTTTAGGACTACGAGAAGAGTACAACGGGTTGAAATCTAACATTCTTGGCCGTCAAACCCTGATCACAATAGACAAACTCCCTGCCATCCTAGCCGACCATGACTACATGGTTAATAAAAACCAACCCTCCTCCACATCACAGGCCTATACCGCCACACCCTCGGCCCCCAATCCGTCACCGGGTCTGATCCTCAATATGCACCAACCAACCGAATGAAAATAGAAACAAAGAAAAACATACCTGCTTGGTGGAAAAAGAAGTTTGATCGCAATTGAGGTCTCGAAAAAATGACGCCATGAGCAAAGAATAATATGCAAAACACTTAAAACCTCAAGTTTTAATCCAACTTAGCTTTAGGGTATTGGCAAAACCCACCCTTCACTTTACTTTATATTTATAAATGGCCCAAACTTCCGAGTTGGCTCAATTATGAACATGAAACGCTACACTTAATTTGCAATCGTCTACATATAAGTACAATAGTGAAATGTCAAGATTCGGGGCGTTACATGTTTCTTGCGCTGATTAAACATAGGATTGACTGCTAAGTATGTGGCGTCAAAATTGTTAGAGAAGACAATGGGTGCACCGGATATAGGAAGCCGAAGTTGTATCAGCTATACAAAAGTAAAGAACCAAACATAAACTGATATTTCTCATGCCAAAATGACACCTTTTATGTTCTAAATATTCCATAACCAAACTACTCGATGAACCAAATCAAACCATCAAATTATATATTCAAGCTGTACAAAGTAATTGTATTGTGTAGTCATCTAATGTACATATGTGTATATGCGTGTAAGTCTTTAATATAGATATATGTACATAGTACATGTGTGTATTGTCTAATGTACACATATGTATATGTGTGTAAGTCTGTAATATAGATATGTGTACATACGCACATGTGTGCAATCCTCTAATGTACACACACACACACATATATATATATATATATGTATGTAAGTCTCTAATCTACACATGTGTATAGTCTCTAATATAGACATATATATATATATATATATATATATATATATATATATATATATATATACTAGTAATGTACCCGCGCGTTGCGACGACGGCAGTACATAAGCATTATTCGTCATTTGTTCGCTCGTATATGGCGGCACGAAAAATTACATCGTGTTATTCGTTTTTTAGCGCGATGCGCTCTGATGTCAACTTATAATACGGTATATGCATATTCATTGCTGACAACGTCTTATACTTGTTTTTTGTTAGTTTATCAATACTCTCGTCGTATATTTTTCATCATAAGTTTGTTAGTGTTCTAATTTATATTATCTATTTAACTTTTCTACCCTTGTAATTTAAAACCAAAAGAGTTTTAAGATAGAAGTCATCAACACTGTTTTTAGATATCATTAATACATAGTAAATTTAAAATAAAAATCTGGGTATCAATGAATTCCATTGTGAGGAGCTCAATCTGCGTCGTACGCCATGCAAATTTCGATGACCTCATCACCAAAGTTTGCCCACCACTCTTCATCAGACATAGAAGCAGGTGTCACCTGGAATATCGTAGATCTCGTCCATGTATAGCGACATTATAATTAATGTAGGAAAAAGAAACAAACATGTCAGTATCACTATTTTGTAATGAATGAATAACAACTTAAGACACATAATAATCTAGTAATCTATTAACTTACACATGTAGTTCAAAGCACGCAACGTCGACTAAATATTTGGGGAAAGAAGTGTCTCGTTGTATGCTGCTCCTTGCAGTATATTAAAGTACTCGGGAGGATAGAAGTAAATGACCTTATTCATACTAAAGTCTAACACATAAGCATCATCACAATTCGTCATAAGAAGCCATTTGTCTTTATTCGCGACATACTTAACATAGAATTCCTCAGGAAATGTAATGGGCATTTCCTTGCATAGTGAAACCACCAAAGACCACTCATCATCCATCATCTTCCATACATCAAAGGAATAATCATATTCATGCAGCCCATGTACAACAAATAGTCGAATGTCGTTATGGACATTAACAATGTGTATCTTATAATCACCATTGTAGCTAAACTTTGGTACGGATATATTCTTAAATTGTTCAGAATTTACGTCAAAGCGTAGAACCGTTTGAAGATACGACCCCCAACTGTCGCTAACCAAGAAAAAGAGAGCGTCTCCGCATAATGTCGAACATGACAAACCAAATCTGCGAGAATGATACTCCATTTCCACAAAAAAAGGTATCTCTCTCCAGGAATCCAACGACACCGAGTAAACATAAGAAACAATTTTTTCTTGACAACGTGTTACATGTAAAAGCCTATAATCCTGAGAAGAGTTGGAATAAAACCCTAATATATCGCCACCAGGATCATAAAAAGACAAGGTTTTGTTTTTTGACAACTTTTTGTAGGCAGTTGTAAGAGGATTCCACAGCACGATCTCACGTGTATCTACAACGCAAACACAAAGCAACCCATCTAAGACGCCTAAAACCTTCAAATCCCATGGTTGAATTCTGAACGAAAGGTGAACAGGGCATCAGAATCCAACATCGACCCTCCGAAACCTAACGTTTGAAAGGAATTATCTCGGCATAAAGTGGCTAAAATTTTTAGTTCATGAGATTTGGAGATGTGAGCCTTAACAAAAGCTTCTGTTGAAATGATTGTGCACCAGTCCCTACACACCGGCTTACATTGACAAGCAAATTTTGCTGGAAGTCTTGATACCACCTCCAATATAAATAGTAGTGATGGAATATCTGCCATGATATACCTAATTTGGACCATGAAAGTTACAACAAAAAAAAAATTATAGACAGGTTTAGTGGAACCATTTACAGTATGAACGTTTGAATCAAACCTGACAAACCTGGCCAAATCTCTACTCTACAGGACTGAACAGGTCAACCTGCAAGAATACAAAACAAAGCATGGATTAGCATTAACCAACCGCATAAAATAAATGAGAGAAATTACCGAAGAAAGACGTAGATGAAAACCTCTGGCAAAACAGATTAACCTGCAAAAACATGAAAACTAAAGTACATGTAAACTTTAAAAACTAAAATTGTTAATGGTGGGTGTAGGTTTCACTTATCTCCTAACGGGTCAGATTAATTACGTGTTACTTGCTGCCTAATTAATCAAATCCTGGATCCAAGTTGTGAATTAGAGTTTTGAGTGGGTCCTTCTATTAGGTCCAAAACCATTATGCCAGGCCAGTTTAGAATCATCTTTTTCATATATAATTAAAACGATCGATTTGAGGTTTTACGATCAATAGGCCGCCAATTAAAAAATATCTATAGACTATACATGTCTTATTTCGTTTGAAATTTATATAATTTAACATCCATTCGATGAATGGTTAAACCTTCTTGGTCCATTTAAGCATGTTCAAATACGTTAAAGTTGAATATGGAACAATATTATAGGCTCCACATATCTAGCCTATTATATATGTATTATTACATGTCATTAGGCTATTAGGGTATGAATTAAGGCAACCAAGATGCATGCAGCTATATAACCTATATATGTAAAAACGTTAGTGTGATGCGATGCTACGATTTTTTTATACATACACGTATCACAGTTTGTTGAAACAAATGGGCCTATTGTATTTCTTATTTTGATAAGTGAACATGGTATATGGTATATTTGTTACCTCTTTGTTTTTAAAGGTACATGGTAGATAAGGAAGCTAATTCTTTTATTAAAAATATATATACATTATAAAAAAGAACATTAAAGGATCAAATCATTTACTTTTCAACAGCACATATACAGGTCAAATAATAATTTATATGATACTGCTGTAAAATCTATACC
>JBCNJP010000009.1:53593540-53641040 GCA_039602395.1 Deinandra increscens subsp. villosa | reverse complement strand
AATTAAATAAAGATGTTGAAAATAAACATGCAAAATGCTAGAATTAATATGAAGAATGGCATGCGTGACAAGAAGGCACACATCGGTACATATGCGTACATTTACACATGTGTGTAAATCTCTACTATGGAAATGTGTACATGCACACATGTCAACATGTACGCATTTAAATTGTATGTGTAAAATAGATGTTACATACATCTAAGCTTTTTGATTCATCTTTTTATTTAAGTTTTACTTTTTATTTTTTGGTTCATTTCTTTATATAATTTTTATTCTTTTTATTTTTATTTTTCTCAATATTTCTAATTGTTCTAATGTTTTTTTATTTTCCCAAATTTTTATTAATTTCTAATCTTTTTCCCTTTTTTTATAGTTTTTATGTTTTATTATGCATTAATTTTTTTATATTCCCAGATCTTTTTAATATTTTGTTTTTTATTTTTTTTATTTTACTAGTGTTTTGATTATTTTTTTAATTTTTTAATCTTTTTTTAATTTTTTATCAAGTCTTTGTTTTTCCTATATTTTTAATAACTTATTTTTTTTGTTTTTATGTTTTTTTTATTTCACAACTTTTCATTAATTTTTTTTTATTTTTCTTTATTTTTTGTTCATTTATTGTTTATATTTTTTAGTTATTTTTAAAAAATTTTATATAGTAAATGGTAGATGATGATGAAGCCATTTGGATAGTTATTGAATGTGAGGGCTATGAAGCACTCAAGGACTTCTCTTTTTCATAGTGTTGCTGGTGATGTTCAATCAATTGCCTATTTTTATAGGGTTTATTAGGAAGATTTGAATTGATTGCGTACATTAAATGTTGATAGTTGGGAGGTAGAAGTTAATTAATTTCTTGCACATGCGCATCGACTCAAACAATATGAGACGGTATGTATATACATTTGTAGTTTTTGTACGTATAAGTACCCCATATAAGTTAATATAATTATTATTCTTGCCTCTGTTCATTTACCCACGTCTTGTCACTATAAATATTTCAACGTCATGCATGCATTAATTTTATATCACTTGTCTTTGTATTTGCATTTGTCAACTCACTTTAAATATGCTACAATAGCTTTATCTTCATGCAACTACAAGAAGAGGGAGTGTGCAGAGGCGATACATGAGTTGGAGGAGCTCCACACGAAGGAGGTGAAGTAGGACCGTATCATGCGAAATTCTTTCGGCATGATGACGGGTATCACCACCAGTAATATCCAAAGCCAGATATGGATGCTTAAGGACCTTGTTGATCATCCTCTATGTGCCATGAGACAGCCGCCGCAGAGTACAGTACGAATCAACTACATATGAAGCAGTAGATCCATGGACTTCTTCGTGGTGTTATGGATAGCACGATCGAGAAGATGAAACACAAGAAGGCTGCTATAGAGGAGATCAAGAAGTTTTAGGCATCTCTTCTTTGTGGTTTTTATTTGTGAAGGTTTTTATGTTTTTTTGTGAAGCTTATTTTATTGCACCCAGCCGGGGCTTGTAATTGATCCCACTCGATGGTTGTTTATATATATATATATATATATATATATATATATATATATATATATATATATAATATGTATTTTTATTAGTATATTGCTTTTTGGTTGCCTGATAATGTGATAAAATCAGATATTTATTAACTGGTAACTCAAAGTTATGTTATTATGTAGTGATTTGAAGAGAACTGAACCATGAAGAATATTATTTTACAAGTTTCGTTTTTTAAGTAAGCTTAGCTTTATTCTTACAACTACGTTATTTTTAAGTTAACGCTTCCGTTAATGATAATATTTTAGTTATTTTCAATTAATCATCGTATCATAAGTTGCGTTATTTTGAACTTACTACTTGCGTTATTCAGAAGCCCTTAACCAAGTTGTGCTATGAAACTCAACTATAAAGGTTGAAATGATGTTTAACTAGTAAAAAATAACATATGCGTGATTATTTTAAACATTTACGTTATTTGTTAATATTTGCTTTAGTTTATAGTTAATACTTACTTCAGTTACAGTTTACAATTAATCAGCATATCGTAACTTGCGTTCTTTTGAACTTACTATTTGCGTATTCAGAATCCCTTAATAAAGTTGCGTTATGAAACTTAACTTTAAAGATTTAAATGATGCTTAACTAGTAATATATAGTTTATGCGTCATTACTTTAGACATTTGTTTATTCGCTAATCTCTAAGTGTTTTGGTCTTATCTTAAATAACGCAACAATGTTAGGCCTTGTGAATTAAAATAAAACATAATTATTAAATTACGCGTGTACATTTTTATTATATGTTGCATGATATAAATTACGCATGTTATTGGTATTCTTTATTGCGTTATATTACATAAACGCGCTACGTTTAAGATTAAATTATTTTGAATGACATGGCATAGCCTGTCTGTTAGATCGACTGAATAAAGGGGAATCAAGGGCTATTGGGACTTCGTACCCTTCGCATGATTCCCTCCATTTGTACCATAATTTCCCCTGTATATATATATATATATATATATATATATATATATATATATATATATAGGGTAAGGATCATGCGAAAACAAGTTTTATTGCGAAAACATGAAAACAACATGATTTTATATGAGGAGGGACCTAAACTGTAAATTATATAACTATTGACTTAAAAGAAACGTGGAGGGGCATTTATGGAAATAAGATTTCCTTACACAATTGAGAAATTAGGTAAATCTCTTCAGCCATTATTGCAGCTAGAGCTCCAAGCTTTTCAGTGGCAGAGGCACGAAGGTTGAAGAAGGAAGGGAAGATCGAAGTACAAACCCTAGTGACTACATTCGGCCTCTCTTCATAATGTTGAATATAGGCTTCCATGGATACAATATACGTATTATTACATCCCGATCAAAAACCCTAGTCCACCTTCTTTGCTTTACGTACACTTTCTCAATCAGTGACCGAAAAATCTAACAATCGAAACACATTCGGGACGTTTGAAGCCCAAATCAGTGATGAATCTACATTGAAAGGTAAGCAATCGCTACAAGGTTTACCTTCTTTTTTATCAAAATAGATATCTATATATGAGTGTTATTATGTTTAGTGATGTTAATGAAAATGCGTGAGCATAAGGATCGTCTACTCGATCTAGCTAATCGGACATCGAAACGTAATTAACCAATTGTTTTATTGATCAAATGAGAACAATTACAATCAGTAGACACTCAGAAATAGACTCAGAGAAACACACTCAGAAACACACACTTAAGAGATCTCGCACGCTCAGAACCCCTAAACACAAAGACCAAACAACTATATATATACGACCGGCCGAACTCCCTCCGAACCCCAGGTTCGGCCGGTCCGAACTTCAGGTTCGGACCAGGTTCGGCCAACCCTAAATTGGCTTGAACTTGGTCTTCAATTGATACTTCACACGACGCACATTTCATGTATCAACAAACTCCCCCTCGTCGTGTGCAGTATCCTTCTCTAATTTCTTCAACATCATCAAAACTGTATCTTCAATCAAGCTCCCCCTCAAGTTAAGATCTCGTTCGTCCAATGAGATGAAATTTCGAACAAACTCTTCCTCAACTCGATCGTAGCTCAATCTTGAATACTTGATGACATTCTGTTTAACTCTGGTCTTTATCAACAAGCTTCAGAAGACTTGAAGTTGTGATCACTTGCACTACAGCATCCTGTATCAAACTTAAATAATCTTGGCGCAAAACGTCTCTTTGAGACTCCAAGATATGATTTTTGAAAATGGATTTTATATCAAGTGTTGATCAGATCGAAAATAAAGCAGAAACAAAATCTTTTTGACTTTTTGAAAATTTATATTAAAACACACCAAAAATCTTTTTGTACTTTTCTTGATATGAAGTGAAATTGCAATACAGAATCAGACACTATTTTTGGTATGAGAAAGATCACTATACAGGATCATATTGGTCATAACGCACTGAACTACACTTCAATTTCAATTAATTGAAGCACACAAGTCATGTCGATTGCTGGTATAATTTGTCCATCTTAAGCTCAAACAAAATCATACTCATAACATCTGGATATGTTAAGGTATTGATTAGATTTGCTTTGACCAGTGTATCCCACACTATCAGACATATTCAGACATTTTCTGTTTTTCCTTCTTTTCCTTTTGTGTGATTGCATTTGTGAATTTTCACATTGCATACTATTTTTAATGATACAGTCAACTGTGTTCCATGCAAAAAGAAATAAGAACGTTAAATCGTCTACCTTAAGGTCGATCTTTCGATACGCAGATAAGGCCTCGGATTTAACAAAATAAGAAAAATAAAACAAGTTGAAGTTGTATAACTCAACAACAATCAGGTCGGTACTCCCGTACACACAGAGAAAGTCCGATGAGTTATACGAAACACCAAAGAAAATAAAGCAGAACGTCAAACGAACAACAATCAGGTCGGTCTTTCGACACGCAGAGAAAGTCCGATCGTTTGACAAAATAAAGAAAATCAAACAAGTTTAAATCTTTGCAAAATGAACGCATGTGTACCCAGTGACTTCTCATTGCTCCTTTCACACTTATTTTTCTTTTTGTGTCATGAAATACGCATCAAGATGTTATCCACATGGTCAAGCATTAGTATTTAGTGTATATCACATCTGAATACTTTCTGATTTGTTGAGCCTACCAAGCACATCAAACAATGATCTTATGGCTCTTTCATCTACTCTATCCATGAGTCAGATACGTATGCCAATGTACCATCATTTCCCAATGATCAATTTCTCACAATTTTTATATTGTGCATGTATTCACCTTCCTTCCTTATATATTTTGCATGTATTCACCTTCTTTCCATGACATGCTCAATTACTCCCCCTTACTTACAATTCTCCCCCTTAAAATGAAAACTCTATTTTTGGATTTTCATTTTACACAAAAACAAGACTCTATTTTTGGCTTTTTGGAGAAAAACTTGTAACAAACAAAAGTGATCAATCAACACGGATATGTTGCAGTGTTAAAATTCAGAAAATTATGCATGTTAGAAAAATATAGCATGAGATTTAAATTAAGCAGAATACTCCTCCATCAACTACTCTTCAATCGTCGATAGGTCTTCTAGAAATACCTGCATACTGGACAAACTGATTAGTTCACAAATGACCCGAAGCGAATCGCTTCTGGTCGACCAGTGTCCTGGTTTTGCTTTGAAACCACCTTAGGTTTCCATTGTTGTTGTTTTGGTAATTCAGTTTTCGATGAAACAGTCACAGGTGACTGTGAGGATGAACCTACATTTTGATCCTTTGAAAACTGTGGAACAAAACGTTTTTGTTTTTGAAAGAAAGTAGGCTCAACTTCATCAAAAACTCTGCCTTGTTCATCAAAGAACTTAGGTTGGGCAGATTTACCAAAAACAGATTTCTTATGAAATCTTTGTGATGAATCAGCAGGTGATGGACAATCTTTGGCCAAATGCCCTGGGCGACGGCAAATATAACAAATTCTTGTCGTTTTATCCCATCTTTGAGGTACCTGCGAAGAACAGACATGAATATCTCTAACATGATCAGAATGATAATCATATACCTGATGACGATGATCATGCACCCATTTAGAAGTTGGGCTACGAGATTGAGAACTTTCAGAAGAAATAACAGCTTTCACAAATACTTCAGCAATTTTCCGAGCATCCACGCAGTGCAGAGGAAATTCCTTGTCAGAAAATAACTGTTCAGAACCCTTGAGTTTGTAGAATCTCTCAGGTTGAACTTTGTCTGCTTTGAACACATCCTTCTTCATTTGCTTCATTTTAAGCTTCTTTAGATTTGATGAGTCAGATACTGGACTTTTCTCAAATTGAACATGCTTTTCTTGAAATCCCAAACCAACTTGTTTACCAGAAATCTTCTCCTCAGAATTTGAACTCTGGTGTCCATTCTTAGCTAACCTGGTGAATTCAGCTTTCACATCAGTGATTTTCTTCTGATCATAAAAAATTGTTTCATCAAACCCAGATTGAGATTGAATCTTGTCACTTGAAGTAGCCGATTTTTCATTATCAGCAGAAAATGAACCAGAAACAAACTTTGGTGCTGAAGGAATCTCTAATTTCAAGACCTTTTTCTTGTTCTTCTTGCTTTTCTTCTTCTTCACAATCTTTGCTTCTGCAGAAGTAGAAACAGATATCTTTGAACAATCAAAATCATCAACCTGTTCCTTCACGTCTTTGACAGCTTCCTTGATATGAGCAGGGGGTGATGCAGTTTTATCAAACATTCTTTCAAAATTTGCATCATTTGCTAAGAAGCTTGTGAAAACTTGAGAATTTGAGACATTGTTGAGAAGTCTTTTAGCATCAAGAACTTGAATTTTGAGATCAGAAATTTGCTGTTGAGCTTCTGCAAATTCCTTTTCTTTAGCAATCAAACGCTTGGCAACTTTGTGAGTTTCAAATTTTTGTAAGCGAAGATTATCAAGTCCTTCATGTAACTCCTTCGTCAATTTAGCTTCATTTCTCTTTTGAATTTCCAGATTTGCAGTTTGCACCTTATTAACCCTAACCAACTCTCGCTTCTCATCTAATAACTTTCCCATATCAACTTGATATGCTTTAATCTTAGAATCAGATTCTTCAACACTTTTGGTAAGTAAATCAAGCTTGATCTTGGATTTGTCAAACAAATTCTGGAAATCATTCGCTGCATCTTCTGCCTCTTCTTTCCATTTCTTCACTTCTTGCATCAAGTCATCCTGTTCTTCACAAATTTCAACTTTTGAAGTTGCAACATTCTTCTTATCTTGCTTCAAAACATCTATAACGTCATTCAACATTTTGATTTCAGTAACCAAACCCTCATTCTTCAAAAACAACTCTGTTTCATGTTCTTTAGAAATCTTCAATTCTGAATTAATCACATCAAATGTCTCAGACAATTGTTGAACCTTCTTCATCAACAAAACATTTTCCTTCATCAGACTTTCCAAGTTTTCAGCAGATTCATATGAACTTGGAATTGAACTAGTATCAGAACTAGTATCCGAACAATAATCTTCTTGTAAATCATGAGTAACTATTAAGGCTGATGAATCATATCCAAATTGTTTACCCCAATCAATAGCACCATCTTTCTGAACTGTCAAAGCTGTTGTCTTGCCGGTGTTACTTGTAGACGGTTGAGTAAAACCAGGTTTGGATGATTGTGGAGTAGCAGATTTCTGTTGACATTCTTTGGCAAAATGTCCAAGTTGTTGACAATTATAACACTTTAACTTCGACTTGTCAAAACCCAACTTGTCACCAGAAATACGTCTTCCATGTTTCTTGAAAAACCTCTTTGACCGTTGACATAACATAGCATATTGCCACGAAACATCCAATTCAGTCAATTGATCATCATCAAGTTCATCAAGATCCTCACTAGTTAACTTTGCATCAGCAACATTTTTGAGAATCAAACCAAAAGATGATGTAATCAATGCAGAAATCATTTTGGCACAATCCTCCGTTGATTCAGCCGAAAAAGCACTTTGAGTTGAAATATTCGGAATTGTGAAATTGCAACCTCTTGAAGAATTATTATCAGAATTTCCTGAAGAATCCAGCTAAAAAAGCAACACTTGGTGCAGAACTTAAATTTGGTTTAGCTTTAGCATTCATGCTTGCTGAATTTTCACCATGATACAACTCAGGATGTTGCAAGGTAGCAGTTGATTTCTTTGAATTTAACATTTCCATTTCACGAGCATGAAGCTTTCCAGTAAGCTCATGAAATGTCAACGTTGAGTATTCTTTATCATGAGTAATAAGCAAAACATAATTTTCCCATTTGTCTGGTAATGCTTCCATAATATTTTCCTTTAACTCTTCATCAGTTTTCTCAATTCCCACAATCTTCAATTCACTAATCAGATGAGATAACCTTGAGACAAGAGCTGTTATATTTTCATTCTCATAATGCTGGAAATTATCAAATTCTTTACTCAAAACCTTCTTTCGACTTTTCTTATACTGATCATTTCCTTCACACCTTGCTGATAAAGCATCCCATAACTGCTTTGACTTCTTACACGTGCTGAATTGATGTAACAGTTCAGTAGGTAAAGCCATGGTAAGATAACCATAAGCTTTTTGTTCAAGTTCATAACTTTTTCTTTCAGCAGCATCAAAATCTTCAATTTCCTTAGACTCTCCATCTTCTTTTGGTTTTTCATACAATTTTCTAATTGGAATCCATAAGTCAATATTATTTGTGCTGATATACGCTGAAAATCGTTTCTTCCAATTCTGATAATCTTCTAATTTCAACAATTTGGGAACTTTCTGACTTGTTCCGATTTCATTGTCATAATTCATCATGGTCTGCATAGCACTTTGCATTGAGGCAAAAGCTTGAAATTCCGACATCGTTGAAAATTTGAAAAACAATTTTGATCTCACCGAACTTGTCCGAACCTATTATACCCTCCGAGCTTCCTCCGAACTAGTCCGAACTTCACCGAACACCTCCGATCTCTCACCGAATCTCAAACTAACTCCGAACTTCAATAAAACTCCGAACCTAGACCGATCTACCACCGAACTCTCGCCGAACACCTCCGAACCTCAAGTTCGGAGCGGTTACTCCGAGCTTGCCCAGTAACCTCCGAACCTCGAAGTCATTTTTCGAAAATTCGCGAAAACGGACTGATTTTGACGAAACTCGATATGGTGGATCAGAAAATTCGATAGAAAACGGTTTAGGAACAATTTTAGTACAAAACACACGTCAGAAATGATCGAAAACACGTAATGAAACACGAGAAAACTTCAAAAACGCTCAATAATCCGAGAAAAGCAACCACAGATCAGTAGAGTGAACCAGAAAGCTCTGATACCACTTGAAAATGCGTGAGCATAAGGATCGTCTACTCGATCTAGCTAATCGGACATCGAAACGTAATTAACCAATTGTTTTATTGATCAAATGAGAACAATTACAATCAGTAGACACTCAGAAATAGACTCAGAGAAACACACTCAGAAACACACACTTAAGAGATCTCGCACGCTCAGAACCCCTAAACACAAAGACCAAACAACTATATATATACGACCGGCCGAACTCCCTCCGAACCCCAGGTTCGGCCGGTCCGAACTTCAGGTTCGGACCAGGTTCGGCCAACCCTAAATTGGCTTGAACTTGGTCTTCAATTGATACTTCACACGACGCACATTTCATGTATCAACAGTTAAAATGATTGCACATGTGTAAATAATATGCATTTTTACTTTAGTGATACAAAAAAATGGCGATGTTAAGATGATTGCACATGTGCAATAATGTGCACTTTTACTTAACTGATACAAAAAAAAATGGTGTGATGTTAAGATGATTGCACATATGCGATAATATGCGTTTTTACTTAACTGATACAAAATAATTGGTGATGTTAAGATGATTGCACATGTGCATTAATCATAAAATGTGATCAAAACTATAATACACATGTGTATTTTAACTTAATTAACACAATTAATGTTGTTGTTAAAATAATTGCACATGTGCAATAATCTTCAGTTTCATGCGCATTATTACTGCATATGTGCAATAATCTTTGGCTCCATGTGCATTATTGTAATTTGTTTGTTTTAACCACAGGTGTCACATGTTTGTGCTAACACAGACCCTGAAGTTGTGAATAAAGATGTAAAATCGGTCGAGCACAAACCGGATGGGAAGTTGAGGCTTCATTCTCATAAGTATCGTGATACATATCCATATTTTAATATTATAATTGTTGTAGAAATAAGTGCACATGTGCAGTAATCTTAAAAAGGGATTAAATCTACATTATTAAAAAAAACTAATGGAACTGTTAAGATAACCGCACATGTGCAATAATATTCAGTTACAAATAATGTGGTTGTAAATATAGGGGCACATGTGTAGTGATATTAAAATGTGATTAAAAATACGGTAATGACACAAATAATGTAACTGTTAAGATGATTACGCATGTGCAATAATCTTAAATTACAAATAATAGGGTTATAATATAGGTGCATATGTGCAATAATCTTAATTAGTGATTAAAACTACATTATTGACAAAAAAATTATGGAACTGTTTAGTGCACATGTGCAATAATCTTCAATTACAAATAATGTGGTTGTCAACTTAGATGCACATGTGCAGTAATATTAAAATGTGATTAAAATATATATTAATGACACAAATAGTGTAACTGTTAAGATTATTGCATGTGTGCAATAATCTCTAAATATTATTACACATGTGCAATAATGTTAAATTACAAATAATAGGGCTGTAAATATAGGTGCACATGTGCACTTTTCTTAAAAAAGGGATTAAAACTGCATTATTGATACAAATAATTTGACTGTTAAACATTAATGCACATGTGCAGTTATATTAAATTGTCACAAAATCTATAATACACATGTGCATTTTATCCTAGTTGATACAAATAATGACTATTTGTACAATGTATGATAAGCAGAAATGACCTATTCGCAATTGAAGCAGGAGTTGGAACATTGGTGGATAATAAAGCATTCCTGTTGGCAAGCTTAAAATTCGGGAAAGACGTTTTTGCAAACGTAGTAAACTTTTGGAAGACATGAAGAAAGAGTTGGAAGTGATAAGAAAGAAATTGGAAATTAATGTGGATCAAACAGATGGCGGTATGAAGGCAGAAACAGTGACAACCGACAAAGGTAGTCACGTCGGTTTTGCAGATCCATATTAGGGAAATAATAGATGGGTAAATGCAAAAAAAAAATGTAGTAAAAGTACGATGAAGGTGAAATTTTGTGCAGAAAATTTACAACGATGTTTGATTGTCGTTTTTTGTTTGTTTTTTTGCATTTATATGGTATGAATGAAAGACAAATATAATGGGTTTAGTATCAATGAATGTAAACGAATGATTTGTTTTTTGTTTTTATTTTCTTCGTTTATCATTTGACACGGATGTGCGGTGCGTAGAACTTCATTATATAAAATAAAAAACGATCTCCCTCATTTTTTTATGTTATGAACATGTGATGGTTGGTATGGATTTATGGTGATTTGCAGTTTATTAAGTATGGTTGTTTAACTGCACATGTGCAGATGAGTGTTTACAGCGATGATAATGATAATTATGATGCCCCGACTAATTAGTGCACATCTGCAATACAAAATAAATTTATAAACTAATGATGGACTTGAAATAATGTACAAACTGTTGAGGGTCTTGAACACATGTAGGTGTATAACATATATGGAACAATTACACGAAACCGTTTAAAAGTTTTGAAAACATAAATTTAGCATTACTACATATGTGTAACAAACACGTGATATAGAGAAACAAGACAATATCATGGTGTTCAACACCAAAGAAGCTCAAAACGCGTTGAGGATCGGGCGAACTCTCAGATTGAGATGCAACATCAGCAACAATAGCTAGCTTGTCCAACGTGTTACGAAAAATGTAAATCAATGTAATTAATATTGAATTTGGAGACATTATCAACGAACACTTCAATTTTGTGTGGAGCACCAACATCATTATGATTCATATCATTGATTGGATACATGTGTGATCAAATAAACACCTGATACAACAACAATCATAAAAAAAATAAGTATTCACACTAAAAGGTTGTAAAAAATCATAAGAAATAACATTGGTACACATGTGTAACGTTACAGAATTTCACACACGGGGAGTATTGACACACATGGAGTATTCACACACACAGTGAAACACGTTACATATGCAACAAACAATAGAAATGTTATACAAAACATAATAAATAATATTAGTGCACATGTGCAACATTACTGTACTTTAGAAAACATTGTATATACAATATAGCAAGAAGTATTCACATGCACGTTCACATAAATTTTGCATGCACATGTATAACATATTACATATACAACAAACACATATGTATTGACTGTAAAAAAACATCCAAGATAAAATCAGTGCACATGTGCAATATTATAGGATTTTATATAAAATGGTATACCACAATGCTCAACACCAAAGAATATCATAGCAGACTCAACACCAAAGAATATCATATCAGGTTAAAGTTCATGTATCACCAGAGAGTTAGTTCCACATATAAAAGTATAGTACAATTGAAAAAAAATAAACTATTCTTTATAGTGGTGCCAAAGGAAATCTTTCAATATATTACACATATGTAATATACTCACAACATAGTTTTATGTGAAAACTTTTAAAGGTTTAAAGCAAGTGTAATGATAGTTATGATGTCTTGGATGATTAATGCACACGTGTAATACATATAATATTCAAAAGGGTTACAAAGTTAAACACATGCAGGCGTATTACACATATAAGACACTTATATATAAAAGTCTAAAAGTTTGTAAAACACGCCTACAAACATTATTGCACATGTGCAGCATCGTCGTTCTTGTGAGTCTAATTGCCAATTGGATATGTATCTCGTTAGTTAGACACCTAATACAACAAAAAACAATCAATATTGGTTAAAAAAACTAGAAAAAAATACTTAATTTTCCCATAGGCATTTCATCAAACACCTTGCGTGCATTAATACGAGTCCTCAAAAACACTAAATTATAGTCGAATTGAGCAACCAGAATCTTCAAAACACTCGAATTCTTGTTTACAAAGTCGGATAATGAAGATTAAACTAGAAAATATCGGATTTATTGAAGAAAAAAATGTGTATGTGAATTTAAAAAAAACCCGATCTTTACTAGAAGATCATGGAGTAGAGAGAAAGGATAACATCTCGTACCTTTTTGAATGTTTGTCTGAATTAGTCTAACATGGATGGAGATCGGAAATTGTGAGCGGTCGTCGGAGATGAAGTTTGCCGAAGATGGAGAGAAGTCACAGTGGAGATCGCAAGGAAGGAAGGATGTACAGAAGGTCGCATGTTAGGTTTATAAAAAGAATTGTGTGCTCTGACAATTATACCCCTCATTTAAGTTTGTTTTTATGTTTTCACAACAACAACTTGTTTTTATATGATCCTTACCCTATATATACACACACATATAGGGGAAGGTTCAATGGGGAACCCCCAAAAAATGGGGAATCGGGGAACTTTTATTAAAAACACCATTATTTAAAAATAAACATATATTTATGTTGTTTAGTTTTAGAGATGATCAACTAACTTTATTTTGCATACAAACTATTTGGTCTCTGATTCCCCATTTTGTGTATGTTATATAGAAGAAAAAATGGGGAACCAATCTATCTTTTTGACCAGAGGTTGAATCGATCATCAGAAGAAGAATTAGCAAAAAAATTAGGATACATTCTGGGAAAATCAAACTTCCATCCAAGAGCAGTAAATCAAAGGTTTTCATATAAATTCTTGTAGAATCGAGAATGAAGTTTTCGTTCTATACATGCTAGATCATGAATTAGTAACAACATCCAATTTCTAAAAATATCCCAATTGTTTCCACACAAGGAAAAGCACTTGCCATTCGTTGGTTATTAGCGACATCCCGAAAATATCCAGGTCGAAATATGGCTTTCAAATTAAGTTCCGAATTAGTGGATGCTGCCAAAGGGAGTGATGATGCCATACGCAAAAGGGAAGAGACTCACAGAATGGCAGAGGCAAATAGAGATTTTCTATGTTTCACATGTGAAATTCAATAGTTTACATGTAAATAAAGTTAGTTGATCATCTCTAAATCTAAACAACATAAAAATATGGTTTTTATAAATTGTAAATTTTTTAAAAAAAGTTCCCCGGTTCCCCATTGAACCTCCCTCTATACATATAATCTTTAATTGTTAATACCAACAACGTATTATGGTTGATACATATCTTATTTTTTAGGGGTCCACATCAGCACTGTCACATGTCAAAGCCACAATCAATTACCATTTATTAAATTACTAATTAAGACTAATTACCAATGTTGACCAAACTAAATTTCCATTTCAAATAAAATTAACAAAATTAATGTAGATTTACTCAATAATTTGAGTGTTTTGAAGGAAACTAATCAACAATTTGTTAAACATAATCATTTTCTTTAATGTATAATATTTTCAATTAATGTTTATAAGGATTTTATGTCAATCATAACTTTTAAATTCCTTAACCGTTTCTTGTGACATCCGAGAATTTCAAGGTTAACTTCCGTTAGACAATTCCGTTAGTTACGTTATAAGTGTTAACTTAGTAACTAATACTTAACTAGGCCGAATACGTCCACGTCCTTTGGTTGATCACCAAACCCGCCCATATATGTTATGTGTTCAATTATTTATGGTCATTATGTGCAAACGTGATTTAAATGCATAATTATTAATAAAAAGCATGACTATTTAATTAATTGATAAATTATGTGACAAATTGCTTATTTGGATTATTATATGTTAACCGGGTAATTAAGTGTATGCATACATGTTTAATGATTGGGCTAGTAATTTGTTAATGATGGACTAATCATGGGCTAATGATGGCTAATCATTGGGGGCCCAAATCCCAATGAAAGCCCATGAGACCATTAGTATTTAAATGAGATTAAACCCTAATTCTCTATTTTACATCATCATCCACAAACACACACACTCTCCATCCTCTCTCTCTCTCTCATGATTTCTGGACCAGCCCAAGAACCACCAAGAATCAGCCATCATCTCTGGTTAGTGAAGATCATCCATCGATCCAAGAACAACCGTGAGTCCCATGACCATCTTTATGTGTTTTCTATGTGTTTTACCTTCAAAGCATGCTTAGATCTTCATGTAATCACTTGATCTTCTGTATTAATGCTTAGGAATGCTAGATCTATCATAAAAACAGTAACTTTATGTGTGAAACTGATCCATACTGAAGATTCATGCTAGATTAGGTTATTTTGTGTAAAATGTGTTCTTGAAGATTTGATGATGAAAATGCATGTTTATGATGTTAAAAATGCTCCTGTGATGTTCCTAAATGATTATGTATGCTTGAAAATGAATTACATGAAGTATGGAGGCTGTTAGAAAGATTTTTAGTCAAATTTACGGGTTTTTTAGCGACTAGCGACACTGTGCATTCATTAGGAGAAACTATCCAGCGAAACTATGCATATCTCCTTCCAGCGACACTGTGCAGCGAAACTGTAGTGTCTCTCGTGAACGAAACTGCCGAGCATAGACCTTGTCCCTGAACGAAAGTTCAACCAGTTCCTGGCGAAACTAGCTAGCGAAACTGCCAGTTTCTCCAGCAGTTTCTCCAGCAGCAGTTTCTCCAGCAGTTTCGCCAGACTAAACCCAAACTTGTGCAACTTATTTAAATGTTATGCCATGACTTGTATGATTATGCTATGATGAAACATGCTTTGATTTCTGTAATATGTGAACCCTTGTTTATGATCAACCATCGGTGTCGTGTGTCGTTATGTCGTGTCGTAGTTCCAACGTGCTATGTTATGGGCCATAGTGACGATAAGTTAATGATTAGACACAAAACTAATACTTAAGACCTAAACGTGTTCATAGGTCTTCGTTAAGCAATATTTGGATTAATTAGCAAGTGTAGCTGAGCAACCTAAGGTGAGTTTCACTAACCCTTTAATTGTGAGCCCGTTTGGGACACAACGAATGAACTTAACGAAAAACAACGCTGACATTTTGAGGTATTACCGAATGGGATACCTGTTATGGAAGTTGGAGTGTTTTATGGGGAGCACTTGCAACTGTCCATCCTTGGGGTTTCAATTGAAATCCGGAAACGACCATTTTGATACTTAAACTATTTCAAATGAAATCCAGAATAAACATTTTTAATATGACTAGTGTAGGTTAAAGTCTAAACCAAATGATATCACATGATTTCTAAGGATGCCTTAAAAACTTAAAAGTCCTCAATTTAGTACTGTTGATCTGAGAAGCGAGGGGATGTTGGGTAGATCTACTGAGGGTTTGACAAACCCTGCTCCGCGGTACACAAATGTGTAACCAACCGGCTGGAGGCCGAACGGAGTTCAATATCAGCCTGTTTTAGTTGTGGGCCTCCCAAAAGGGACACAACTGGAGGCACCAACCATCGGCAAATGCCGAACTCTGTTACGTCAGCTTTCAGCCCTGGTACGACTTCCTTAGTGCATGGAAACCGGATTAGCTACCCGCGATATCGGTTGACCGCTTTAACTTTTACTTAACTAGTGCATATTCGGTAATTCAACACTTGGCAATGTTTTGCAAATCTATTACTTATTTATATGTTGATGAATACGATTATGAGACCGGGCCAATGCATGTCATGCCCACCGTGAACTCACCAACCGTTAGGTTGACACTTGTGTGGTTTTCACTTTTGCAGATCGTTGAAGAGTATCCACTGGAGGTTGGCATGGCACAAGAAGATACTTACTTTTATTTTAAACTAAATTCGGGAATTTAACGACAATTTATGTTTTGTAATTAAAGCACGTGGTTAGTGCTGAGAGACTTATGTTTTTATTCCGCTGCGTATTTTAAACTGTTGTATTTATGAACATTGGACTTAACTCTGATTCGTTTAGTATTTGTAACTAATGGTTGTGGTCCTGGTTTGCTCGCACTCCTTAACGGTATAAACTCCGTTAGTGGTTATTTGGGGGTGTGACAGATTGGTATCAGAGCCATAAGTTGCAGAGAACTGGAATCATTTTGAAAAACGATTTGGAAACTGCAACTTGAAACCTTAGTTACAAACGAAACAAACCAATTCCCAAAGCAAAATTTTTTTACGTGCCAACCTGGGATACTCGCTCTGCTGTGTAAGTAAATACTTCATATGTAGATATACACATGTAGATATATATAGACCGTGTCTAGGTAGTCTAACGGAAAAACCTTAGGATGATTTCACACACGAACACGAAATGCGAACGCGAATACGCGCACAAATTCGGGGGAAAGCGACAACGAAACGATGCTACACGCTACGTCCTGATTTCTACTACGATGACTACGCCGACGGAGACTTTTATGGGAAAGCCGATTTTCGACGATAGCTACTTACGACTTACGACGTTCTCCGACGACGCCTCAATTTTGCACGAAAATTTTCTGGACTAATAGTGGGATAACGGGAAATTGTTAATATACATATTATGGGATATGTATAGAGTATAACTATGATTGAACACTGGCTACTTTAACTGTCCAGAAAATGTCTGGAGGAGATGGAAGGAACAACATTACCCTGACACCTGCAGAACTACAAGCAATGATAAACGCACACGTACAAGCCGCAGTGGCAGCCGTCCATGCTACAATCGCCGCACAGCAAGCCATCCATTTGGCTCATCAGCTTACTGAACAGGGGAATGAGGGAGGTACACTTCCTGCAAGAGCCTCTGAGAAGATTGCCTTAAGTAACAAGAGAAAGGCTGATGAAGAAACTCCTGGAAACTCAATGAACAAACAGCGTGTTGGAAACTACAAGGGTAAAGCCCCGTATTGTAGCAAGTGTGGGAAGCATCACACCGGTATCTGCAGAAAAAGTTTGAATTGCGAGAGATGTGGCAAGAAAAGCCATGAAGCAAAAGACTGTTGGACGATTTTACCTAAGCCACAAAACCTCCCAAGGCGAAACAACAGAAACAAACGTAACAACAACAATGAAGCTCCCAGAGGAAATGGTAATGGGAACTGCTATGAATGTGGTGCTCCAGGCCACATGAAGAGGGACTGCCCGCAGTTGAGAGAACAGGGAGACAATAACAGGAACGGTAATCAGGGAAATGGCAACGGAAATGGAAACGACAGAGGAAGAGCCTTCGTCATGGGTCAAGGTGAAGCTCGCAACGATGCCAACGTGATTAATGGTAAATTTATATTGAATGGTTTCTTTGCTACTGTGTTATTTGATTCTGGTGCTGAAAGAAGTTTTATTTCCACTAAATTTGCTAGATTGATTAATGCTAAACCGATTGACTTAGATGCTAAGTATGTGGTAGAGTTAGCGAATGGTAAGCTTCATGATACAACTCAGATAGTTAAGGACTGTAAGTTAGAACTAGCTGGCCATACATTAGGAATCGATCTTATGCCTTTCCCGATTGGTAGTTTTGATGTCATAGTAGGAATGGATTGGTTATCTGAAAACCGAGCTGAAATACTATGCCAAGAAAAAGTGGTTCGTATTCCACTCAAGGACGGTGAAGTGTTAACAGTTCAAGGCGAGAAAGGTGGAACAGTAACCGGTATTATTTCGTTTCTCAAAGCTCAAAAGTGCCTTCGTAAAGGTCACTTCGCGATCCTTGCAAACGTCACCGACACGACACTTCCCGAGCGCAGAATCGACGACTACCCGATAGTCCGCGACTTCCAAGATGTATTTCCTGAAGATCTGCCTGGTTTGCCTCCATTTCGACAAGTCGAGTTTGGAATCGATTTAGCTCCTGGAGCCGCTCCGATTGCACGCGCACCTTACCGTTTGGCGGTAAGCGAACTCAACGAACTCTCCGCACAACTTCAAGAGCTACTCGACAAAGGATTTATTCGTCCAAGTTCGTCTACATGGGGAGCACCGGTATGGTTTGTTAAAAAGAAGGATGGAACGTTCCGAATGTGTATCGACTACCGAGAGCTTAACAAAGTTACAATCAAGAATCGGTATCCACTTCCTCGAATCGACGGTCTCTTCGACCAGCTACAGGGTTCAAGTTACTTCTCAAAGATTGATCTACGGTCAGGATACCACCAACTTCGTGATTCGCAATGAAGATATTTCTAAGACTGCTTTTAGGACTCGATATGGTCATTACGAGTTCCTGGTTATGCCGTTTGGGCTAACCAATGCACCTGCTGTATTTATGGATCTGATGAATCGAGTGTGCAAGCCGTACCTCGATCAGTTTGTGATAGTTTTCATTGATGATATTTTGATCTACTCCAAGACGAAGGAAGAACACGAGAGACATCCCGACTTATCTTGGAATTACTCCGCAAGGAACAGCTTTACGCTAAGTTTTCAAAGTGCGATTTTTGGATTCGCGAAGTCCAGTTTCTTGGACACATTGTTGATCAGAATGGAATTCATGTCGACCCAGCTAAAGTGGAAGCTATTAAGAATTGGTCTACTCCGAGAGCGCCGACCGAAATCTGACAATTTTTGGGACTTGCCGGATATTACCGAAGATTTATTAAGGATTTCTCGCAATTGGCTCAACCCTTAACAGCTTTAACGCACAAAGGAGTGCAATATAGATGGGGTGAAAAAGAAGAACACGCGTTTCAAACTCTTAAAGATATGTTATGTTCAGCTCCGATTCTCGCGTTACCCGATGGGGTTGACGATCTTGTAGTTTACTGTGATGCATCCATCCAAGGACTCGGTTGCGTGTTGATGCAACGGGACAAAGTGATTGCCTATGGGTCCAGGCAACTGAAGGACACTGAGAAGAATTATACAACACATGATTTGGAATTGGGAGCCGTTGTATTTGCACTTAAGATTTGGAGACATTACCTTTACGGAACAAAGTGCACGATATTCACCGACCACAAGAGCTTACAGCACATCTTTGAACAAAAGGACCTCAACATGCGACAACGACGGTGGGTCGAGTTACTGAATGATTATGACTTAGCAATTAAGTATCACCCGAGAAAAGCCAATGTTGTGGCTGATGCCTTAAGCCGAAAAGAGTACGAAAAGCCTCGACGGGTACGAGCGCTGCAACTTACCATTCACACGGGACTGCCGGATCGAATCCGCGATGCCCAACAAGAAGCTTTAAAAGAAGAAAACTTCGCAGCTGAAGCACTGCGAGGGGTAGATGGAAACTCTGAAATTAAGTCCGACGGACTTAGATATTACAATGACAGGATTTGGATTCCTTTACTCGGAAATCTCCGTGAGCTTGTGATGGACGAGGCTCACAAGTCAAGGTATTCGGTGCACCCTGGATCGGATAAAATGTACCAAGATTTGAAGAACTTGTATTGGTGGCCGAATATGAAAGCCGACATTGCTCGATATGTGGCTAAGTGTTTAACACGCTCAAGAGTTAAGATCGAGTACCAAAAGCCTTCAGGATTATTGCAACAACCAAAGATCCCAGAATGGAAATGGGAGGATATCTCCATGGATTTCGTAACGGGATTACCTCATCGATCGAATCGACCAGATGCGATTTGGGTTATCATTGATCGATTAACCAAATCTGCACATTTTATCCCGATGAAGGAAAATGACAATATGGATAAGTTGACAAAGCTGTATATTGACCGAATTGTGGCACGTCATGGAGTGCCTAAGACCATTATCTCAGATCGAGATCCTCGATTTACTTCACGACTGTGGCAATCTATGCAAGAAGCACTGGGAACCAGACTGGATATGAGTACAGCTTATCACCCGCAGACCGATGGTCAAACGGAACGAACTATTCAGACTTTAGAAGACATGCTCCGAGCTTGCGTTCTCGACTTCGGTAAAGACTGGGAGGCTCACCTTCCGTTGATGGAATTCTCCTACAACAACAGTTATCATTCAAGCATCGGTGCAGCACCTTTTGAAGCTCTTTATGGCAGAAAATGTAGATCGCCCGTGTGTTGGGCCGAAACGGGTGAGAAAGGACTCACCGGACCAGAAATCATCCATGATACAACTGAACGCATTATCCAAATCAGAAATCGGATAGCCGCAGCACGTGATAGACAAAAGAGCTATGCCGACAAACGCCGAAAACCTTTGAAGTTCGAGGTAGGTGACAAAGTACTATTGAAGGTATCTCCTTGGAAAGGAGTGATACGCTTCGGAAAGCGTGGAAAGCTGAATCCTCGCTATATCAGTCCGTTTGAAGTTATCAGGGAAGTAGGCCCGGTGGCCTACCGATTAAGACTCCCTGCAGAACTCGATGAAGTTCACAACGTGTTTCACGTTTCGAATCTGAAGAAATGTCTGGCTGAAGACACTGAGATAATTCCTTTGGAGGAATTGGAAATTGACGAACATCTGAGATTTATTGAGCAACCAGTAGAAATCATGGGACGCGAGGAGAAAGCCCTCAAACGTAGCAAGATTCCGATCGTCAAGGTCCGATGGAACTCAAAGCGTGGACCTGAATATACTTGGGAACGAGAGGATCAAATGAAGAAAAAGTATCCTCACTTGTTCGAGCAAACGTCCGCGAATACTCAAGGTATGATTTAATTTTGGGGACCAAAATTCCTTTAACAGGAGGAGGATGTGGCGACCCTAAAACTTTTTGCTTTCTTTCCCCAGCAACAACAGCAACGACGACAGCCGAGGCTGCAAACGCTACCACGCAAGAATAATTTTCGGGACGAAAATTCCATTTACAAGGGGATGATGTGACATCCGAGAATTTCAAGGTTAACTTCCGTTAGACAATTCCGTTAGTTACGTTATAAGTGTTAACTTAGTAACTAATACTTAACTAGGCCGAATACGTCCACGTCCTTTGGTTGATCACCAAACCCGCCCATATATGTTATGTGTTCAATTATTTATGGTCATTATGTGCAAACGTGATTTAAATGCATAATTATTAATAAAAAGCATGACTATTTAATTAATTGATAAATTATGTGACAAATTGCTTATTTGGATTATTATATGTTAACCGGGTAATTAAGTGTATGCATACATGTTTAATGATTGGGCTAGTAATTTGTTAATGATGGACTAATCATGGGCTAATGATGGCTAATCATTGGGGGCCCAAATCCCAATGAAAGCCCATGAGACCATTAGTATTTAAATGAGATTAAACCCTAATTCTCTATTTTACATCATCATCCACAAACACACACACTCTCCATCCTCTCTCTCTCTCTCACGATTTCTGGACCAGCCCAAGAACCACCAAGAATCAGCCATCATCTCTGGTTAGTGAAGATCATCCATCGATCCAAGAACAACCGTGAGTCCCATGACCATCTTTATGTGTTTTCTATGTGTTTTACCTTCAAAGCATGCTTAGATCTTCATGTAATCACTTGATCTTCTGTATTAATGCTTAGGAATGCTAGATCTATCATAAAAACAGTAACTTTATGTGTGAAACTGATCCATACTGAAGATTCATGCTAGATTAGGTTATTTTGTGTAAAATGTGTTCTTGAAGAGTTGATGATGAAAATGCATGTTTATGATGTTAAAAATGCTCCTGTGATGTTCCTAAATGATTATGTATGCTTGAAAATGAATTACATGAAGTATGGAGGCTGTTAGAAAGATTTTTAGTCAAATTTACGGGTTTTTTAGCGACTAGCGACACTGTGCATTCATTAGGAGAAACTATCCAGCGAAACTATGCATATCTCCTTCCAGCGACACTGTGCAGCGAAACTGTAGTGTCTCTCGTGAACGAAACTGCCGAGCATAGACCTTGTCCCTGAACGAAAGTTCAACCAGTTCCTGGCGAAACTAGCTAGCGAAACTGCCAGTTTCTCCAGCAGTTTCTCCAGCAGTTTCTCCAGCAGTTTCTCCAGCAGTTTCTCCAGCAGTTTCGCCAGACTAAACCCAAACTTGTGCAACTTATTTAAATGTTATGCCATGACTTGTATGATTATGCTATGATGAAACATGCTTTGATTTCTGTAATATGTGAACCCTTGTTTATGATCAACCATCGGTGTCGTGTGTCGTTATGTCGTGTCGTAGTTCCAACGTGCTATGTTATGGGCCATAGTGACGATAAGTTAATGATTAGACACAAAACTAATACTTAAGACCTAAACGTGTTCATAGGTCTTCGTTAAGCAATATTTGGATTAATTAGCAAGTGTAGCTGAGCAACCTAAGGTGAGTTTCACTAACCCTTTAATTGTGAGCCCGTTTGGGACACAACGAATGAACTTAACGAAAAACAACGCTGACATTTTGAGGTATTACCGAATGGGATACCTGTTATGGTAGTTGGAGTGTTTTATGGGGAGCACTTGCAACTGTCCATCCTTGGGGTTTCAATTGAAATCCGGAAACGACCATTTTGATACTTAAACTATTTCAAATGAAATCCAGAATAAACATTTTTAATATGACTAGTGTAGGTTAAAGTCTAAACCAAATGATATCACATGATTTCTAAGGATGCCTTAAAAACTTAAAAGTCCTCAATTTAGTACTGTTGATCTGAGAAGCGAGGGGATGTTGGGTAGATCTACTGAGGGTTTGACAAACCCTGCTCCGCGGTACACAAATGTGTAACCAACCGGCTGGAGGCCGAACGGAGTTCAATATCAGCCTGTTTTAGTTGTGGGCCTCCCAAAAGGGACACAACTGGAGGCACCAACCATCGGCAAATGCCGAACTCTGTTACGTCAGCTTTCAGCCCTGGTACGACTTCCTTAGTGCATGGAAACCGGATTAGCTACCCGCGATATCGGTTGACCGCTTTAACTTTTACTTAACTAGTGCATATTCGGTAATTCAACACTTGGCAATGTTTTGCAAATCTATTACTTATTTATATGTTGATGAATACGATTATGAGACCGGGCCAATGCATGTCATGCCCACCGTGAACTCACCAACCGGTAGGTTGACACTTGTGTGGTTTTCACTTTTGCAGATCGTTGAAGAGTATCCACTGGAGGTTGGCATGGCACAAGAAGATACTTACTTTTATTTTAAACTAAATTCGGGAATTTAACGACAATTTATGTTTTGTAATTAAAGCACGTGGTTAGTGCTGAGAGACTTATGTTTTTATTCCGCTGCGTATTTTAAACTGTTGTATTTATGAACATTGGACTTAACTCTGATTCGTTTAGTATTTGTAACTAATGGTTGTGGTCCTGGTTTGCTCGCACTCCTTAACGGTATAAACTCCGTTAGTGGTTATTTGGGGGTGTGACATTTCTGTTTTGTTTTATCTAATATCATAAACCTAAATTTAACCCATGTAATACGCATGTTACTAACCTAGTGTTGGTTGAATCCACTAAAAACTTATTTTGCTTAAAATACAACAGAAAGAGATCTTGTACATTAATTTTATAAATTAAGGATTCAAATTCAGATAGAATAAAATAAGAGATAAAGGTGGAAGGATATTTTTGATAGAGTATATTTTTGTTAACTTTTTTTAACTTTCCATCCACTTTTTTTAAACGTTCATAACTATTTTTATACGATATTTTTTTTTATAAAAATTACAACATAAAATCTAGCACTGTTCTCTATTTAATTTGAGTATAGTATTGATATATAAAAACTACGATTCTCTTTTTCTTTTAAAAAATTGTACTAGATTGTGAAATTGTATTAATTTTAAAAAAAGTGTACTGATTTATAATAATTGTATTGTTTTACATTCAAACAATATGATTTGTACTATTTTACATTGTAAATGTTGTTTTGTGTTTGGAATAATTAGTATTCATATATAAAAAAAACAAAAATTAATTTTTCTCTTAATAAATTCTACTAGATTGTGAAAACTGTACTAGTTTCAAAAAAGTGCACTGATTTATAACGATTATGCTATTTTACATTAAAAAAATATGATTTGTACTATTTTGCATTGTAAGTGTTGTTTTATTTTTGAAACAAATGTCACTATGTGTTGTTTTGTATTAAAACAACACATTTTTTTTAAAGTAAAACAACATAAAACATAATGTTGCTTTGCATTAAAAAGTAATTATTTTATAAACAGTACTGTTTTACGTTAAGACAACATTATTTGTACTATATAGTTTTAGATTAAAATCTCATTTACTCTTATTTGGTAACTGTGTCACGTGTCAAAGTTCTAGTGGTTCCTATTCTTTTTAGGCAAAATCAATTTTCAATTTGATCCATCCCGGAAGAGCAAATAATAACATCCCTTAATGCAGCTACCTGTAACATTAGTCTCTTTCGTTTTACAAAAACCCAACCCGATTTGAAATTTCACACGTATTCGATTTTCGACTTATCGAGGAATTTTGATTATTTACTAAATTATACTATCAAATAATCTTTTAAAGGATCCAAAACTATTTTCCAAAAATAAAATATTTAATTGGTTAATTTTTATATTAATTGGTTTGTTATAAATCAAAATAAAACAATTTATGGATTTTCGCGTAAGTTCGATATTTAACTAGAAGCCTCGTTTAACTCAAAAGTCATATTTTAAATGTTCAGATTTTATTTTACAAAGAAAAAGGGTGGTTTATATGTCGGTAATTAGGCTTTATCGCATATAAACGGAAATTTATCAATTCGTGATTTTTACGCGTTTTTGCTTTGCGAATAGTTGTAACCAGGAATCCCTGAAATGTCAAAAGTCATATTTTTATAATACATCATGTTTTTATAAGTTATTGTTGGAAAAAGTGTGTGTGAATGAGATGTTAATCTCAAAGAATTTTTTGGTTCAAGTTTAGGAATGTGGTGTATCCTATCCCACATTGGTGGGGGAACCAAAGTTCTTCTAGTTTATAAGGATAACCCTCAAAGCCTTGAATAACTCATGTGTCATGTTTTACTCCGGCTTATACCCTCGCGCAGGGGGGGGGGTGCAGAAAGTGGTTCGATGAGTCAAAGTCCAAGGCGTGGCCGCGCGACCTGCGGACACGAATGCAGCTTCGGAAACCCGGGTCCGAGAGAAGCATATTTTTACTCGTTTTTGATCATGGTCTAGAAAATTCTAGATCAGCCTTTTGGTGTGACTTAGACTCTTCGCATCCTAAAACCGACTAATTATGATCGTTAATTAACGATCATAATGAAGAACATTAAGACAATAATAATTGCAACCTTTGGTGTGTAGAACTCTTCATGTATATATACATGAAGAGATTTTCGTGAATGGTTACACCATATGCTCCATACACACATGATTCATATTTGCTGATCACAGTTGGTGCTGCAACATTCCGTTCTCGTTTCAGGCAAGGATCATAGTCCGGCAGTACACGCTGCTTTGAACCGGTGTACCCTGGGAACAGACGGCGAATCTGTTTAAGGGAATTGTGTCAAACACAAGCCCGGTTCCTTCGTTTTCTTTTCTTCTAATTTCAGGGATCGTTCATGCCATCAGTTCGTCATCCGGTTCACCGCGCCTTTGATTCGGTTAGATCGTCAATTTATTTTGTATTCTTATAGTATGCTTCTAATTGTGTGACGATTTGTCATAATCGTTTTATGCATAAATTCCAACAAACTTAAACAGATTCTTAGATTGTGAAACAATCTCTGATTTCTTGATATATACTTAATTTTTGGTAAGCACTCGTTGTTGGTCCTCTAAATTGGAGAATGTTTTAAATTCACATATTATGGTGATACAAAATAATTGTAGTAAAACGGTGGTAATCTCCGTGTGTTGTATCTAGTTGTTGGTTCTAACATGTGTGTTACAACTAGATGTTTTCTACCAAATGTATAAATGATTTATAATGTTATTGACCAACATGAGTGCTACAAATGACGAAGTTTTAAAAACCGAACTTTATGTAAAGTTGTATTTTAAACGTGTCTTGATGATATAATTAAGAACGTGTCTTGATGATATAATTAAGAACGTGTCTTGATGTGATAGTGATGACCATTAACAATTTAATATGTTATTATTATTTATTAATTGTTGATACATAATCTGTGCGTCATGTGAAAGTATCTGAACGAGACGATGTGAAGGTTCAAGACAAGTTCATGCTGCCGGCCGAACTAGGTCCGAACCTGAGGTTCGGACCCGCCGAACTTGGAGTTCGGAGGGAGTTCGGAGCAGACGTGTATATATAGGAACTCGTGCTTTGAATGTAATAACGAATGAGAGAGAGTGTGAGAGACTAGTTCTTAACTATGTGTTTTTGACAGTGTTTCTCTAGAGAGCTTCAGAGAGAGTTTGTAATTGAGTCTATGTTGATTTCAATAAAACAAACTATTATTTACGTCTCGTTTTCTCTCTACGATCAAGCAAACCTTTAGTAAGATCCGTCTTACGGTTTTTCAATTGGTATCAGAGCAAATCCAGGTTGCTCTATTGCGTTTGCTTTGATTGTAGTCGTTTTCTTGATAAAACCGAGTTGTTTTCATTCAAAAAACGGGTAAATTTTTGAGCTTTTCGAGTAATATTCATTACTAAAACATTTCTATTGGTTTTATCTGATTTTCTGTCAAAAATCTCGTCCAAATTCTCTCAAAATCGCGAAAATTATGTCGAGAGTGCTTACATTCGTTCAAGGTTCGGAGTAACCGAAAAGTAACTGCTCCGAACTCCAGGTTCGGAGTACGCTCGGCATAACCGCTCCGAACACCAGGTTCGGAGTACGTTCGGAGGAGTTCGGTGTAGGATCGGAGTAAGATCGGAGGAGTTCGGACAAAGATCTAAGTTCGGACTGTGTAATCAAGTTCGGACAACGTTCGGAGCAAGATCGGAGGTTCAGTTGAGTTCGGACGAAGTTCGGTGGAAGTTCGGACCAAGCAGAATTTTAAAATTCTCAAAATGAATGAAATTGAGGCTGAGCGTCATCGTCAGAATGTGCCAAAGTTGATAAATCTTGAAGATTATCATGGTTGGGCGACAGATTTTCGAGGATATGTACACGATTTGGATAAAAAATTATGGTTACCAATTACAAACGAACATAAGTATCCAACTTATAGTGATGGTGATTTTAAGGAAATGCATAATTTTTCAAGTGAAGAAAGGGAAGCATTTGATCAAAATGAAAGGGCTACTACACTTCTTATGTTAGCTTTGCCTATAACTCTTAAGAATCCAATCAGGAAGTTTCGAAAGGCAAAACGGATATGGGATTTTGTGAAGACACAGTGTGAGGAACATATGTCTAAACTTTCTCAGAAAACAATTGATCAAGATTTGAAGTTTAAAGGAAAAATTGAAAAGTTAGAGAAAAAGGTGGGAATGTTGACTGAAGAAAATGCTTTCTTGACAAAAGAAGTGGAGGAATGGAAAAGTAAAGTTTGTAATGATTTAGATGACAAAATTCAAAGGGATGTGTCTGCATCGTGTGCCAATTGTTTGGAGTTTGCTAGTATTAAGGAAGGATGGTTGAAAGAAAGGGATTTGTTGATTGAAGAATGCAATAAAGTTCAAGCTAAAGAAAAGGAAGCTGTTGAATATTTTGATGCTTTATTTGAGAAATGTTATCCTCTTCAACAAAAATATGAAAAAGTTACTAAAGCTGCTGTCGAAGTTGCCGATAGAGTAATTCAACTTCAAGAGGAACTTACCAAGTTGCGTGATAGAAATGGTGAGATTCAAAGTCAAAATAACATTTTGAAACAGGATGTTATTTACTATAAGAAACAAGTGGAAGGTTTCTGAAGAAGTTCTGGAAGAGTGTCGCTTGAGACGATGTCATATCAGTGATTATAACAAATTGTCTGACAAGTACATTGCTTCACAGAAAGAGTTATCGGAAGCTAATATGAAAATATCTGAACAAAAGATCGAGATGTTTGATTTGCAACGAAGACTGAAAAATTGCAACCATTCACCGACTTTTCTGAATTATATGTATAAACTGGAAAAGAGTGAGAAAAATGGTCAAGATGAATGTCTTCATCAAGTTCCTGCTCCAGTGGACATTGAAATGTCTGTTCCAGCTACATCATCTGGTGTTGAACAGCATGATTATTCAAAGTTTGCTGATACCAGTTCAAAGAAGAAACTAAAATTCAAATCAAAGAAGAATAAGAAGGAGGTTGATTACCGCAAAGAGTTGAAGTTTGATTCAAAATCTACTTTTCTTGAGAAAGAACAGGTGTTTCATGGAAATCCAGAAAACGTAACGGTGCCAAAGTTTTCTGAAATTGTGATCGATGATTCATTGATTTCCGGGAAGAATGATTTGAAAGGTATCAAGTCTGAATTTACAAAGCTTGCCAAACAAGGTCATGCGATACCGACTTCTGTTCAAGATAAGTTTAAACAGAAAAATGGAGGTTTGGGTTTTAAAGGAACAGAAATTCCGACTAAGTATTTCAACAAAAAGGTGTTCAAAGCGAAGAAGATAAAGAAGCAGAAGGTGTTTTCAGATAAGAAGACACAATGTTGGAAGCAGAGAGTATCTTCACCAGATGAAAAGCTTTCTTCTGAAGAGTCTTCTTGTATATCTGATGCTACACCACAAGGCGGTAACAATTCCGATTCATTTTATTCTGCTAAATCTAACAGGTTTTATCGTCAAGATAAATTCTTTGGTTATGGAGATGATTCTGATTTTTATGATTCTCCAAACTGTTTTCCAAAATTTCATAAACCAAAGAAATTTCAACCTGTGTTTTCAAAAGTTTATGATGAATGTCTGACTGATCAGTTTGGAAAACCGATTTCTATCAATTCAACTGGTAAAAGACTTTGTTTTGTTTGTCGTAAGAAAGGTCATTATGCAAATAATTGTCCTACGACAACTAACAATTCATCATCAAATGCCAAACATACAAAGTATGTTGATCTTGATGGCATTATTTTTAGTGAACCAATGCCCAATACTAAATTTTCATGGAAAAAGAAATCTCTTTCAGAGAAATTGGGTAGTAGTTCTGATTGTCACTCATCAGTTGACAATGGTTCACTAGAAATCATCAAATCAAAACAGGAATGGAGACCTAAAGTTGTCTCCATGGCCAACACAGATTTTGTTGAAGACACTGGACGACCTACCATCGTTGGGGATGAGGGTCGGGGTCTTAAGAACTTACTATTTTCCAGTGTTTGCAGGTATTTCAGGAAGACCTGTTAGTAATCGTAAGGTTGCTGACAGTGAGATACTTGTGTTTTTAAGTTAAAATGCATCGTTCTTATCTTTGAACAACAGATTTTCAAAAATATCTTTTTCAAAATGTGTCAAGTGTTGATCGATCATTTTCATTTTTGTTATTCATTTTTTCTTTCGTTAATATCTTAGGGGGAGAACATTTGAAAATTCAAAAAATAGTATTTGTTTGAATTTTAGGGGGAGAAATTGGAAAATATAAAAAAAAAAACAAAAAAACATGATGAAAAATTGAGAAATTGATTTGACAAAAGCAAGAAATGATAGTACATCAGCATATACGCTATCTGCCATGGATAGAGTAAGTCTAAAGGCTGTAGGTGCTTGTATGATCTGTGAATGTGCATGACTAATCTGATATCTGCAAGTAAGATATAAACATAATGCTTGCCTGACAATCTTTGGTTGTTTGCTTCTTGATGAATGCTATGTGATGATTCTAAAACAAAAATAGAATAAAGAGATATCCTGATGAATGCATGTTTTCATTTTGGAAGATTTAAACTTGTTTGATTTTCTTTATTTTGTCAAACGATCGGACTTTCTCTGCGTATCGTAAGATCGACCTGATTGTTGTTCGTTTGACGTTCTGCTTTATTTTTTTTATTGGTGTTTCGTATAATCCATCGGACTTTCTCTGCGCGTTCGGAAGAACCGACCTGATTGTTGTTGGATTATACAATTTCAACTTGTTTTGCTTTCTTATTTTCTCAAATACTTGGGCTTTCTCTGCGTGACGAAAGACCGACCTGATTGCTAGGTATTTGAGGTTCTGCTTTATTTTTGCATGACTCATCAAGGATGCTTAAATCTCAAATAAAAGTTACTTCTGTATGATAGATATGATGATTTGCTAGTATTTCTGATAGAGTAGAGGCCGAGTTATCAGTGCATGATAAAAATTACCTTAAGCATATCTGAAAACGATAAATATGATTGGTACATGCTGAAATAAACAATCAATGTTGTATTTGCGATTATCTTGGCTTGCATGCTGATTAAGACCGAAATTGAAATGTGCTAGATGCGTTATGTCTGATATGATCTTGCGTCATGATCTTTCTCACAAAATACCCAAAAATAGAGTTTGTTTCTATATTGCATTTACATTTCATTTCCGAAAAGTACAAAAAGATTTTTGGTGTGTTTTAGCATAAGTTTGAAAAGTCAAAAAGATTTTAGGTTTGTTTTGATATAAACTTTCTAAAAATCAAAAAGATTTTGTTTCTTATTTGTTTTCGATTGATCGACACAAGATACGAAAAACATTTTCAAAATTCATATCTTGGTTTCTCGAAGAGAAGTTTTGCACCAAGGTTATTTATGTTGACCAGGTACTCAAAGGAAAGAGTTTATCACAACTTCAAGTCTTCTGAAGCTGTTGATAAAGATGAAAGAAACTGTTCATCGTCAAGTATTCGAAGATCAAGCTACCATCAAGTTGAGGGGGAGTTTGTTCAAGGAATATGTTTTAACTGGCGAACAGATACTGCACATGACGAGGGGGAGTTTGTTGATACATAATCTGTGCGTCATGTGAAGTATCTGAACGAGACGATGTGAAGGTTCAAGACAAGTTCATGCTGCCGGCCGAACTAGGTCCGAACCTGAGGTTCGGACCCGCCGAACTTGGAGTTCGGAGGGAGTTCGGAGCAGACGTGTATATATAGGAACTCGTGCTTTGAATGTAATAACGAATGAGAGAGAGTGTGAGAGACTAGTTCTTAACTATGTGTTTTTCACAGTGTTTCTCTAGAGAGCTTCAGAGAGAGTTTGTAATTGAGTCTATGTTGATTTCAATAAAACAAACTATTATTTACGTCTCGTTTTCTCTCTACGATCAAGCAAACCTTTAGTAAGATCCGTCTTACGGTTTTTCAATAATAAAGGGTTTTTGGTCTACTATGTTTACAACCCTTGTAACGGGTCATCAAAAGAATTTAACAAGGTGTTAAAATTCGTTGAATCTCATTGCTAATCTTGTGAGAAATAGCAATTGTGAAAAACAACTTGGTGTTGTTTTCAAATTTATTGAGTTAAAGTATATCTATATAAAACATAGATGTATAATGACTTGGTGGTGTTGCTTTGAGCAGATTTGTTCAAAATGAAACAAGGACATGAAGAGATAACTACGTGGAGTTCCACTGAGGGAGTACCTCAAGATAGGACTCATGGAAATATCTTAGGATTCACTCCTTCAATGTTAGGAATGACTCGAGTGATTGCCTGTCGAGGGTGGTTCATAATGTCTGGAGCAACAATTCATGCATGCTCTAATCGTTATTCCTTTAAGGAATATCGTGCTGTCAAAAATCGCATAATGATGCTAGATGGCACTAAACACAAGGCGATTGGGATCGGGACTGTAGAATTAAAAGTGTCTACAGGATGTACCCTTACCTTGGAAGATGTTTTCCATGTGCCTAGTATCAAGAAGAATGTTATCTCTGTGAGCAAGTTGAATATCGATGGTTACTCGATATTATTTGCATCAACGAATTCGTCGAGAATGTTTCGTCATCAGAATTCGGTTAAGTTCCATGCGGTAGGAACTGTTGTAGGAGGACTACATCGCTTAACTCTTTGGAGTGATGTTAAAGAGGTCATCGAGATATCTGATGACGAGAGTGTTGGGGATAGCAACACTATATGATTTTATGTTTTTAATTAAATAAGACTTTATTTCGTTATGAAATAATTGGTTTATATAAGACTTTGTCATGTTTTGGAATAAGTGTGTTTGTGGTTTGAAATTATTTTAATAAAATGGTTATGTTTGCTTTGATATTTGGTCTTTACAATGCAAATGTTTATTCAAATTATTTTCAACAGGATAACACAAGAAGTCAGATGCACATGTATAACTTGTGAGTTTAAATTAAACATGTAAATCATATATGAAACACCCCACACAATGGTAGATGATAAAGTGTATTAAAATGCACGGACATGGTATATCTCGTAGTGTTGATGTGCTCAACATATTACGGATGCACAAGTGTGAATTGTGGCGTATGAATGCAAGATATGTTATTATGGATTACAATATATGATATTGTAATTTATAAATTTGTAGAAATTTATGAAGGTCAAGTAGATGCGTCTACCACCTCAATGTTGTTGAACTATTAGAAGACTTGGTCTTCATTTGGGAGAGTATCCTAAAACATATAGTTCTAGAAAAGAAGGGATAATACATCGCTTGTGTAATGGAGTGTTGAGTGTCAATTTGGTTGACTACATCTCAAAACAATATTGATTATATTCTGGATTCATTCATATTGGTTATGAATGCACTCACCAAATTTAATCGAATTAAGGCTCATGATGAGGCCTTCGAGTATCATTGGTGTTTTGGATACTAAGGCAAATAGGTTATGATCCTAAAACCGAATAATAGGTTATGTATGGTTTTGTAACATACATATGAGACGTACACAATGTTATTGGTCTAGTCTCACGAATTTGTCTAAATGAATGTGTGAATGTGGGAAACGGATATTGTGATATCCATTGAGGGTGTGATGAATCAGAATGATGCATCTTCTGTTCACATGCTAACGTATTGCAGTCTAAGGCATGCTAGACTAGCACTAGGTTGATTGTGAAGCTCTGTTAAGAGTAATCAACTATAACATTCAAGATACACATGAACACAAGACTGGATTTGTGTATAGACAAAGTTCAAGAAAGTCTACATTCGGTGTAAGGAACATGATATAAACTATGGAAAACTTGAATGACTAGATCATTAAAGTTGATATTACCTAGTTTTTCGACGCCTATAGCAATTTTGATTTCTTCCGAACCACTAGTTCTTTCGAACAGGTTGTTCCGGATTTGTGTGGTCCTTCGGATAAGTTGTTCCGGAATCGTGAGGTTCTTCCGGAAAGGTGGTTCCGGACTCATGTGGGTCTTCCACAATTTCTAGAATTATGCTAGAGGTTAACTTAGAACTATTCTAAGTATGAGATGCTTGTGTGAACATACTTATGGGAAAAGCATGTGTTGCTTACATCAACTCTAAAGCACTCGTGAGCTAATATATATAATGAGTTGAAGTTATGGACCGTAATGATACATTTATTGTTCAAAGTGTGATAATAAGTGATGTCACATAAAGCTTATCAAAGTACAGGCAATGTGGGGGGAGATAGACCATTTGAGAAACAACCAGTGTGATGGTTGAAATGGCATAACCATAGAGAAAGGGAGAACCTTTCATCACCCTATTTGGATGTCATCCAATGACACTTAAATGTGGGGGTGGCTTGCATCTGATATATATGTTTGGCAATGAGGATTGCAATCATATGACTAAGTGGAGTACACAACAGTCATGAAAAATGTGTTCACCTTGGAAAGACTACAATGTGGTCATCAAGGGTGCTTATTGCAAGTTAAGAACACATAATACAAAGTGCAAGTTAAGATTATAGATCTTGGCTGCAAATTATCTTGGTTGGTTTGACAAAGTGCGGGAGCCATCTAGATTATGATAACCAGGTGGTTGGCATCCCAGGGAAAGATCCACTAGCTCCCATGCAGATGATATGCTCATTGATGTAAGTAATGTCAAGACGTCTTGGATGCAAGATTTGACATGAAAGACATGGGAATGGTAAATGTGGTTTTGGAAATTCAAAAACACATGAACTGAAAGTGGACTAGTTTAAATTCAAACACACACATGTGGACTAAAATTCTTGAGAAGTTATGGGAATGGAAAATAGCTTTTACAAATGGCTTTTGCAATTGACTCTAATGTGGCTAGAACTACAAACTGACACATGTTAGTATCTAGCTAAGAACAGAGGAGAGCTTGTTTAGAGTACTCAAGAATTATTGGCAGTCTGATGTATCTGATGAGTTGGACTAGATCAGACTTAGTATACGCTGTAAGCAAGCTAAGTAGATACACGAGTAATCCAAGTTCAACTCATTGGAGTTGTGTGATTAGGTTACTTAGGTACCTAAGGTACACAAAGGAATACGGGTTGCACTACAACAGATATCCCAGTAGTGATTCAAGGACATTGTGATCCAAGTTGGATATCTAATGCGATATTTGATACGAATGATTCCAAAGCAAATTGGATATCTGACACGAATGATTCCAGAGCAACGGGTGAATATGTATTCACACTTGGAAGTGCAACCATATCGTGGCAATCTTCAAAAACAGTTGGTTATTGCTAGATCCACGATGGAAGCAGAATTCATCGCTTTAGATAAAGCTGGTGAAGAGGCAGAATGGATACGTCTATTGAGGATATACCAAGATGGCCTAAGCCGGCAACGGCCATATGTATACATTGTGATTGCCAATCGGAAATTGGCAGAGCTCATAGCACAATGTATAATGGTAAGAATATACATATAAAACGTAGACATAATACGGTACGACAACTAATCTCTACTGGAATTATCTCTGTTGACTAAATGAAGTCAAAGGATAATATTGCGGATCCGCTAACAAAAGGCCTAAGTAGAGAGTTAGTTCGGAGGTCGTCCATGGGAATGTGACTAAAGCCCTTGAAAGATTAAGTTCATATGAAGGAAAACCTAACTCAGTTGACTGGAGATCCCAAGATCTGAGTTCAATAGGACAACCTAATTGTATGAACTAGTGAGGTCACTGTGGGGGAACATTGATAAACTCACGCACTTTAATAAGGGGATGTATAATTGGAATCAATACATCTCCTAGTCCATTCCTAAAAGTGACAAGTACGAGGTTAAGCCTATGGCTTTTAATGATTCAGCTGAGGCAGGCACACGTGGTGAATCACCTATGTGAGAGAGAAGTGGGGTCGCTTCGAAGGGTATTGAGAGGGGGCACAATACCTAAGAGCTCTCGCAGAACCAGACTAATGTTCATGACCATAACGAACATAACTATGAGGACTTGATATTGTCAAGGAGAGTCTTGTGTGAAGCACATTATCGCCTACACAAACGGCAGACGAGTTCAAAGGCATCACCGCCTACTCAGAGCCAGTAGAATAAGTGTGTTTCATGAGCGAAGGTTCAAAGGGTAACACCTACCTAGCGTATGCAAGATTCAACTGTTGAAACTTAATCGAAATCTGTTGCTTCTGAGATGAACCTCCATTCATGTGGGGGATTGTTGGAAAAAGTGTGTGTGAATGAGACGTTAATCTCAAAGAATTTTTTGGTTCATTATTAATATGTCTACTTTGGCCTTTTAGTTTGTTAACCCTAATCTCATTATTATTTATATCCAAACTTGTAATTGTAATATTTTCGGTTTTCCTAATGAAATAACCTACTTGCAGCCTGTGGCTGTAGGTCTTCCACTGGGACCAAACCACATTAAAATTCTTGTGCCATTTGTCATGTTTATTTTCTCGTTACCACGTGATAATCGTGTGTGCATTAAGTGTTTATGTTTTCACTGTGCCACTTGAATCCTAACAATTAGTATCAGAGCTATGGCTCGTTGTTGAACACACGGGATTGCACGGTTCACGATTTACGGTCAAAGGTTTGGTTGGTAAACAGTTTGGAAGTGGCCGGTTATCGTTGTTCGAAGTCGAGATAGAAAATTCGGTGAGGGTTTGAACTTTGTTGTGATAATTAAATGGAAGTGTAAATCCTTCATGTCGTGTATTCCGACAGAGAAGAGTGGCTTGGTTGGTCGGAGGGGGTTCGGCCGGAAAACAATGTTAGCCAGAAGAAGCGTTAATGTGGTTTGGCCAGATGGGTGGACCAGGGAGGCGCTAGCTATAGTAAGGTCAAAAGAAGACTGTGGTGCAGTTTGTTTTTTAAGAGGTTAAATGTCTGTATTCTGCAGACATCTGTAGAAGAAGAGGTGGACCAAACCTCTGCAGTCTGTAAGATGAATACTATTTGTTTTTTTAACTTCTGTAGACTGCTAAAATAAACTAAAATCTAAATAAATCAATATTTAAACTAAAAATAATTTTTCAACATTGAAATTTAAAGGAAAATTGGATTTTATTAATCCTAACTATTTATTATTAGCCAATATTAATTCCAACTATGTTTTTTCCTATAATAACCTAACTTTTCGAGTATTGGACTATAACAAAACTCCGTTAAAGAAAACAAACCCTCGGTAGTTTTGGATGACTAGGCATCCTAGGTGTCATTTCTTAATCTATGTGTCAATTAATTTCTTTTTATTAAATCCACCTTGGGCTTCCCCAAAAAATAAAAAATAAAAAATCAAATACTTCAGCTACATGGATCGATCATCTCCTAAAAAAAGAACGATACCGTGTAACAGAGCTTTGTAATTTAAAATCTAACTATGCTATAAAAAAATGATCCTATGCTAAAAAATAACGATTTGTGATCCTTTGGAAAAGTAAATTAATATCTAACTATAAATAACAGATATATGGAGAATCAAATAATTTTAAAAACTGTTTAAAATATATTTTTTAAACACGTTAGATTTGTAAAACCACGAAACGGATCTTACTACTACATGATTCGGTTAATCGATGAACACGGATGTAAATAAAGCTTTGCTTTATTGATTCACTTAGAGAGATTACAATGTAGAGAGAGAAACACTCAAGAACACACATTATTTAAGAGTATTCGAAATGACAGAAGTTCTAAGTTCTCTCTAACATGAACTATTTATGGTCACTTACATACTGGTCGGCGTACCACCTGACGGACAATTGGTACGCCCGTACCAACTGGTACGACGGATCATATGGTACGACCATCTTGGTATGTTGACTATATGACTCACCAAGACGCTCTAGTCTAGATACAATACACGAGACACAACGTAGCATAGGTATATGCTCTAACAAACTCCCCCTTAACGTGTAGTGTATCTAGCTATCTATCTATCTAACAAAACTTCAGTCTTCAATCTTCAGCAACGTTACGTCTGATCCTCAACTTGAACTTTTGTCAAAAATAGAGCTTGCATGGCTGGATCAATCTTGAACAATCTTTGAACTTCAAGATCAACTTGTGAAAGATATTATATACTCCCTCTTTCACCATGCTTGAGTATTGTCACACAGAACAACCTGCAATTTCAGAAGACAGAAACGCGGATTTCTTTTTCTTTTGAAAATTAAATTAATCTTGGCACAAAACTTCTCTTCGAGAATCCAAGATATAGTTTGAAATCATAAATTTAGTATCTTCTATCGATCGATCGAAAACAATAAAAAAACAAAAACTTTTTGGATTTTTGAACTTTTTCATCAAAACACACCGAAAATCTTTTGATTTTTCTAAGTTTATGCTAAAACACACCTAAAATCTTTTTGGAATTTTCAAACATGAAATATAAATGCAATACTGAAATAGACAGTATTTTTGTCTTTTGCGAGAAAGATCACAACTTGGGATCATATTGGTAATGACATGCTGAACTACACTTCAATTTCAATTAATTCAGCAAACAAGTCATGTCGATTGCTGGTATAACTTGTCCATCTTAAACTCAGGCACAATCATACTCATAACATTTGGATATGTTATTGTATTGATTTAGATTGCTTTGACCAGTGTACCCCACACTATTAGACATACTCAGATATGTATTTGCTTATCACACTTTGTGATTTCATTTGTGATTTAATCACATAATGTTTGTATTTATGATATAGTCAACTGTGTTTCATGCAAAAAGAAATAAGAACGTTTAATCGTCTACCTTAAGGTCGATCTTTCGATACGCATATAAGGCCTCGGATTTAACAAATAAGAAAATAAAAGAAGTTGAAATTGTATAACCTAACAACAATCAGGTCGGTACTCCCGTACACGTAGAGAAAGTCCGATGAGTTATACGAAACACCAAAGAAAATAAAGCAGAACGTCAAACGAACAACAATCAGGTCGATCTTTCGATACACAAAGAAAGTCTGATCGTTTGACAAAATAAAGAAAATCAATCAAGTTTAAATCTTTGCAAAATGAACACATGTATACACAGTGACTTCTCATTTTGTTTTTCACATATCTTTTCTTGATATATCACGAGATATGCATGAAGATGTTATCCACTTGGTCAAGCATTACTCTTTTAATGTATATCATATTTGAATACTTTCTGATTTGATGCTGAGTCTACCAAGCACATCAAACAATGATCTTATGGCTTTTTCATCTATTTTATCCATGAGTTAGACACGTAAGCCAATGTACCATCATTTCCCAATTATGTCGGATACAATTTCTCATTTTTTTAATGTTTTGGTACTTTTCTGTATTTCAAGGTTTTTGTATTTTTCCTTTTTCTCCCCCTTAAAATGAAAACTCTATTTTTGGATATTTCCTTTTAACAAAAACACAAAAACACTATTTTTGGTTTTTTTAATTTTCTCCCCCTAAACTACATACGGAATGTAAAAGAAAGAAATTTGACCAATCGATACCGATAACTTGCATTTTAAGCTCTCAGAAAAAAACTTTCAATTTTGAAATATGGACCATTCAATTTAAGTTAAGTAGGAGACTCCACTACCAGTAACTGCTTAAACAATCATCGACATGTCTTCTTGAAGAAACCTGCACACTGGTTTTAAAGATTAGTACTCAAATGACCAGAAGCACACAACTTTTGGTCGACCAGTATCTTCCACAAAATCAGTTGCTGCCTTGCTGACCACTTTAGGCCGCCACTGCATTTTTACTTTTTCATTTTGAACCGATTCATCATTCAGAGATGAACCACCAACACTTAAATCAAATTTTAAAAATAATTTCTTTTTAGATTTAGTTTTGGAAGGTGGGGACTCAATAAGAATTTTGCTTGATTCATCCACAAATTTGCCAGATTTGTTATAAAATGATCTTTTGACATTTTCAGGACAATCCTATGCCATGTGTCCCTTTCAGCGACATTGATAGCACAAATGATATGATCGTTTAGATTTTGATTTGCCCTGAAATGTATCACATCTATCATCAGAATCAGAATTATCAGAAATATCATCAAATAGTTGAAACCTGTTTGCATTCACCCAGTTAGACACTTTGAGGTGTAGCATTTGAACCAGATGAAGAAGATTCTATCGGAGAACTTTCAGATGAATCCTTTTTCTATTGCTTTCCTCCAAATCCCTTTTCCATAGTTGAAATGAACACTTGATCCAAGTGGTAGATTTGATCCAAATTGGTGTCTTTCTTTTCTTTCTTAACCTTCTTTGACAAATTTATCTGTTTTTTCTTCTCAAACTTCTTGCCTTCACTACCCAAACCAGAATGTTTGTAACCCGGTAGCTTAGTTAAATCGACTTGAGAACTTGAAGGACCAAATTTAGCAGCTTGATTGAATGAAGCTTTAATGTCTTGTAACATGTTAGCTTCAACGAACTTTGCAGCCAATTTCTCATCAGACACCATCTGTTCATCTTTTTCTACCATCTTGTTTATTAGAAATTTCTTTATCAACTACACCAGTTCCACCAGAATCAAATTTAACAAATGTGGGTGCACTAGATGTTGAAGAGTCCACTTTCTTGTTTGAAAGCTTTGGTTTCTTTTTCTCAGACTTCTCAGACACAAATTCAGAATAATCTATAGTTACAATCGAAACTTGAATATCAGCAAGAGCATCGGATTGAACAACTGGATGTGGAATTTGATTATGTTCTTCGCTTCCAAAACCCTTTTTGAAATTCTCATCTTTGCATAAGTAACTGGTGAAAGAATGTGAATTCTTCAAATTGTTCAACTGCCTCTTAAGATCCAAAACCTCAACATTCAAATCAGAGATTTTCTTTTGAGCTTCACCCAATGCCTTTTCTGATTCAATCAATTGTTCCGAAGCTCTATTAGACAAAAACTTTTCCTGTCTCATCTGATCATGGGTATCATACACTTTTTGAGTAATTTTCTTCACTCGGGCCTCATGAATCTCAATATTTCTTTTTAACAATTGGTTTTCGTCTTTCAAACTGATAACTTTGTCTTGTAGTTCAGGATGAACCAATTGATGTTGGTTTTCGGCAGCGGTAACTTTATCAAACTCTTTCTTGAGTTTATCATAAGATTGCTTCAGAGATTCGACTTTGGCAGTGGATTTCTGAAATAAAGCATCAAAATCACCCATGACATCTTTTGCTTCACTCTCCCACTTCTCAACACTTTTCACCAACTATTCATTATCAGTTTGCAACTTCAAAATTTGTTCTTTATCTGCACTGACCAGCTCATCCAATTTTTTCTGAAGCTCTACAAACTCTTCCATCAAAACATTATTTTCCTTGACTAATTTCTCATTTATCTTTAGAAGCTCATCAGAATCTTCAAACTTCTTCTTGAAACTTTCTAATTCTTCTTCCTTCTTTGTCCTTTCAACCATTAACCTTTCGTTTTATTGAACCAATTCTCGATTTTTTCTATCCTATTGAGTATAAAATTCACAAGTTGACTCATAACCATTATCTTCAGAATCACTTGTTTCAGATTTACTGCTCTCAGATGCATACCCACTCGATTCAACCTCAATATTTACCATCAATCCATAATTTTCTGTAGAGTGAACTAAAAATGCAGATTCATCCGGAAAATCTTTAAACCAATCATAAGCTTCATCGGTTTGAGATATCATAGCTTTAGCTTCTTTAGTGTGAACATTCTTATCAGAATCACCCTTGTCAGATGATGATTGAGGACAATCTCGAGCAAAATGTCCATACTTGTCACATTTAAAACATTTAATCGTTCGTTTATCCAAACCAAGTTTTCCTCCTTGAAGAATAGATGTCTTGCCATGTTTCTTCATGAATCTCCTTCCTCTCTCCACTACCATAGCAAACTGCCATTCCAGATCGAGTTTATTCAATTGATCTTCATCTAACTAATCTAAATCGTCTCCAAACAATATAGATTGACCAATTTAACTAAAAACCGATCCAGATGAAGATGATATGAAAGCAGATAACAAAGCAACTAGATCTTTAGTTGCTTGAGCAGAAGTAGACTTGTTTGTTGATCTATCAGGAATAGTAAAACTGCAACCTAGAGAATAACCATTATGATCAGACTTTCCAGCAAGAAAAGCTGTTGTTGGTGGATTAATGCTTGAACTAGAATGTGACTTTGCTTTAGCATGCACAGTAGCACTGTTTTCTCCAAAATTTATTTCAGGAATTCTGAACAGAAGGATGTGCTGACTTGTTCACAATCGGACACTATTTTTGTCTTTTTGCTAGAAAGATCACGACATGGGATCATACTGAACATAACATGCTGAACTACACTTCAATTTCGATTATTGTAGCACATAAGCCATGTCGAATACAGATATACTTTGTCCAACTTTAAACTCAGGCATAATCATACTCATAACATCAGGATATGTTAGGGTATTAATTAAATTTGCATTGACCAGTGTTCCCCACACTATCAGACATACTTAGATATGTATTTGCTTATCACACTTTGTGATTTCACTTTTCATTTAACACATAGTGATTGTATTCATGAAATAGTCCACTGTGTTCCATGCAACAAGAAATAAGAACGTTAAATCGTCTACCTTAAGGTCGATCTTTCGATACACAGATAAGGCCTCAGATTTAACAAAATAAGAAAATAAAAAACAAGTTGAAATTGTATAATTCAACAACGATCAGGCCGGTCTTATGGACACGCAGAGAAAGTCTGATGAATTATACGAAACACCAAGAAAATAAAGCAGAACCTCAAACGAGCAACAATTAGGTCGCTCTTTCGATACGAAAAGAAAGTCCAATTGTTTGAGAAAAGAAAATCGAACAAGTTTAAATCTTTGCAAAATGAACATCTGTATACACAGTGACTTCTCATTTTCATTTCACATATCTTTTTCTTAATATATCATGAGATATGCATCAAGATGTTCTCCACTAGGTCAAACATCAGATTTAGTGTATATCACATTTGTATACTTACTGATTTGTCTAGCCTACCTAGCACATCGATCAATGGTCTTATTGATTTTTTATCTAGTTTATCCATTAGTCAGACAATGTCAGCCAATGTACCATCATTTCTCAATCATGTCGAATACAATTTTTTATTTCTAATGTTTTTGTCTTTTTAAATTCACCCCCCCCCCCTAAAAATGACAAACTCTATTTTTAGATTTTCATTTTAAAAAACAACACACTATTTTTTTATTTTTCAAACACAAACTCCCCCTCAAACCGAGATGGAGTGAAAAACAAAGAAAAATTGATCAACCAACACGAATACTTTCAATTTAGCATTTTGAAAACACATGATTTTGAAAATGATTTGGAAATTCATTTTAAGTTAAAACACAGATATTCAACTATCAGCAATCTTTTAACTACCGGTAGGTCTTCCTGAATTACCTGCTGACACCAAATAAAATATTAGTCGCTCTGGGGTTCGACCCGATTCAACAGCTTCGGGTCGCCCGTTGTCTTCCACGTAGTCTTTGTTGGCCACAAAAACTCTTTTTGGTTTCCAAATCAAAGATGATGGAATTTTTTAATCAGAACCTGAAAACGATTCAACTGGCGTCTTTGGTTTGGACCAAAATGGCGTACTAGTTGGTACGTTGGGGACAATAGTTCATAAAAAATTTGTCCATGAGTATCCACATATTTAACATTATTTTGGATATATGTAGTCGTCGGACAGTTTACAACCATACGTCCAGGTTGACGACATGCATAGCAAACTCTTTCACGAAGTTTTAAAACATTTGAAAAATTCTTTGAATTTGTAGAAAATGATGAATGATCAGAACTAAATTATCAAAGAAATCATTTTAGGAATCATACCTCGGAGATTGACTTCACGAAGAAACTCTGCAATCAGATGAAGAACCGTCAAAATAATAAGAATTCTGATTAGACGGAAAAATAACATCATGTTTCTTTTGAGGTTGTGATTGCCTTTGGTTCTTGATCTTCAAAACCTTATCTAGTTCTTTTATTGTTGAGCTTGAACAGGCACTTGTTTAATCTCATAACCCAAACCTTTGTGCTTAAATCCAAGAATCTTTGAAGGTCCATCCTGAGAACCAGAAGCATCTCTTCCTTTAGCTTCTCTAGTAAATGTAGCTTTAATTTCCTTCAGCTTGTTCTCACGCACCAAAGATTTAACTGCTTCGGTTTCAGATGAAGTAGTAGCATGTTTTTCAGCTTTATCAAAAATATTTTCATCTTCTAAGAATGATGAACTTGAATCAAACTTTGGAACTTCACCCAAATTCTTCTTCTTTTTCTCAGACTTTGATTTCCTCTTCCTTACGGGAGTGGCAAATTTAGAATAATCATGCAACTCTGCCTTTGGATCAAGAGGAGCGGATGAAAATTCAGATAAATCCACCGGTTGAGGAACCTTGAGAATATCATTTTCTTTCGAACTATCATCACTTCTATCCTTCTTGTACAGAAAATTCAGCAATGTAGGTGACAGATTGCAATTCTTAACTTGCCTTTCTAGTTCTAAAGTTTCCAACTTTAATTCAGAAATTTTCTGTTGAGATGCAAACAACTCTTTCTGTGATTTAATGAATTCTTCATTTAGATCATTGTACTCATACTTCTACTGCTTCCTGATTTCACATTCTGCTAACACTTCTTCGGTAACCTTCTCCCACTTTTTCTTGAAAATGTCAACATCTTTTGTTAACACTTCATTCTTATCTTGGAGAAGTACATTCGCATCTTGAAGTGTAGGATAATTCTTCTTGAAGATTCAGTATTCTCTCAGCTGATTCAATAGCAAGTGCATTAGCTTTTTCATATTTTTGTTAAACTGGATAGCTCTTCTCAAATAACGCTTCAAAATCTACAGCCACCTCTTTAGCTTCATTTTTAGCCTTTTCACATTCTTCAACCAATTCACTCTTTTCTTTCATCAAATTTTCATTAACGTGAACCAAATCTTAATACTTCTTCTGAAAATCTTCCAATCCTTGTTTTAGTACAACAATCTCTTCAGTCAACAATGTATGACCTCTCTCTAAACTTGCAGTCTTGTTGCATAAACGCACACATTCAGAACATTTAGATTCTCCATCCTTTTGACTATCGGGCACCTTTGTCTGAACTTCTTCGACTGTTGTTGCTTTGGAACTTGTTTCAGAATCAGTCAAAATGTGATCACTTAAATGACAAGCTGTTAAAGCAACCGCTTCATTATCCGTATTAGCTTCACTAAAGTTGAAATTACAATTTACATTTTGGATAAACGCATGATCTGCGTTCCAGGAAAATTTATTTGGATGCCAAAATATCTCTTCCATTTTGTCATAAACCGAAACAAAGGCTTGTTGATTTGGAGTAGAATTGCTTGGAGAAACTTTAACAAAGTGAGCATGTTGGCCGGACTTAAGCTTATTAGCAGTAGATGTTGGACATTCGCGAGCAAAATGTCCATAAAGTGAACACTTGTAACATTTTAACTTCGATTTATCTAATCTAATTTTTCTATCCTGATTCAACCTCTTCTTCTCGGTTCTCCTAAAAAATATTTTAGTTCTTCTAAGCAACATAGTGCCAATTCAAATCCATTTCTTCAAGATGATCATAATCAATCTGATCATAATCTTCTTCTGTCAATTCAGCAACAACAAAATATGACGATACCAATGCAGACATCAATGCCAAGTAATCTTCAGTTGTCTTAACAGACAAGGCATTGTATGTTGATGAACTTAGAACTGAAACAGTGCAACCAGAAGAATAACTAGTATTCTCAGATGTTCAAGCAACAAATGCTGTAGGGGGTGCAGAACTCAAAACATTTGATTTCACAGCAGGATTAGTATAAACATTTTCTCCATGATATACTGTTGGATTCTAAATTTGAGCAGTCATGGACTTGTTCACGGTTAATATTATATCTCGAGCTTGAATTCTTTCAATTAAATCATTGAAAGACAATCCTGAATATTCTTTATCATGTGTGATCATCATGACATAATTTTCCCATTTTTGAGGTAATGCCTCCAATAATTTTTCTTTCAAATTAGCATCCTCTTTGGTAATGTTAACCAACACCATTTCACTCATCAAGTGTGAAAATCTAGCAATCAGATTTGAAATTGATTCATTTTGATAATGCTTGTAATTATCAAATTCCTTCTTCAAAACTTTCTGTCGGCTTTTCTTGTATTGATCATTACCCTCACATCTTTTCCGCAAAGCATCCCATAAGGTTTTTGATGTAAAGTAAGCAGAAAATTGAAGTAACTGCTCCATGGGTAATGCCATCGTCAAAGTACCATACGCCTTTTCTCAGCTTGATATGCAATTTTTTGCTTTGAACTAAATTTTCTTTGAAGAATCGGCTCTCCAGTTGCATCTTTAGAAAGTTATTGTTAGTAATTATTTTTAGCGGGAAGTTATTGATTAGTACTACTGGGTCTGACAAGCCCCTCCCGGGTCACTCGCAGCGACTCGATTGGATATCGAACGGGTCTTATAATGGTCCTTAGTCTTAACGAGGCAAAACTTAACGGCCGAGCTTCAGTAACTATGAACGTTCTAGATTCTTGAAAATAGCCTAGCTAGCTATTGTATATGTTCTATCATGATCTTAAACAGTCAAACTTGAACATGAACTTGACTGTTGTTGAACAGTCAACCTTGAACATAAACTTGAACTGTTGATGGACAGTTGTTTTACACTGAACCAGGACTGTTGTTTAACAGTCGATTTAAATTAAACTGGAACTAATATTGAACTGATAAACCTGTGAACTCACCAACCTTTGTGTTGACACTTTTTAGCATTTATTTCTCAGGTTGCGGATGTTTAAGTATCACGAGTATGCATGCATGAGTCTTGAAACACTTTTAGTGTCTTTGATCAAGTCACGTCACCTTGGGTGACACCCTTTTTACTTTAATGTTTTCATTGTACTTACGCTTCCGCATTTGTAAAACTCTGAAGTTATAATTTAATGAAATATGAAACGTCTACATTAATTATTGGTTGTTTAGTGTAACTAATGGACAACGATCCTGGTTTGTCACGCTCCCTGCGGTGGTATTCCGCGCATGGATTTTTGGGGGTGACAGATTGGTATCAGAGCCGTTGGTTACAGCGAACTATGATTCGTCTTAGACTGTAACTGTTTTGCATTAGTTGCACTTAAACATTTTTTTTCTCATGCATCGTGATACTCACTCCTACACACACCTGGTTTATGTTGTTTACATCATTCAATCCCCTTATACTAACGGCGAGGAGCCGGTTAGTCCTGAGTCATTTTTTTAACTTCTCTAAGTTGTGTACCTCTTGGTTAACGTTCATGTACAACGAGACGTCGAATCAGATCAAAGGATCACGTTTATACTTTTGACAAGCTGATTGCTACTAGGGATTATTCCTGATTGAACAACCGGGTGTAGTGCCCATACTATGGATGTATGCTGCATAGGGAAGGTGGTGTAATACCCCTTCTTGTCCATAAACCACTATCTTAGCTTAGGAGGTTCTTGTTATACCTGCCTTACGTATATCTCTAAACTTATCCGTTCAAGGAATGTTATCTCGATGTGCTAGTAGCGCGATTATTTAGCTTCACTAGAGTTAGCAGGGTATGAATTCAAGTGGTTGCCTATGGGGCACTTATATCAAATTTCATTATCCTGATCGTCTTCACATTTACTGTGATCTCTTAAGATCTTTCACTTCTCGATTTACTGTTATCTCTTAAGATCTTTCACTTCTCGATGTAGGTCGACTGAAATTCCCTCCTTGTGTATCGGATTGTGATCACGCCAATATGTATCATAATTATTCTCTAACATCGATAACAACAATAGGCCGCGGTATACTGGGAAGGTTTTC
>JBCNJP010000009.1:53577156-53593040 GCA_039602395.1 Deinandra increscens subsp. villosa | reverse complement strand
AGAATTCACATTCTTTCACCAGTTACTTATGCAAAGATGAGAATTTCAAAAAGGTTTTTGGAAGCGAAGAACATAATCAAATTCCACATCCAGTTGTTCAATCCGATGCTCTTGCTGATATTCAAGTTTCGATTGTAACTATAGATTATTCTGAATTTGGGTCTGAGAAGTCTGAGAAAAAGAAACCAAAGCTTTCAAACAAGAAAGTGGACTCTTCAACATCTAGTGCACCCACATTTGTTAAATTTGATTCTGGTGGAACTGGTGTAGTTGATAAAGAAATTTCTAATAAACAAGATGGTAGAAAAAGATGAACAGATGGTGTCTGATGAGAAATTGGCTGCAAAGTTCGTTGAAGCTAACATGTTACAAGACATTAAAGCTTCATTCAATCAAGCTGCTAAATTTGGCCCTTCAAGTTCTCAAGTCGATTTAACTAAGCTATCAGGTTACAAACGTTCTGGTTTGGGTAGTGAAGGCAAGAAGTTTGAGAAGAAAAAACAGATAAATTTGTCAAAGAAGGTTAAGAAAGAAAAGAAAGACACCAATTTGGATCAAATCTACCACTTGGATCAAGTGTTAATTTCAACTATGGAAAAAAGATTTGGAGGAAAGCAATAGAAAAAGGATTCATCTGAAAGTTCTCCGGTAGAATCTTCTTCATCTGGTTCAAATGCTACACCTCAAAGTGTCTAACTGGGTGAATGCAAACAGGTTTCAACTATTTGATGATATTTCTGATAATTCTGATTCTGATGATAGATGTGATACATTTCAGGGCAAATCAAAATCTAAACGATCATATCATTTGTGCTATCAATGTCGCTGAAAGGGACACATGGCACAGGATTGTCCTGAAAATGTCAAAAGATCATTTTATAACAAATCTGGCAAATTTGTGGATGAATCAAGCAAAATTCTTATTGAGTCCCCACCTTCCAAAACTAAATCTAAAAAGAAATTATTTTTAAAATTTGATTTAAGTGTTGGTGGTTCATCTCTGAATGATGAATCGGTTCAAAATGAAAAAGTAAAAATGCAGTGGCGGCCTAAAGTGGTCAGCAAGGCAGCAACTGATTTTGTGGAAGATACTGGTCGACCAGAAGTTGTGTGCTTCTGGTCATTTGAGTACTAATCTTTAAAACCAGTGTGCAGGTTTCTTCAAGAAGACATGTCGATGTTGTTTCTTGCTCAAATCACCAATCACTAGCACTGTAAAGATCATATTGGACCAACAATATGGTATCAGAGCCTTGGTGCTCTTGATTTTGGTGATTTTTTGGTGTTTTTGAAGCTTTTTGGGGTTTTCTTGTTCAAATCAATTTGGATCTTAAATCTGTATTTTTGGATTGGAAATTGGTCGGAAATTGTGTGGTTTGATTGCAGGAAGCTATTGCAATCATTCCCGCTTCAATTGGTTGATTTTTGAGCTTTTTTGGTGATTTTTCGGGCTGAAAAAAGCGTCCAGCGAAACTGCTGTTCTTCCAGCGAAACTGTAGTTTCTCTGGCAGAGAAACTGCCAGAGAAACTGTCAGAGAAACTGCCAGCGAAACTGCCAGAGAAACTGTAGTTTCTCTGCCAGAGAAACTGTAGTTTCTCTGCCAGCGAAACTGTCAGTGAAATTAAGCAAATTTCGAACGAAAGTTCACTGTTCTCGAGCGAATTTCCGGGCGAACCTCTGCCCGATTTGCGAGCGAACTATCGGGCGAACTTCATCAAAAAAAAAAAAAAAAACATAAAAAAAAAAATTATTATATCATTTGGATCGCATACAATCGAAAAGAAAAGAAGAAGGAAAGAGAATGGAAGACATTGGCCGGGTGTTAATTGCTTTTCTTATGGGCTGAGACAATTTGATTTTAGACATATGTAACAAAGTCAAGCGTGATTGTGATGAAGCCAATTATTTGTTGCGAGAAAGTTGGAGTTTCAAACCTTTATCAATTGCCTACATGTTAGGAGGATCTACAATCGAGGGGGAGATTCACCATAACGAGCTTCAGATCATTGGTCAAGTTGTGAAACGCAAGATGGAGTTAACCAGTATTCGATCAAGCTTCCATTAAGAGTATATGGAAACCATCAGTCTAGGGGGAGTATTATTGATTCATCAAATCAAGACTAATGGTTTCCAAGTCGAGACTGAACACGATGCAAGACGTTGATAATAGTAGACTAAGGGGGAGAATTGTAGAACCTGAAATGTAGTCTAATATTATCAACACTGTAAAGTCAACAGCAAGTTAAGTTGACGGGTTCGAATGATGGTTTTGGCATGTGGCGTTTGAATGTTGAAAAGACAATGGAGCTTATTGAAGACTAAATTTAAGGGCTTTTAATGTAATTTATTATTATTGTCATGTTTTAGTCTTTATTATTGTCTAGGGTGCTTATTGTAATTAGCCAATAGTCATTAGGCTATATATAGACAGTGTTAGGGGAAATTAGGTCAAGGCTTGGATGAACCAAATTAGATCTAGGAGGTTAATTTCCAGATTTTTGTAGATCTATTTGGGGGTTTTGAAAGATTATATCCATCTTCATCAAGTTCTTCATCTTCTATCTTTTTCTTTCTTACTTTTTACTCAATAATCTCAAAATATCTCATCTTTTTTGTTGTTTCTTGCTCAAATCACCAATCACTAGCACTGTAAAGATCATGAAGAAAGACATATTAAAGACATATTAAAGAATTCTGGCTTACAGCAGAATATGACGTTAAATCGACACCTGAGTGTATCCGTGCTAAAATCATGAAGAAAGACATCATTATCACTATGGAAACTATCGCCGAAGCGCTTAAACTGGAAGAAGATGTCGGGGTTGCTACTAAGTTGAATGATCTGGATGTGCTGAGGGGCTTTGAACGTGACATGGGGTACGAAGGCGGAGATCTGTGGAAAAATAAGAAGGAAATTAAGAAGTCCTTGTTGTCGAAAGAATGGAGATACATTGCCCACGTCTTCATCTCTTGCCTTGACGACAGGAAAGGTGGATCAGACGGTTTGAATTTGAACTGGGCTGAGGCCATGTTGTTGGTTTGCAGAGGAAAGAAGGCCAATATTCCTCAAAGAATTTTTGATGCTATGACTGCAAACATCCAAGCGATAAAGAAGTCAAGATGGTTGTTATATCCAAGGTTCCTAGAAATGATTATTGAACATCTAGAACCAGAATTGCCAAAGTTGGGTGCGGCCCTTGTTCTTAATCCGATGCACCCAAGAATCCTGTCTGATTGTGCGGCAAAGAGAGCAGACTTCTCAGGATACACCACATACTTAATGAAACACATGTATCCAGCTCGGAGGTTTGAATACATCAAGAAGTTGATACAAGATGAAAACAAGAGAAGAGCTGATGGAAAGGTGAGTGACAGTGTGAAAGGTAAAAGGAAGCAATACATTAGAAGTTCGACAAAGGAACCAGCTGACGAAATTGAAGATGAACTTGAGAACCTTGCACAAAAGAAACAGAAATCTAAAGAAAAGCAAGGTGTTCCCTCAGAAGATGAGTTAAGGGCTTCTAAGAAAAGAAGAATAGATCCCAGGGCTGAACTGGACGAAGATATCATCAGAGGTGTAAATACCTCTTTGTCTAATGAATTGGGTATGATCAAGACTAAGCTGGTCAATTCTGAAATTCGAGAGAAGGATAAAGATGCACAGATCAAGAACATGAACGAGATCATTACAAAACAATCCTCTCTGATCAAGACCCTGCTTGTTGAAATGAACGAAATCAAGAAGCATTTGAATATGCCAAACCTGATGAGTGATGTCGAGATTGATTCAATGACTGACTTCTGAAAGGTTACAACTGAAGCAGCTGGCGGTAGTGGAACTGGTGGATTGGGTGCAAGTGGTTCAGGTGTAAATGATGCTGGTGGTATTGGTGATGTAAATATTGAAGATCTTGATAATATTAATGTGAGTGACGTAAATCTCTACAGCTTTGAATCAAAAAAACAGCCTGAGATCGTTCAAGCTAAATTCGTTTTGATCGATGAAAGTGAAGATGAGGCTGATATTGATGATCACACAGAACCAAAAAGCTATGATTGGAAAGAACATTCTCTCACTTATCAAGCTAAGATAAGTTCCATAAGTGAAGAAGTTCTTGAATTTAACAGAGAAGAATGGTTCAAGAAACCCGAGCTCGAAGATCAGACCCCTTTATTCCAAAACATTGCCCAACCCAAGAGAAAGGAGTCTGATAGACACATTATTAGCTGGAAATTCAGTGATGCCGTTCATGCCTTCATGATCAAGAGAAGAGGGGGGAGTATTACCTATATTCATAAACGAGAAAATTTCAAGACCTTGCCCAGATGGGATCTGAGAAGGCTGGCAGAGCTCCCCCTCATAGACGAAGACAAAAGCGTCAGGGCTACAAACCTGAGAATAATGCTTCAGCAGGCTGCAAAGGACGACTTTGTGTCGTTTGGATTTATGAAGGGAAAAAGGATGAAGTCTACAACTGAAATTGATGAAGTTACTAGGAAGCCGAAGGTCTCCTTTAAGTTCAAAGCAGCCAAAACTATGAGCAGTATCAGAATTCCTGATCAGCAGTTGTCGAGGCTGCAATCATTCCAGAAGTGGTTTTATGACAATCAGACTGGCGAAGCCGTTATAAGAATTGGAAAGGATGCTGAAATAAGATTATTTGATCCTATGGAAGTATTTTCTTTCAGCAATGATGACTTGAAGACTTTGTGCGAAAATCATATCAGATTTGGGGCTGGAGATGACACCGCAAAAGAGGCAAGCTTGTTTATGAGAGTTGCCAACAAGGCCCGGGGAATAGTCAAGGAAATAAAAGATTTAGCACTGAAAGTCAAGGCTTCTGAAGATAAGATGGAAGAAGATAGGGATCTAGCGAACCAGATGAACAAGTCATTGAGCGGTCTTGGAGAATCTTCTAAACAAATCACAGAACCAGAGACTGTTGTCCCCGTTGCTGAAGAGCCAATTAATTTGGGGGAACCGGAGTCAGATGCCCCAGGTGCTGATGAAACTACCAATGTGGGGGAATCTGAAGATAATGTCCCCATAGCTGAAGTGTCCAATGTTTTGGGGGAAGCAGATCTGAACAAGGAACCGAACCAGACTGAAGCCGGAGCTGACAAATGAAGATCAAGAGGCTGAATCCCTCCCTAGGGGGAATATTGAAGATCAATGTAGGGAGGAATTCATTATATTGTTTAGCTTGTTTGTATAGTTTAGTTTACTTTGTAATGTTGACTTTTGGTAGGCTAGCGAAACTACCGAGCGAAACTGTAGTTTCACTCGGTACATAGATTAGACTGTCTCAGTGACAGTTTCGCTTGGCCAGCGAAACTGCCAGCGAAACTGTTCACTGGACAGTATATATATGCCGCCTTGTGCAGCCTTTTTGTAACATTCTCAACTTTTGTGAACCCTAATACAAGAAATCGACATTTGGTGAGTTTTGGTGACGGCTAGGAGCTTATTTCAGTATATTGTAGCTTGTTTATCATTTCTTATCAATCATTTGGTTCATGTTGTGATTGTTCAATACTAGAAAACCATTTTAGCTATTGAGAATCATCTATTGTTGTTATTTCTTTGGTTTTCTTCTCAAAAACACCTTCATTTGCACTGATAAAGATCAGTGAGGACCAACAGGTGCCTTTCCCCTGTATCTGTTTGAACCCTGACCGCTACTGCCTTGGCGGTTTTGATTTCCGCCTCCACTGTTGTTGAATCCACCTTTAGAGTTGTCGGACCTCTTGTTCTGGTTCTGGGATCCAGAAAACTTTCCAAGGTTGTTACCGGCATTGTTGTTACTTGGTTCCTCTTCTCTCTTTCTCTTCCCATCAAGAGCAGTCTTGGGAGATTTCTTTGGTGGCAAGGTGCCTTGAGCCACCGCTTGGTCTGTCAACTTGTGTGCTAGCCTGATTGCTTGCCGCACATTAAGGGGGTTTGAGGCGGTTACCATTCCCTGAATTTGTGGAGCCAATCCGTCCACATACCTTTCTATCTTTTTATAATCAGCATCGACCATTGAAGGACACAGAATTGAATACTCGTGGTATCTAGCAGTGTACTCCTCTACCTCTGAGCCTACCATCTTGGAATTCACAAACTCGAGTTCCAACCTCTTAACCTGATCGCGGGGGCAATACTCTTCCATGATCGCATCTTTGAACTCTTGCCATGTCATGGCATTAGCAGCATCAATTCCCAGCATTTGAATCTGAGCATTCCACCATGTCAGTGCGGAATCCTCAAGTGTACCAGTAGCATACTTCACCCGATCCCCCACCGGGCAGTTACACATAACAAAAACCTTTTCCGACTTTTCGAGCCATCGTAACAGGCCCACAGCTCCTTCATCGCCCTTAAACACCAGGGGCTTACAATCCATGAACGTCTTGAAAGTGCACTGATGATGATTTTGTCCTTGGAACTGGAGCTGGGCGGCTGCCAAGGCTGCAGCAACGCCTTGGTTGATCATGTCTTGAACTTGAGCAGCAGTAAAGTTTCCCGGGTTGTTTTCTGGTTCTCTTTGCGGAGGCATGATTTTCTAGCAAATCGATGCAAAACCTCCAAAGGTTAGTATATCCAATACTAAAAAGTTGTTAAGTTCCGTTAAAACAAATCTCATAAAACATCTATTTACATGAACGACACATTTAAATTTGCTAGGGCTATACATTTAGACAAGGATTCTGAATGAGGATTATCTTCGGCACGCAGGGCAGTACTCTTGAGGAATGGGTTGTAACAAAATCTTTTCAAAAACAGTTACAGTTCAGAAATCTTTACCTTTAAAAATGTTCTGGTTCGCTGTAACCAATGGCTCTGATACCAATCTGTCACACCCCCAAATTCCACTAACGAAGTATAACCGTGTGGGGTGTGAACTAGACCAGGATCCAAGACTTTAGTTACAACCAAGCCATAACAGTAAATAAATAAAAGATAAGGGGCTTCAAAATAAAGTAGAGGAAAGTTTGTTTCACGAATACATAAGTTAGTTTAAAAGGATCAGCGGAAGCATATTAGTGATTACAAGTTTGATGTACAAAAGACATGTTCATAAAGTTTGGAATTATGAATTTCCCAAAAGTTTGCAAAAGAGAGTACTGCCGCCATCCGTGCCATCCATGAATACACCTAACGACCTGAAAAGTAAACAACGATCAAGTGTCAGCTAAAAAGGCTGGTGAGTTCACTAAATCAGTCTACACAACACCATGTAGACCAAAAATGCATACGAATCGTAAAGAAATAAATTCGTAATCTAGAAATGTAAGTATTATCCGTATCGTTAGGTAGCTAGCCTATGCTTATGCTCCTCTGAACGTTCGCAACCAAAGCTGACATTGTATTTGATAGGTATTCACCTATGTAATTTGCCTTCCCCGTGTCTTTCCCGATCACGGTATTCTTAGGCTAATATTGGTCTCAGTCCGACCGCCAGTCGGGAGGGTGCATCCTGTGCACCGCTGAGCGGGGGTGTCAATCCCCAGTAGATCTACTCAACATTACCTCGCTATTCTATACTAATGGCCCGATAAGTAAGGACTTTTGTTTATAAAGCAATTCAGTGAACATGTGATATAATGGGATAAATACTCAAGTAAAGAAATACCTTTACCGTGTGTTGCCATCCCTTACCGGATGCAACTATAACAGTAAGTGAAACTCACCTTAGGTTGCTCGGCTTAAGCTTCAATAAATCCAATTGTGATTGTTAACGAGGACCTAATAATCACGTTAAGGTCTTAGGCGTAAGGTTGTGTTTAAAACTACTAGCACGTTGGAAAACACGACACGACATAACGACACACGATACCGATGGTTGATCATACACAAGGGTTTATATACATCAGGAGTCCAAGCAAGTATTATCATAGTATAAAGCATGCAAGTCATGGCATATCATTTCAAGTAAATTGTACAAGTTTGGATTTTGGTCACAATTTCGCTAGCAGTTTCGCTGTGTGCACGGGCAGCACTTTCGCTAGGCAATACCCGATGATACAGTTTCGCTAGGCTAGTTTCGCTCGAAACTGTTAGAACAGTTTCGCTAGCCTAGTTTCGCCCGAAACTGGTTTGAACTTTCGTTCAGGGAATTTCGCTCGGTAGTTTCGTTCGAGCAGGTCTGGTTGGTTTACCCGGCGACACTATAGTTTCGCTACTTAGTTTCGCTAGAAGGAGATATACGTAATTTCGCTACATAATTTCGCCTGATGAAGGCACAGTTTCGCTAGTCTCTAAAAAAACCCGTAAATTTGACTAAAAACCTTTCTAACAGCTTCTGTATCACATGCAATTCGATATCTAGCATACCTAAACATTTACCAACATCATGTGAGCAATTTTAACACCTAAAACATGGTTTCTAGTCATCAATTTACCAAGAATGCATTTTCACATAAAGGAACCTAACTAGCATAGATCTTCATATTGACATGGTAAGTTACAGAATTTATGTTATGTCTAGCATCCCTAATCATCATAGCAGTAGCAGAAGTCGTTGCATGTGGATTCTAAGCATACATTTTAGTTAAGCATACAAGAAATGCATAAGGGAGGTTTATGTGACTCACGGTTGATCTCCAATGCTCGAATGGATGGAAATTTGGGGCTGGAATCACTGTGGTTCGAGCTGTTTCCTTGCTGGCCGGAGATCTCGAGAGAGGGAGAGTGCAGAAGTGTGTGTGTTTGTGAGGAATGAGCAAAAATGAAAGGGTTGGCTTGGGTTTCCTATATATCAGGTGCTAGTTTCGCCGGCAGTGTCGCTGGTAGTTTCGCTGGCAGTTTCGCTAGCCACGCGAAACTGGTCCCGTAGCCCAAATGTCTTAGCTACCGGGCGAAACTGTAGTTTCGCCTGGTAGTTTCGCTGGCTACCCAAAAAGGTCAATTTACATTCTAAGTAAGACAAGCACAATTTCTTGATAATCACACAATTACACCCTTAATCAAATAAACACGTTGCATATAACTTCACGTAATGGTAGTAAATAAATAAACACATAGCACATATGGACGGGTTCGGTGATCAACCAAAGGTCATGGACGTATTCGGTCTAGACACGCATTAGTTACGGTTTATAACATGGCTAACGGAGATTGTCTAACGGAACTGATGGAATTAACGGAAAAACTCAACGGAGCTAACTTGGGGAGTTACAATTGTCACAATCAAATACAAGACAAAGTGTTACAAAGATGTGTTGATCCGAACTGAAGGCGAACTGCCAGTTCGGACTCACATGAACTTGTCCGAACTGGCAGTTCGGATGATCGTGTTTTTGCATGTTAATGTTCAGCTATAAATAGCGTTGTCTTTGTAGAGGCTAGATTATGAGGCTTGTAATATTAAATATGTTGGGCTGGGCTTATAAGGTTTCATTAGTTTAGTAGACTAGTTTGGTTATTGTATGTAGGCTAGTTTATGGTTGGGCTTGAGTTTACTAATGGGTTTATGAATCAAGAGGCCCAATAGTAAACCCATTGGGGTGCCTATATAAACCCCAATGGTTCTCCTTGTAAGGGGGCTGATTCTAGTTGTTCACGATCGTAAACCCGAGAGACAGAGTTTACGATTTCTTATCTTGTACCCGACAAGTTCATCTTGTGTGCAAAGATCAAGTTTTTACTGTTTTAATCATCGTATTCTGGTGTTCTGTTCATCTCCTTTCTTGAATCAATCACTTACGAGGATTCTGCACTCGTTTGTGATATCAATATCGTGATTTGGTAGAATTTCTGGACCTACAGTCTTGTATAGGATTAGAACTTTTTGTCATATTGTACACCTTTTGTGTGTGTTTCTTTGTGGGTTTTTTCTCATGCTTATCAATAAAAATTTTCATTTGTATTTACATTTTGATCTCGTTACATCTCATAATCACTAGATTGGCAAACGGTCCAACGCTCATGCAATTTCAGTTTTAGGGCGTATATAAGGTGGATTTTCTGCATGCGGTGTATGAACAAAGCTTGTTTTTTGAGATTTTTGCTCATTGCATTGCATGCACACAAAGAAAAAATCATCGGAACAAGAAGTAGAGTGGGAAGGTGATGTGGGTAGGTTCATTTTCGGAATCTTGTAATCTAATATTTTCTTGCTAATAATCGTGGTTAAGGTCAGTTTGATTAAAGTTTTGACAAGTAGTATTATCCGACAAAGATTTTGAAAAAGAAGTATAACGATGGATCAAACTCTCATCTAGTGGTTCATCCACACGTAGGAACGCAAGCGTTCTTACTAATATGTAGCAGTACCGAGAGTAATGGGGACCACCGCAGATTCTACACCATACAGATTGAGGCCATCCATCATTATAACCGAAATATACCTCCGGATTATCATCCGTCCTTAAAAAATACTTCACGGAGAAAGATAGATGATTAGAAGAAAAAATAAAAAACAAAAATTGAATTCTAAATTAAAACAAAATAAGACAAAACTGATGGCTAGGCTGCTAACTCGGACTTTTCTCTAAATCCTCGTTTGTGTCCCGGCAGCGGAGCCAAAAAGCTTGGTGTGTGCTGAGGTGTCTATAAAATATGAAAATATTTTTCAAATCTATTTAGCATTTTTTAAGATTGTAAATTTATAAAACACAATTTACTTGACGACTACTATTTCACAACATTACACGGGCAAGTGCACCCATCGTGGAGCAGTATGGTAGTGGTAAGTTGAATCGGGATCATTCAGGACACAATGGAAATGAGGATTCTAGATACTCAATCCGTTGTTATCATCTAGCTAAATCTAACGTTAATAAGATGGTATTTTAAGAAATGCAAATCGAAGTTAATGTTACTTGGCAGAACGTACCAGTGGTTAAAGATGGTTGCGGTATACTTATAAACTTTCTTAAGATTATTCACTAGCAGGCAACTAGACCGCCTCTCAGCCTCAAATCTAGTATCACTACTCTCCCGGGCGACCGTCTACGAGGAGTACAAACCCCGGGGAACTGTGCTGCTAGTGAACAAATGTAGTGGTGTAATGCCACTTACTTACGGGACGCCCTCTCAGGCCAGTACACCGTACTCAACACGCCGTCATGAACCAGCAGGGGAACAACCCTGCATGCCGGAAATATAATTATGAAAATGATCTTTTAAGGGACTAAGGTCCGTTTCTTCCATGCACGGCTCCCACACATGCACATCCGACATAACCAAAGCCAAGTTCACAAACACGTACCATCTCGGCTTCTGTGAACTGACAAAATATTACCAACCCCCATTCCTAACCAAATACTTTCAGCCCGCACATGCGTGACAGTCGGGTTTGCTTACATAGACATAAGCACCCCGAACGTATCATGTAGCATGGGATACGAGTCACTCGAAGGATCATGCATCGTCCCCCGACCGGGTGTCACAGGTCCGGTCCTTGGGATTTCGAGTCCCCAAATGGTCTGTGATACGTAGAGCACGTTTGGTTCATAAAATCAATAATAAACTTTCAATAAAAAAAGTTTTCATAAAGTCATTAAACACACCTTAAGCGAGATTATAAGGTCGTTAACCAACCCACCAAAGGTTTGTTACTTCCCAAGTAAGTATGAGAGTTTAGCCAAACATGGATTTAAAGACTTCTTAAGAGAAAGAAAAGAAATCATAGACAAAAATTTACTAATTCTTACTTAACTTAAACTTCTCATAAACATGATTACAAGAATTGAAAATACCAAATGACTCAATTACACTAGGGGAAGAGAGGAAAGAATTGAGCAAAGTGAAATGAGGGAGGAGGCCTCCTTTTATAGGTACTTCTGGAGTTTGGCGGCGTATGTGCCCGTCAGTGGCACGGGGCGTGTTGATCAGACGAAATCTCTAGGAATCTTCTTCTGACTTCACACGGGTTCGTGTTACTGTAGCACGGGGTCATGCTATGTCAGGTGTCTGCGATACGGGGCGTGTTGTCATGGGCATGGGATCATGTGATGTAGAGCTGTGTAGAGAAGCTTCCTAGGTTTGGCACGGGGCGTGTCAATCAGGCAGAATCACAGAATTTCATTTTTTTTTCTTATGTTTTTTACTATAATCTTTTCCTTTTGTGATTTTAGCCTTATTTAACCTGAAAAACTATAAAAGAAAGCAAAATGGACTTGTTTTGATGATAGTAGATCAGAATTAAACTAATTTACGGGAGATATTTGCCCTAAAAATATGTATAATTTGACGTATATCAATAATAGTTGACCTCTTTCCACACGTCTTTTTTTTTCTCTACACGTGTTTCTCTTCTCCATCTACTATATGATGTCTTCGTTGTATCTTCTTTTCTCTCTCTCTCATCTTCACCAATCTCCTTTGCGTCTTCTTCTTGGGCTTGAGTTTCGTTCATCGAGCGTTAGTTGCATGAGTCACGGCTTGTTCATTATTAATAGGCCTACTTTGGCCCTTTAGACATTCATTTTGGATATCATTTAAACCTACACTTCATTACTGAAGACAGTTAACTCTAATATTAGTACCATAAAAAACAGGTTGCTCGTGTTAGGTGTGAAGGCCTTTTGGGCCGGTTCATTATTAATATGTCTACTTTGGCCCTTTAGTTTGTTAACCCTAATCTCATTATTATTTATATCCAAACTTGTAATTGTAATAATTTCGGTTTTCCTAATGAAATAACCTACTTGCAGCCTGTGGCTGTAGGTCTTCCACTGGGACCAAACCACATTAAAATTCTTGTGCCATTTGTCATGTTTATTTTCTCGTTACCACGTGATAATCGTGTGTGCATTAAGTGTTTATGTTTTCACTGTGCCACTTGAATCCTAACAATTGGTATCAGAGCTATGGCTCGTTGTTGAACACACGGGATTGCACGGTTCACGATTTACGGTCAAAGGTTTGGTTGGTAAACAGTTTGGAAGTGGCCGGTTATCGTTGTTCGAAGTCGAGATAGAAAATTCGGTGAGGGTTTGAACTTTGTTGTGATAATTAAATGGAAGTGTAAATCCTTCATGTCGTGTATTCCGACAGAGAAGAGTGGCTTGGTTGGTCGGAGGGGGTTCGGCCGGAAAACAATGTTAGCCAGAAGAAGCGTTAATGTGGTTTGGCCAGATGGGTGGACCAGGGAGGCGCTGGCTATAGTAAGGTCAAAAGAAGACTGTGGTGCAGTTTGTTTTTTAAGAGGTTAAATGTCTGTATTCTGCAGACATCTGTAGAAGAAGAGGTGGACCAAACCTCTGCAGTCTGTAAGATGAATACTATTTGTTTTTTTAACTTCTGTAGACTGCTAAAATAAACTAGAATCTAAATAAATCAATATTTAAACTAAAAATAATTTTTCAACATTGAAATTTAAAGGAAAATTGGATTTTATTAATCCTAACTATTTATTATTAGCCAATATTAATTCCAACTATGTTTTTTCCTATAATAACCTAACTTTTCGAGTATTGGACTATAACAAAACTCCGTTAAAGAAAACAAACCCTCGGTAGTTTTGGATGACTAGGCATCCTAGGTGTCATTTCTTAATCTATGTGTCAATTAATTTCTTTTTATTAAATCCACCTTGGGCTTCCCCAAAAAATAAAAAATAAAAAATCAAATACTTCAGCTACATGGATCGATCATCTCCTTAAAAAAAGAACGATTCCGTGTAACAGAGCTTTGTAATTTAAAATCTAACTATGCTATAAAAAAATGATCCTATGCTAAAAAATAACGATTTGTGATCCTTTGGAAAAGTAAATTAATATCTAACTATAAATAACAGATATATGGAGAATCAAATATTTTTAAAAACTGTTTAAAATATATTTTTTAAACACGTTAGATTTGTAAAACCACGAAACGGATCTTACTACTACATGATTCGGTTAATCGATGAACACGGATGTAAATAAAGCTTTGTTTTATTGATTCACTTAGAGAGATTACAATGTAGAGAGAGAAACACTCAAGAACACACATTATTTAAGAGTATTCGAAATGACAGAAGTTCTAAGTTCTCTCTAACATGAACTATTTATGGTCACTTACATACTGGTCGGCGTACCACCTGACGGACAATTGGTACGCCCGTACCAACTGGTACGACGGATCATATGGTACGACCATCTTGGTATGTTGACTATATGACTCACCAAGACGCTCTAGTCTAGATACAATACACGAGACATAACATAGCATAGGTATATGCTCTAACAAACTCCCCCTTAACGTGTAGTGTATCTAGCTATCTATCTATCTAACAAAACTTCAGTCTTCAATCTTCAGCAACGTTACGTCTGATCCTCAACTTGAACTTTTGTCAAAAATAGAGCTTGCATGGCTGGATCAATCTTGAACAATCTTTGAACTTCAAGATCAACTTGTGAAAGATATTATATACTCCCTCTTTCACCATGCTTGAGTCTTGTCACACAGAACAACCTGCAATTTCAGAAGACAGAAACGTGGATTTCTTTTTCTTTTGAAAATTAAATTAATCTTGGCGCAAAACTTCTCTTCGAGAATCCAAGATATAGTTTAAAATCATAAATTTAGTATCTTCTATCGATCAATCGAAAACAATAAAAAAACAAAAACTTTTTGGATTTTTGAACTTTTTCATCAAAACACACCGAAAATCTTTTGATTTTTCTAAGTTTATGCTAAAACACACCTAAAATCTTTTTGGAATTTTCAAACATGAAATATAAATGCAATACTGAAATAGACAGTTATGTTTGTCTTTTGCGAGAAAGATCACAACTTGGGATCATATTGGTAATGACATGCTGAACTACACTTCAATTTCAATTAATTCAGCAAACAAGTCATGTCGATTGCTGGTATAACTTGTCCATCTTAAACTCAGGCACAATCATACTCATAACATTTGGATATGTTATTGTATTGATTTAGATTGCTTTGACCAGTGTACCCCACACTATTAGACATACTCAGATATGTATTTGCTTATCACACTTTGTGATTTCATTTGTGATTTAATCACATAATGTTTGTATTTATGATATAGTCAACTGTGTTTCATGCAAAAAGAAATAAGAACGTTTAATCGTCTACCTTAAGGTCGATCTTTCGATACGCATATAAGGCCTCGGATTTAACAAATAAGAAAATAAAAGAAGTTGAAATTGTATAACCTAACAACAATCAGGTCGGTACTCCCGTACACGTAGAGAAAGTCCGATGAGTTATACGAAACACCAAAGAAAATAAAGCAGAACGTCAAACGAACAACAATCAGGTCGATCTTTCGATACACAAAGAAAGTCTGATCGTTTGACAAAATAAAGAAAATCAATCAAGTTTAAATCTTTGCAAAATGAACACATGTATACACAGTGACTTCTCATTTTGTTTTTCACATATCTTTTCTTGATATATCACGAGATATGCATGAAGATGTTATCCACTTGGTCAAGCATTACTCTTTTAATGTATATCATATTTGAATACTTTCTGATTTGATGCTGAGTCTACCAAGCACATCAAACAATGATCTTATGGTTTTTTCATCTATTTTATCCATGAGTCAGACACGTAAGCCAATGTACCATCATTTCCCAATTATGTCGGATACAATTTCTCATTTTTTTTAATGTTTTGGTACTTTTCTGTTTTTCAAGGTTTTTGTATTTTTCCTTTTTCTCCCCCTTAAAATGAAAACTCTATTTTTGGATTTTTCCTTTTAACAAAAACACAAAAACACTATTTTTGGTTTTTTTAATTTCTCCCCCTAAACTACATACGGAATGTAAAAGAAAGAAATTTGACCAATCGATACCGATAACTTGCATTTTAAGCTCTCAGAAAAAAACTTTCAATTTTGAAATATGGACCATTCAATTTAAGTTAAGTAGGAGACTCCACTATTAGTAACTGCTTAAACAATCATCGACTGTTGGTCCTTACTGATCTTTA
>JBCNJP010000009.1:53559554-53576656 GCA_039602395.1 Deinandra increscens subsp. villosa | reverse complement strand
TACTTCACATGACGACCTAGAATTATGCATCAACAAACTCCCCCTCGACATGTGCAGTATCAACTTCCACATAAACTTGTATCTTCAATCAAACTCTTCCTCAACTTATGAGTCTGATCTCGAATACTTGACATTACAGCGTGTGTAATCTTTTTGTCAACAGCTTCATTAGACTTGAAGTTGTGATGATCTCTTCCCACTTAGAAACCTGCCAACATAAATAATCTTGGCGCAAAACGTCTCTTCGAGACTTCCAAGATATTTTAATTTTAAAATTTGATTTCATATTCCGTGTTGATTAATCGAAAAGAAATAAGAAATAAAATCTTTTTGATTTTTCAAAACTTTATATCAAAACACACCTAAAATCTTTTTGGTACTTTTTGATAAAGAAAAGTAAATGCAATACACAATCAGACACTATTTTTGTCTTTTGTGAGAAAGATCACGACTTTGGATCATATTGGACATAACATGCTGAACTACAGTTCAATTTCGATTATTGTAGCACATAAACCATGTGGATTGCAGATATAATCTGTCCAACTTCAAACTCAGGTAGAATCATACTCATAACATCTGGATATGTTAAGGTATTGATTAGATTTGAATAGACCAGTGTACCCCACACTATCAGACATACTCAGATTTGTTTTGCTTATCACACTTTGTGATTTCACTTGTGATTTAACACATAGTGATTGTATTCATGATATAGTCAACTGTGTTCCTGTAAAAAGAAATAAGAACATTAAATCGTCAACCTTAAGGTCGATCTTTCGATACGCAGATAAGGCCTTGGATTTAACAAAATAAGAAAATAAAACAAGTTGAAATTGTATAACTCAACAACAATCAGGTCGGTCTTGAGGACACACAAAGAAAGTCCGATGAGTTATACGAAACACCAAAGAAAATAAAGCAGAACCTTAAATGAACAACTATCAGGTCGGTCTTGTAGACACACAGAGATAGACCGATCATTTAAGAAAATAAATAATCAAACAAATTTAAATTTTTGCAAAATAAACACATGTATACATAGTAACTTCTCATTTTCTTTTCACATATATTTTTCTTGAGATATCTTGAGATACGCATCAAGATGTTGTCCACTAGGTCAAGCATCAGATTTAATGTATATCACATTCGTATACTTTCTGATTTGCCGAGCCTACCTAGCACATCGAACAATGGTCTTATGGCTTTTTCATCTAGTTTATCCATGAGTCAGTCGATGTAAGCTAATGTACCATCATTTCCCAATCATGTCAGATACAATTTCTCATTTTTCAATGTATTTGACTTTTTGCATTTTTCAATGTTTTTGTCTTTCCAACTTTTATCCCCGTAAAAATGACAAACTCTATTTTTAGATTTTCATTTTTACGATTTGAAAAATAACACACTATTTTTGAATTTTTCAAAAAAAAAAAAACAAACTCCCCCTCAAAATAAGACGAAGTGAAAAGCAAATGAAAAATTGATCAATCAACACGAATACTTGCAGTTTAGCATTTTGAAAACACAAATTTATTTGGTAATGCAATTTAAGTTATCACAGATATTTCACCATCAGCAAACTTTAAATTACCGATAGGTCTTACTGAAATACCTGCTGATACCAAATAAAACATTAGATGCTTTGGATCGATCCGACTCAACAAGGTCGGGTCGCCCGGTGTCCTTCACATAGTTTGTGTTGGCATTGGAAACAACTTTCGGTTTCCATTTCATTGAAGATTTTGATTTTTGATCAGAACCTGAAAATGTTTCAACGAGCGTCTTTGATGAAGTCGACTTACTAGTTGTTTTAAATTTTGGGGACCATGGTTCATCAAAATTTTTACCATTGTTATCCACATATTTGGCATTTTTGTGAAAGTATGCAATCGTCGGACAATTTGCAGCCATATGTCCAGGTCGATGACATGCATAGCAAATTCTTTCACAAGGCATTGGGAAAAATTTTGAAAAATTCTTTGGTTTCCAACTATGATTCATAACAGGAGAATCATAGTAACCAAAAGAATGGCCAGAAGTAAATGAGTCAAAGAACTTATCAGAAGTATCATACCTATGAGATGATCTTTGGGGTAAGTAGTAAGAACCACTCGACGAACCTCTAGAATGATAACAACCATTTCTTGATGTAGAAACATTTGGCTTCTTCTAATTAGCTTGCTTTTGCTGAGTCTGAATAGGTTTAACAGATTGTTTCTTCGGTTATTGTTGAATAACAATGTTCTTTTATTTCTGTGTTGTTGTATGTTCCACTGAAATATCCTTAACTTCATAATCCAAACCTTTGTGATTAAACCCTTGAACTTTTGATGACTCAACTTTAGAATCAGCACCATTCCTTTCTTTAGCCCTTCTTGTAAATTTAGCTTTAATATCGTTCAGCTTGTTCTCATGAATCAGAGATTTATTAAGTTTAGCTTTAGTTGAAACACTAACAGACTTCTTATTCTTATAAAAAAATCTTCTCATCTTCCAAAAATTATGAACCAACATCAAACTTTGGAACTTGTCCATTGATAACTTTCTTGTTCCTAGACTTTGACTTTTTCTTTTTCTTTGCTGAAACTGCTGTTGCAAACTTTGAATAATCATGCATTTCGCCATTTGGATCAATAGAAGCAGATGGAATACTTGATACATCAACCAGTGATGGAACTTTATGTAAATCATCCTTAACGCTTTCTTCATTCTTCTTTAGTTTGTAAATGTAATTCAGAAATATCGGTGACAAATTGCAATTCTTCACTTGTTTTTGCAAATCAAGAATCTCAATTTTCATTTCTGAAATCTTCACTTGAGCATCCAACAAATCTTTCTGAGAAGCAATGAACTGTTCTGAAAACTCATTAAATTCATACTTATGTCTTCTTCTCAAATCACACTCTTCCAAAGCTTCTTCGGTAACCTTTTCCCATTTCTTCTTGAAATAATCAACATCTTGCGTTAAAATTTCATTATTTTCTTGGAAAATAACATTTTCATCTCGAAGTTTTGAAAGTTCTTCTTGAAGACTAGTTACGTTCTTAGCAGTTTTAACAGCAATCATATTAGCTTTTTCATATTTCTGTTGAATAGGATAAGCCTTTACGAATAAAGCTTCAAAATCCGCAGCAACGTCTTTAGCTTTAGCTTTCGCTTTTTCACATTCCTCACTCAAAACTTTCTTTTCTTTCAACAAATCTTCATTAATCTTAGCAAGTTCAGTACACTTTGGATACACTAACAAATCTTCATTATGAACTTCTTCTATGCCACTATCATCCCCTTTATCATATATCACACAAGAACTTGTTTCAAAATCAGAATCAGAATCAATTACACAACCATCGATTTATTCAGTTTTGCAAACAGTATCACAATCCTTTTTGTCTAATAACTCATTACTTTCTGATTCTAAACCACTAGATGCTGAATCATATGATTTTGAGTCAGTAGAGTCTGACTCAACCTTCATGGTCTGAATGTGTGCACATGTCTCACATTTTTCTTTCAATGCATTCCATTTATCTTTCGCAGTCCAATATACTGTGATCTCAAGAAAAAACTCTCTTGAAAGAGTTGTTTTGATAATGTCTCTGGCTGTGTATTCATTTTCAGTATAATCCTTTTCTTCTAGAGAAAGATGTCGATGTATTATTACATCTCCTCTTCCATCGGTAGGCCATTTGAATTGCTTATCGATTGTCTTCCAGAAATCTTTGAAATGATTGTTGAAGTAAATCTCAAAATCAACTTTCCATTCATGATCATATTCCAAATTCATCAGTGTAGGTATCATAGGACTAACTTGTGATGCACTCATTTTCAAACAATTTATGAAAAATTAGTTCCATATGCTTGAATCACTCTTTACCAAAACCGAAAACTAACACTCCAAAAACTTCAAACTAAAAAACAAAGGTCTTAGAAGTGGATTTTGGGGGTCGAAACGGAGGGCACTAGCTATTAGGCCAGTAAAAGTGTAGATCTCTCTTAGACGGTCGTTTTAGTTGGTATTAGCTTCCGTAACTCTGAACGGTTCTCAAGTTACGTCAGTTTTAGTGAAACAGCCCAAAAGTTCCAAATTTGTCCGAACTGGTCCGAATTGAATCTTCACTAACTGAAACGAACTGAATCCGAACTGGATCCGAACTATGAATTCAGGTATACGAACTAAATCTGAACTGAGAATGTATCCAAACTGAATCCAAACAGAACCAAGCTAAACGAACTTAATCCGAACTGGATACGAACTCGCAACTGAACACACCCGAACCAACACTTCGTTTGAATAGAGTATCTGAACTGTTAGTTCAGAGCAGTTATTTATCCGAACTGTGAGTTTGGAGCGGTTATTTACCTGAACTAGAAGTTCTTAAGCCGAACTGAAAAATCATGGCGCGAACTCAGACGAACAAAACCGTATTTTCTCTAAAATTTGTGATTTTGGGTGTTTTTGAATAAGATTTTCAGCAGTAGATAACAAATATACAATAGGAACATTCTGAAATCAATTTTAACACAAAAAACTCTCGAATTTGAAGAAACTTGATAAAATTTCACAAAAACCCACTTTTGGTCTCTAGAAAAACTCAAAAATCACTATAATATGATTAGCAAATGGAACCAGAAAGCTCTGATACCAATTGAAATTGCGTGAGCGTTGGATCGTTTGCCATTCTAGTGATTATGAGAATTAACGAGATCAAAATGTAAATACAAATGAAAATTTGAATTTATAAGCTAGAGAGAAAACCCACATAGAAACACACACAAAAGGTGTAGAATATGACAAGAAGTTCTAATCCTATATAGGACAGCACTATTTATAGCTGAACATGAACATGCAAAAACAGGATCATTCGAACTGCCAGTTCGGACAAGTTCGTGTGAGTCCGAACTGGTAGTTCGCCTTCAGTTCGGATCAACACATCTTTGTAACACTTTTTCTTATTGTTGATACTTCACATGACGACCTAGAATTATGCATCAATAAAAACAGACCTCGAAGAAACCACAGAAAGAATGCTAGAATATATAAAGGTTCTAGAGGACTATTTTAGTCTCATAAAGGAGGAAGAAAAAGAAAAAATCTTAATCAAGGAAATTGTCTCAGATCCTACCATCCCAGAAGCTCAACCCATTTCAGTAAGTCCTGAAGAAAAGGAGTTGGACGCAACCCCTTTCCTTCAGATCCCGAATAGCCAATTTGATGAACCAGTCAAGAAGACGGAGCAATTGCCTAGGCCAGACGAGACATCTGCCTCATCATCAAGTAATGGTAAGAGTAAACCTCTTCCAAACCAGGTACGCATCTCTCCACCTTCTTTTGAAAGTATTTCTAATATACCCACTAATTCTAGATTTTTCAAGGAACTGTTCACTTCACCTAAACTCGAAGAATTACAGCATGATATATTTACAAAAGAACAGTCATTACATTTCAGAAAACTTTCTGATAAAAACTCTATTCCATGTTTTATCAAAAAGAAAATGAAAATTTCAGTATTTAATGATAGTTTGCTTGTAAATATGATGCCTGCCCTATGCTTGATAAATTAGAGTTAGAAGAAATGACCCATTTTTGCCTGCCGTTCATCCTCTCTGATCGTTCTATCCATCTATCAAAAGGAATCATCAAAGACGTCCTAATCCGTGTTAACAACATTAACATCCCCTCTGATTTCGTCATCCTTGATGATACTCCCTTAGTCTTTGGAAGACCCCTCTTAGAAACTTGGAGATCCGTGATCAATATGGACAATGAGGAAATGAACCTCCAGCTTGGAGAACATAAGCTCTTTGTAAAGATCGAAAGATCTCTCGGATACCCAGCATTTGACGACCCTCCTTGGTTGCAAGAAGTGGAAGAAGAAAACCTTTCCCAGGAAGCTCTGAAAGAGGAGAAGAACCCATCTCCTGACATAGATCACGCAACGCATGAGTCAATCGAAGCCATTCACGCCAACCCAGAGGAAGAAGATTCTGACAGCACGCCGGCAGCTACGAATCAACCAACCAGGACTTAAGAAACTTCCAGAACAACTGGAATACACCTTCTTGAATGACGATTGCAACTCACCAGAACTTAAGAAACTTCCAGAACAACTGGAATACACCTTCTTGAATGACGATTGCAACTCACTTGTGATCATTTCTGCACGCCTGAGCCCCAAAGAAAAGGAAGCATTGCTTGCTGTTCTCTTCAAGCACAGGAAGGCCATATCATGGAAGCTCTATGATATCAAAGGATTAATCCATCGCTCTGCACTCACAAGATCCTAATGGAAGACGTATACAAGCCCGTTGTTCAGCCACAACGGAGGGTAAACCCCAACGTTCAAGATGTGGTGAAAAAGGAAGTTGTCAAACTTCTGGATGCCGGACTTATATACCCTATATCTGACAGCCCTTGGGTTAGTCCTATCCAGGTGGTACCCAAAAAGGGAGGAACTACTGTCATCACAAATGATAAAGATGAAATTATTCCTACTCGAACAGTCACCAGCTGGAGAGTCTGTATAGACTATAGAAGGCTGAATGAAGCCACCCGAAAGGATCATTTTCCTCTACCATTCATAGACCAAATGCTTGAGCATTTGTCTGGATATATGTATTATTGCTTTCTCGATGGTTTCTCCGGGTATTTCCAAATCCCTATAGACCCGAAGACCAGGAGAAAATAACATTCACATGTCCATATGACACCTTCACCTACAGACGTATGCCTTTCGGCTAATGTAATGCCCCCGCTACCTTTTAGCGTTGCATGGTGTCCATGTTCCACGATATGATCGACAAATCCATGGAAGTATTCATGGATGACTTTTCGGTTTTTGGCAACTCGTTTGATCATTGTCTGCACAATCTGGAGAAAATGTCCGCCCAATGCGAAGAAACTAACCTGGCTCTCAACTGGGAAAAGTGTCATTTTATGGTCCAAGAAGGCATAGTTCTCGACCACAAAGTTTCCAAAGCCGGATTAGAAGTGGACAAGGCTAAATAAGACACTATCTCTCGTCTACCCCCACCAACTTCCTTCCGCGATATCCGCAGTTTCCTCAGACATGTTGGATTCTGCCGACGTTTTATCAAAGACTTCTCCAAGATCTCTAGGCCCTTGAGTAGGTCCAAGAATTTCACCTAATCAGGATATTTTAATCTAGTACAAGTGCGGAATCCTTGTACAAGACCGATTCAAGAAAAAGATGAAGAGAACACAAGAAAACGATGAATGAACAATAAAAGTTTGATCTTGCACACATAAACTTGTCGGGTACAAAACACAAATCGTAAACCTCCTTGGCTCTCCACTCAATCGTAATCAGCAAGCCTACAATGGTGAACCACATGGGGTTTATATAGGTACCCAATGGGTTTACTATTAGGCCCCTTGTGGATCATAAACCCAATAGTAAACCCAAACCCAATCATAAACTACCCTAATTACAATAGCTAACTAGCCTATGATTCTAAGGAAACCCTCTAAGCCCAGCCCAACAAGTTTAATATTACAAGCCTTATAATCTAGCCTCTACAATCTTCCCCTAGGCTTGTGATATTAAATGTCTTTGATCTTTGAAATTCTTCTTCTTGAGTGGCTGGCATAGATGCTGATGAAGATTCTTTCCGCAGAAATCTCCATTGGGTTTCGTGACGGGCACTTGGGACTTCCTCTTGATCAGCATCAGCTTGAACTTCTTGAAATGAACAAGTTAATGAGATGGAGGATTCTCAATGACTTGCTTCTTTTGAAAGAACTGGTTCTTGCTGAATCTTTGGTAACTGTCTTGAATCTCCAAAAATTAGAGGGTAAATTTTGAAAACCTCCTAACTTTGGAGAACTTGATTGTTGATCTTCAAACTTCATGATCTCTGACTGCTCTCTGTATCATTTTCTTTTTCAAAGATTTGACTTGAAATCTTTAGCTTCCCCTAAACACGTGAACATCTTCTTTGAAGCTCTTTTTGAAGCTTTTGAAAACTTGTAAAGACACCAACAACTTCCCTTGAACAGTTGCTTTTCCAGATGGAAGTCTTGTCCGGCTGGTTCTTTAACTTGAGCAGCATCAGCATCAGCAGCATCTTTCTCTCATCAACCTGTCTGACACACATTTGAAAAAATATACTCCACCAGACATTTGATGACCGGTCTTTGGGTTAGGAGGTAATTATCATATGTTCAGTTGATTCAAATTAACAATATTTTAACCAAAAACCCTAATATAGATTACGGGTTTTCTATAAAACTTCCCCTGAACCCAAGACCTCTAAAGACTTCCCCTTAGCTGATTACTTCCCCTCAGCTAAGGACTTCCCCTGAAATAATACATATTATCTTCGAGTTCCCTTCAGATACTATGTAATATGGAAGTCTTTTCAATAGATAATAAGTATCATCCCCGAGTTCCCTTCGGATAATACTTATTATCCTCCCTCCTTCCCCTAAAAATTTGTCAAGATCTGACGGAGGAAGTCTTTTCCATTAGATAATAAGTATCATCCTCGAGTTCCCTTCGGATAATACTTATTATCCCATACTCCTTCCCCTAAAAATTTGGCAAGATCTGTCGGGGGCATATTGTCATGCATTAAAACCCATGAAAAACATGTTTTGACTTCTCAAATCAACCTGGCTAAGACGAAAACACACCAAAAAGAACTTAACGACTCACACACGAAAGATAAAAACTAAACAAATACTTACCAAACCAAACATGAGAAAGTTTACAAGGGATCAAACCGTATGAATCTGACTGAGGAACCCTTTTCAGCTTCAGTTACTCAACTAGTCCAGGTGATTGCCGGTATGTTTGTCCGCTTTAAACTCAAACCCGTTTAATCCCAACCGAATGCGTCATGCTTAATATAGTATAGTATTACCGTCATGTTTAATTGTCTCCACACCCAAGCGTACACAGCAAAACCTACCCAACCTCAGAGTTTATTGAGGATTCACAAACCCCCAACTTGAGGAACCATGCACCACGGCTATGACTACCACTTATTTTCATTAACCATCAGTTGGTGATCAGGTCGGCCGCTAAGCACGCAAAGAAGACCAACTGAGTGATTATTTATTCTCTTTTCTTTTTCATTTTTTTTTTCATTTTTTTATTTATATTTTTCTTTTCATTTCTTTTTCTCATGTGGTGTAGTCATATCAGCAGAAACATGGCGTGTGAGAGAGTGAATACTAGGTATAATTACCACTCTCAACCCGTTTTTGCTGGGACTCAGTTTTTTAAACCATGCAACCTGGGATGGGAAACTAAACATATATATCTTTTAAGTTCACTGCACTTTCATTGGAGGTCATAAGTTTAGGTCGAGCCTACCGAGCATATCACCGTGGAGCTTGCCTTTCACTTCCGCCTTACGCGTGTCAGCCATCTCCAACCCGTACATTCATTTTACTTCCCATAAACTTCTCAAAAACAAGACACAAACAATTAAAAATTGAAAAGCACACTATTTTTGAGGGGTCAACTTTTTCTTCATCTTTACATTTCTTCCCCTTGCTTTTTGATTTTTAATGTCACAATCTTGTGAACATCATTTTTCAGTTTTTTTCTTTTTTTTTTTTTTTTTATAAATAAAACACACTTAAAAGCACAAAACACAAAATTTTGCAGACATCTGGCCAAGCTAACTTTCAAAGTATTGATTTGAAAATTTTGAGAAAATTGGGTTTCATGACATGCACACTTCATTGTATTTGAAGTCAAACACATAATCAATCAACACCTTAATTGAAACTTTAATGAAATAGGTTTGACTCAAAAGACCCTTTGTTGCCTCATCATTCAAACATCCAAGTTAAGAACAGTACCTCTCATGCTGATTTTGACCTTTTACCTCTCAAAGAGACAAACCTTCCATTGTATAGATTACTTGATATGACATGAAGATACGTCTCCTAAACTGTGCCTGGAACAATCACTTATCAACAAACCAATTAGTAATAAAAACGTTAGTGATAATCCTCCATGATCGATCCTGCACAGAGTGAGAGATTAGTTAGCCATTGGTACCCAGGCCATTGTTTTTCTGGGTACACCTGAGGAATCAATAAAGGATACTTCTTGTAAGAACATCCCCTTTAAAAAATCAGGAAGTTGTGATGGAGCTGCCTTGATTTTTGGTTTCCAAGTTCCGGATGATTTAACATTTGTTTTAGTCACTTTTGGAGTTGTGACTTTAGGTATATTAACCTTCTTCGTTTTAGATTCATTTTTCAAAACAGTTTTTGTTTTAGTCACCTTTGGAGTTGTGACTTTAGGTATTTCAACCTTCTTCATTTTAGAATCATTTTTCAAAATAGTTTTAGTTACCTTGGGAGGGGTAACCTTGGGTTTTTCAGACTTTAGTTGTTTTGAAAACGGTTTCTTCACCTGTTTTTGGAAATTTTGGTAACTTGGAAAGCTGTTGTTTTGATTTAAATATTTTCTTTCAGCTTTGGCAGCGCCCCAATGTTGATCAGAGGGTTTAACCTTAGGAGTAACTGTCTTCATTGCCTTAGGTTTCTGCACCATCGTCGGCTTAGACTTCACATACTCCTGAGATGAAACCCTTTGACTTTTCGGAAAATAGGGTTCATAGGGGCGATAAAGACAGTTTCTAGCAATATGACCAGCAAAGCCACAATTAAAGCAAGTCTGCTTCTTTAGATAGAAGTCAGACGTGTTCCCATTCGTCTTTTGTGGCTGATATGGAGCTGGTTTGCCTTGTGTCTGCTTTGTTGCCTTGTCTGCAGCTATTCCCTTGAACTTGGAGGAGAAGGATGGTAGTTCATATCCTACATCTAGTTCTTGGTCAAACATTGATCCAGATGTCATAAAGATCTTCCCCTCAGGCCGTATCGTCAAGATCACCTTTTCCCTTTTGACTTCGTCAATTACTTTGAAGCATGGGGTTTCAATTTTAGGGTATGGTTTCAACTCTATCCCAGCTTCATCAGACTTAGAGTTGTGACACCTGTCATATTTCTGGCACTCAGCATCATTGTCTGATATATCCTTTACTCTCCCTTCACCATAAGTCATTTTTGTCTCATTGTCAATTTCTTCTTGAGTCATTGGTGTAGTTCCAACCAAGACACTATCAATAGGAGGAGCAGCTTCTTTATAATCAGATTTGGTTCGTTCAACTTGATCCTCACTAAGAAGTATTCCTATAATGTCTCTGGGAACTGGTGGAGGAATAATGTTGTTTGCAGCCAAGGCCTTATCAGTCTTTTCTGACCCAAATCCAGGTGTGTGTTTCCCAACTTGACTAGTCACAACAACATGTGACAATTCCTTTCCAGCATCAAGCATTCTTTTGCTTCTCATTTGATTCATATCAAGTTTAACCTGCAACTCATTGTTTTTATGCTTAAGGTCATCTATCTGCTTACTAAGCTCAGCTATTTCTAACTTAGCGTTGTCATACAGATAAGCGTTCTCAGTTGCAAGTTTCTTATATTTCACTATGTCTAATTTCTGAGCTTTTACCTTCTCCTCATTTTTTTTTTGCCATCTACCCTTGAATGAACTCCTTTCGCATTTTACCTCAAACAGTTCTGACTGAAAATTTTTACAGATTTGCCTGAGTCCAGGAATCAAACGAGCACAAGTAGGATTGGGGCATATCTCAGTTTTGTCAATTTCATCTGTGAAATCATCTTTGTCCTCAACTATATTCTTTTCTTCAACCACTGAACTCATTATGCAGCTTCTGAAAATTTTTGAAAAATCAGCAAAAACGGCAAAATTGGCAAAATCACTATTCAAAGAATAGTGTCAGAAACTTAAAACGCGAAAACAGAGGCCTTCGGAGTGGAATTTGGGGCTCCAAACGAGCTCCCCTGGACGTAAGTCTAGGGTAATTCTGGGGCTTGATGTCACGAACATCGTGTTCAAATTTGAGCTTCTAACTCCAAACGAGTCAAAAGTTACGCCCGTTTCCGTGAAAGTGTGAAAAAAATGACTTTTTGTCGCAAATCCTGTTTCCGATCGTAAACCCTATTTACGATCGTAATCACCTCCGGGCCGTAAACAACGATCGTGAACTCCTGTTTCCGATCAAACTAGAATCGTAAACACTTAAACCGCCTAAAAGAATCGTAAACACGATTACGATCCTCGATTACGACCAACACAATCGTAAACACCCGTTTCCGATGAAAATTTGTCGTAAACACCACTTCCGATCCTGCAAAGTCGTAAACTCCGATTACGACAACAAGTTCAGTCGTAAACACACTTTGCTCGATCGTAAACACGATAAAAATCGAGTCTTGAACTCGTAAACACCCAAATGATGAAGATCTTCAACAGAAACAGTCGTAAACACACTTTGCTCGATCGTAAACACCTCCAGCAGCTTCAAATCTTCAAAAACTCGAACTTTTTCCAGAAAAAGCTTGAATCCAATATCGTGTGAGCCTCGAATCGATGATTCTTAGCTCTGATACCAATTGTAGGTCCAAGAATTTCACCTAATCACGATATTTTAATCTAGTACAAGTGCGGAATCCTTGTACAAGACCGATTCAAGAAAAAGATGAAGAGAACACAAGAAAACGATGAATGAACAATAAAAGTTTGATCTTGCACACAAGTAAACTTGTCGGGTACAAAACACAAATCGTAAACCTCCTTGGCTCTCCACTCAATCGTAATCAGCAAGCCTACAATGGTGAACCACATGGGGTTTATATAGGTACCCAATGGGTTTACTATTGGGCCCCTTGTGGATCATAAACCCAATAGTAAACCCAAACCCAATCATAAACTACCCTAATTACAATAGCTAACTAGCCTATGATTCTAATGAAACCCTCTAAGCCCAGCCCAACAAGTTTAATATTACAAGCCTTATAATCTAGCCTCTACACCTTGACAAAATTCTGGAGAAAGAAGCAGTCTTCGACTTCGATAAAGACTATTTGGAAGCTTTCTCCCTCCTTAAAGATAAACTTGTCCATACACCAATCATGAATGCACGAGAACGGTCTCCGCCTTTTAAGATCATGTGTGATGCAAGTGACTATGTTGTGGGGGCATATTAGGTCAATGGAAAGATAAGCATTTCCACCCCCATTTACTACGCAAGTAACGCTTAACGACGCACAGGAAAACTACAGAGTTACCGAAAAGGAGTTGTTAGCAGTGGTAGTTGCCTATGATGAATTCCGTTCATACCTGGTGTTATCCAAGACTATCGTTATCACAAATCATGCATCTTAGATACCTCTTTAAGAAGCGAGATGCCAAAACCAGACTCATCCGTAGGATTCTTCTACTTTAAGAATTTGACATTGAGATCCGAAACAAGAAAGGTGTTGAAAACAATCTTCAGGAGGAGAAATCAATGAATGGTTTCCAACAAAATACCTTGAAATAGTTGACTCTTCCACTGTACCTCGAAATAGGCGAATTACCTCACAATTGGCCTTGTACCTAGAGTGTTAACACATCAACATCGGAGAAAATTCTTCATTGACGTTAAGTATTTCATGTGGGAAGACTCATATCTTTTAAAAGATATGTGCCGACCAACTAATAAGAAGATGTGTCTATGGTATTGAGACCACTAGCATTCTCAAACACTGTCACTCTGGACCTTGCGGCGGCCATCATGGAGCTAATGCCACTGCAAGGAAGGTCCTTGATTCTGGCTTTTACTGGCCAACTATATATTGAGATACCCACAGACTGGTACAAACCAGTGATGCTTGTCAAAGGACTGGGAACATCTCCTCGGGCAACGATATGCCCCAGAATTACATCCAAATCTGTGAAGTCTTTGATGTATGGGGACTTGACTTTATGGGACCATTCCCAACTTCGAGAGGAAATAACTACATTCTAGTGGCTATAGACTAAGTCTCTAATTGGGTCGCAGCAGATGCTTTGCCTACTAACGACGGTCGTGTAGTTGTTAAATTTCTTAAGAATTTATTTTCTGGATTCGGGACCCCAAGAGCATTAATCAGTGACAGAGGTACCCGCTTCTGCAATCATCAAATGGAAAGAGTCCTAGCTCGCTGTGGAGTAATCCATAAGGTTTCAACAGCTTACCATCCCCAAACAAATGGTCAGGCTGAAGTAACCAACCGAGGCATAAAACGAATCTTAGAAAAAGCTGTCAGTAACCACCAAAAGGATTGGACTGACAAACGCGACGATGCATTATGGGCATTTCAGATAGCCTATAAAAATCCGATTTGTACTACCCCATACAGAATGGTCTACGGCAAAGCTTGCCATCTTCCCGTTGAATTAGAGCATAAGGCATATTGGTCCCTTTGTACGATAAATATGGACCTTCACGAGTCAGGTCAAAATCGACTCGGTCAACTCACAGAGCTCAAGGAATTACGCGATCGAGCCTACGCCAACTTCAGAATCTACAAAGACCAGACGAAGAAATACCACGATTCGCGTTTGAAGAAGCTAAGGAGGATTCAAGAAGGAGATAAGGTTTTGCTGTACAATTCCCGGTTAAGACTTTTCCCTGGAAAGTTAAAATCCAGATGGACGGGACCTTAAAAAGTGATTTATGTTTACCCATACAGTATCGTTGACATACAAGACACAGACAGGTCTACATTCAAAGTCAACGGCCACCGCTTAAAACTCTATAAAAGAATCTTCGACCATGAGGAAGAAAACCTTCCGCTAGAGGTGGACCATCATAGTGTGTCCACGGGTCCGGCCTAGGACCCGTAAATAAAATTAGGTCACCTATCCTTAGTGTACATAATTTAGGAATAAGAAAATCAAGATTTTCCCACCAGTTTAAGTTTGACACTCCCCGTGTTAAACTCAATACGCCCCGTGTTTGACTAATAATCCTAAATTAGTCAATTGGTAAGCTTCTAGGATGTCTGACACTATGGAACGCCCCCTGCCATTCGTCTACAACAGATAAATTGGATTAGCTGCCACCTTTTTGGCATCATATGTTTAAAAGTCTTCTCCCATCACTCTCAGTCTCTGCAACTTGACAAAAGAACACATATACCCAACAAGGTAATGTTCTTATTTGTCCCATTTTAATCTTCTTGAACATTCCACATTGTAGTCATGAACTTCAAGAACATTCTTGTTCTTCATCACAAGTTCATGCTTCATTTCTTGCATCTTCCTACTCAAAGCTTGATTTTCTTACACCTCCAAGCATAAATTTTAGTCACAAGCTTTAAAACTTGGTTTCGGATGTTAAAAACTCCACCTTTCACTCAAAACCGTGATTAAACTCTACACCAAAACGTCTTTTGGTGTTAAACGCTTAGATGGGTTAAGAAAACTAAGCTTCCCTAAAAATTTCAGCTTCAAATTCAACTACCTGACAGCACAACACGCCCCATGATATGCTATGGCACGGGCCGTGGCATGCTTTTGTTGATGCATGAGTTAATTGTTGTTTTTTTAGCCATGACGGTTCCGGAAGATCTCAACCAGCAGCAACAACTTTTCACCTGCAATTGGTTCACTAATGAGACAAATCATAAAATTGCGGAGTGACCTAGATGAAGCCTATGAGAGAGATCTTGAGCTAAACGAGCGTGTGAACTTCCATACGGTTGCTTTCGAGCTCGTGGCGGGGTGCCTTGCTACTTTGAGTGAGAGGCTCACCCCGTTCCTAGAACACGACTTTGTGCCCTCGAGGAGGAGATTGGGGAAAACATCATCTTCGAGCCCCTCTATGATGATGACATGCTCGTCGCTACCCCCATGCTCGATGACTTTGTTGATGATTTCATCATCAACCTTGGGGATGATGATGACACCCTGGTCCTCCTACATGAGCAAGTCGGCCGTTAGGATGGGTTCCTGTTTGTGAAGCTTTAGGAGAAGCAAGTAGTATGTTTAGGATGAATAAAAGTTATCGTAGGATGGTTTATCGATGGTTGTGATACTTGTTTATATTGGTCATCCCTAGGTAGAGGGATCATTTTGGTGATGTTTTTAGTTGCATGTAATAGTTGATCATGGCTATTAGATGTACTAAGAAACATCATGAATCTTGATTAGTAGTTAATATTAATGGTAATTTAATTTTAGTAGATTAATCTTTATCTTTATAGTTTTATATTTTGTGTTTTGAGCATTTTGAATCAGCTACCGGCTTCCTTTTATAGTTTGTTTTGGACCGGGAGGTAGCAATACATGGCGTGGTAACCATTCCACGGGATCTAATTGTCAGAATACTGTGGAAGTTCTGCCCAAACTTTTCAAAACCCAAACTATTTTTTCTTGTCATTACGTCTCTTTTACTAACGTACGGGTACATTGAGGGCAATGTACATTTTAAGTGTGGGGACGGTAAAACAACGGGTAATGTTTTCAAGGACTTAAAGCTTTAATCTGTCCACAATCAAGCTGACACACCCTGAATTTCCACTAACGGAGTCTAACCACGTGGGGTGTGATCCAGACCAGTGTCCAAGTCTTTAGTTACAACCAAGCCATTAATGAGAGACAAAATAGTCAAATAATGCATTTTACAAAACAAAGCATAAATAACAATTCAGCGGAAGCATTTAAAAGTTTGCAAAGTTGAAGTTTTGCAAAAACAAGTAGTAAAGGTGTTTGAAATACATTTTCCCAAAAGATTGCATAAAAAGAAGTACTTCCAACGCCCGTGCCTCCAAGATCCTCCTAGCGACCTGAAAGCATTCAGCAATCAAGTGTCAGCCAAAGCTAGTGAGTTCACAAAAGCAGTCTACACTTCACCATGTAGGCCAATAATGCATACGAATAATGAAAGACCAATTCATAAGTTAAAATTGTAAGTTACAAGTAATATCCATATCGTTAGGTAACAAGCCTATGCTTATGTTCACCTGAAACTTCGTAACCGAAGCTGACTATACGACACAAGTATTAGCCTGTACAATTTGCGTTCCCCGTGTCTTCTCTGATCGCGGTAGTTTTAGGCTAACATTGTTCTCAGTCTGACCGCAGTCGGGAGGGAGCATCCTATGCACCACTGAGCGGGGTTGTCAATCCCCACTAGTACTACTCAACACTACCTCGCTATTCTTTATTAATGGCCAGAGAGTGTAAGGACTTTTTGTAGTTAAAATGCATTTCAGTGAAACATGT
>JBCNJP010000009.1:53543208-53559054 GCA_039602395.1 Deinandra increscens subsp. villosa | reverse complement strand
TGAGCATCTGATACCACTTGAAAGTTCGTGAGCATCAGATCTTCTATTCAATCTAGTTATTTCGGATGAGAAACGTAATACAAATGATTGGTTTATTGATCATAGAAGACTCAACGTACAATCAAAGACACTTATAGAAAAAACCTCACAAAACACACACTTAGCTCAAAACTATCTCTCTCAGTTACAAATTATAAAGCATAAACATCTATATATACTCGACTAAGCGAACTACCAATTCGCCTGTTCCGAACTGGCAGTTCGAATCTAGTTCGTGTGGCAGCATCTTGGCTTTGTCTTGATCATCACATCGTCTAGTTCAGATACTTCACACGACGCACAGATTAGGTAGCAACAAATATTACTTCGTAAACAATTTAAGAGGGATCTGATCTGATGAGTCTTGGAACTTTTCCCGAGCATAGCAGGTGGCCCGACTTGCGGTAGATATAGCAAGCATCATCGTCAAAGATTCAGATTCTTTTCGTGCTTTGATTAGGGTTCTTGGTTATAGATTTATTAACTGACTTGAGCTTCTTTTCTTTAACTATGAGTAACTCTCTCAGAGCTAGCGTCTATCCATAAAACACACTTTTGATGTACCTCCTTGCGAATGCGTCATACTCGCGCGGTAGGGATGCCAGAATCATATTCTGGGCAACAATCGAATGTACGGGGAACCCAGTATCTCAAGTCTGTTAAAATATTTCATTATTCGATCAACATGATCTGCAAAAATATATTTAAACTTCTTAGGCTTAGTTATTTCTTTAGTGATTTCAAAACCCCACACCCGATTTAACTGAAATTTAGCTCCCAAATTTTGGATCATGTCATAAGCATAGGCGTGTTTGAAGTATATATCGAAATCATTGTATAACTAATCACTCGTGCTTGAGAGAATTAGTTACGCCACTCTCTTCAAGTCCTCGTGATGTTTTAGCTAGTCAGTTATAGTGGTGTCGCTTGGCATAACCTTTGGAATTGGTTTGTCCACAACATATAACCTTTTTTCCTTCTCGAGTACGTATCTCAAGTTTTGGTGCCATGTTGTGAAGTTCTTGCCATTCAGCTTGTTTATGTACATAATGTGTCGGTAAGGATATTTGACAAAATAACTGTGGTACATCTACAAGAGGGAAACAATATTTTAGTATTTCATGTTACTAGATAACCTAATCAAATAGATAGACCCAATAGCACATATTTTAATTAGGATAGAGATCCTATTTCATAAATGCAAGTGACTGGCTTAGCACTATTCACTTGTATTTATTATGTAGGTGGGTAGTGATTACCGATTGCGTCTCACACATCTCTCCATTTTGGGGTTCATGACGTTTTATGAAATTGCAATTCCAATTTATGTCTTTAATCAAATACATAAATTTTAGACAGTGACCCTATTTCACATCTAGAGAGGTGATTGGCTTAGCACTATTCACTCCTGCATCTGCTATGTAGGTGGGTAACATTTTATCGATTGTGTCTCTGCACAACTCTCAGATTTGCATGACACGATTCGTCAATTTATACGTTTACCCCAACTATGACCACTTGTCATGCTACAAGTGATATTTTCCTTTCATAAGAAACGCATTTTACCGGCCTATACTACACAGGAACCGTGGCTCGACCTCGTACCGAAATCGTAGGCCTAATGCAGGGTAAGCACTAACAAAGGGGGTTCGAATAGATCGGTTCGAGTGTTTCAAATCTAGGATGGCATTAAATTTCATTTTGAAATTGGGATTTCCTTTTATATTATAAAATATAACGGACAACTAATTTGCATGAAAAATAAGTCGTGCATTTTTGTAAAATCATATTTTACTCATTCGTGATATATTCTGAAAACTTCTTTTCGTCACATGATGCGATCATTTTTAAATAAACTAATTAATAAAACTAGGATTGTAATTTATCGTGAATTTATTTAAAATTAATAAAGACTCTTTGTCAATTTTATGGCTTTTAATATTTTAAATATAAAATTAAAGCCGATTTTACAATAACGACTTATTATACACATGCCTTTTAATTTAAAACATCTTTTACTTATTAACGTTTCTTTAAGATTGCGTAATCCAGTTTGGCTAAATGCATTATTCTAAATAATCAATGAACCCATAATATATGGAATCGAAACATTTGTGATCATATATTTAGTTTTGTCCAAGCCAAAGAACGAGACTAAACTAGGTCAATAAGAGACATGCAACCATCGTATTGGCCCTACTTCTTTGACTTCCTTAATCCTTGCAAGACGTTCAAAAGTATCCTTCGACCACCATTCCAGATCTTCTCTGACAGTCACCATCTTCGTTGTTCCACCATGATGTAGGTTTTGATATAAATAGATTTACGTTTTACAAATAAAATAAAACCTAACTATCACATCACGGGTCCACAATTACCCGAAAAATACATATAGAGTCCTTATATAGACACCCACAATTTTACTAAAGACACCCACTTTAAACGATCGTTTCATTCTAAACGATCCAAGAACGATCGTTTTACTTGAAACGGCCCCTTGGAATTGTACGTCGACATCAAAAGCTGCAACCCTATCAAATCATGTTTATTCCTACGATCGTTTGGCATGAAACGGCCTCAATCTTAGGCCGTTTCATAAGAAACGATCGTTTCTGGATTTCTTTTGAATTCATCGGATGTGATGTTTTATTCTATTTAAATCGTATATATATCGATCGATCGATCGTATATTTTCATATTATCGATCGATCGTCCACTGTTTTATACTACAATCATTTTCTCAATCTATAAGATTCGTAAGAGATGTCGTGGTTCGATGAATTATTTAACGGAGGCAGCGGAGGTGATAGCTACAACCCCGGCGGTTATGATGGAAGTGATAATTATGGAGGTAATTACGGAGGAATTTACGAAGGAGACGCCGGTAGTTATGTCGGTAATTATGCAGGAAATTATTCTGGTAATTACAACAATAACGACGACGACGACAACAACAGTAACAACAACAACAATAACGACGACGACGACAACAACAACAACGACGGCGACGACAACAACAACAACAACGGCGACGACGAAAACAACCGTGAGTATTATGAAACCGACCAGGTACCACCTATTCATGTTTTTCGTCATTTAATTTTTATGATTTATACATATTATCGGAATCCATGTGTATATTATCACCACTTCCAATTATGATACTTATTTAATAATTTTAGATCTTCGTATAAAAAAAAGAGCTGTTTGACTGGGCCTTTGAACGAGCTTGGCCAAAGGGTTATGTTCTATCAACTAAACGTAGCTCAACGCACGCACTTACGGGAGAGTATACAAAAATCTCGATATGGTGTGATCGTAGTGGCAAATACGTACCAAAGGGTACTCAGCAGAGAAAGACGGGCAGTAAGAAATGTGACTGTCCGTTCTTGCTGAAAGGTACGTACATTAAAATTCTAGCCGGTTGGAAATTAGAGGTGGTCAACCATGAGCATAACCACGAGCCGTCGGAAAATCTGGAAGGCCATGCAAGGGCGATGAGGTTTAACGACGAGGAGGTTGGTAATGTGAGACAGATGAAAAACCAAAAGATCCGGCCTCGTCACATCTTGACGGAAATTAAGAAAAACAACCCCAAGAACCTGTCGAGTAAGCGGACGCTCTATAACATCCTAGCTAAGATTAAAGGCGAAGAAACGATCGGTGATACCCCTATGCAGGTATTCTTCTCCCTGCTTGCTAAAGGTGGTTACATCTACTATGACCGAACGTCCCCGGGGACGAATAGAGTTGATGGCGTGTTCTTTGTCCATAAGCACTCCTACAAGTTGTGGACGGCGTTCCCGCATTTCCTGGGCATAGACGCCACGTACAACACGAACGTGTACAAGTTTCCATACGTCCAAATGGTCGGCGTGACATCGACCGGAATTTCATTTCTAGTCGCCAGCGCCTTCATAAGCCAAGAACGTCAGGAAGACTTCACCTGGATGTTGGAACGCCTCAAAGAGACAATTGGAGACCACCGCCTCGAGCCTAACGTAATCATCACCGACAGAGACCTTGCCCTCGTCAAAGCGTGCGGCAATGTTTTTCCCAATGCCACGCGTAACCTGTGCAGATGGCATATAGAGAATAACATCTTTAAAAACTGCAACACAGGGTTTGATAAGGATGGGTGGAAGGGGTTTTTGAAACTGTGGAGCAAACTCATAAACTCCAACACGGTGACAAACTACAACCTTCATTACGACTTACTATATCGAGAACTCGCCGAGCATCACAGAGGTAATGTTTCTCTAACCCCGTTTAGTACTAATATCGTTACATATGCATTAATAACACCATTACATTATTTACTCAGAAGTTCTGTCGTACCTAAACCAGCAATGGCTTGAACCGCACCGGGAGAAGTTTGTGTCCGCCTGGACCGATACGAAACGTAACTTCGGTAACTACACTACAAACCGGGTAGAAAGCCAGCACGCAAGGTTGAAAATGGATCTCGAAGACGCGACCAACTGCACGCTGGACCGGTTTGTAACGTGGGTTAACGAAATCGTCGATGGTCAGAAAAATGATATCGGTCGGGGTTTCACAACCAGCAAGATCAAGCGGATGAACGAGCATAACATACCCGTGTTGGCTGATCTCCTATGCGGTATGTCCCACACCGGCCTCAACATCCTTGTTAAGGAGGTCAATCGGATTGAAAAACTCATAAAGTACAATCGAGGTTGTTCTTGTAACGTGTGGACGTCATGCGGTCTTCCTTGTTCATGTAAGTTAGGAAAGTACATACGGTCAGGTTAGGAACAACCATTACTTCGGTTTAGACTTTAACTATTTAAATTGATGTGCTAAATTGTCACACCCCCAAAAATCCCACGCGCGATAACGCGCCGCAGGGAGCGTGACAAACCAGGATTGCCGTCCATTAGTTACACCAAACGACCAATAATTAATAAAAACGTTTCATATTTCCTTAAAATATAAAATCAGAGTTTTACAAATGCGGAAGCGTAAATACAATAAAAGTACTTATGTAAAATCTTTGTCACCAAAGGTGACTTGGCTTGTTCAAGGACATTAAAAGTGTTTCAAGACTCATGCATGCGTACTCGTGATACTCGAACATCCGCAACCTAAGAAATAGCATGTGAAAACGTGTCAACACAAAGGTTGGTGAGTTCACAGGTTTATCAGTTCAAAAACAGTTCCAGTTAATGTAAATCGACTGTTCAACAACAGTCCCAGTTTAGTGTAAATCAACTGTTCCTCGACAGTTCAAGTTTAAGTTCAAGGTTGACTGTTCAACAACAGTTTAAGTTCATGTTCAAGTTCAGTTTAAAATCCAGATAATATATCAATAGCTAGCTAGGCTATTTTCAAGAAATCAGTGCACGTTTGACTGGATAAACTAGCTATCCAGTTACTGAAGCTCGACAGGTTTAATTGTGCCTCGTTAAGACTAAGAAGTATATAACACCCGTTCGATATCCAATCGAGTCAGCGCGAATGACCCGGGTGGGGCTTGTCAGGCCCAGTAGATCTACCAAATAAGTTCCCGCTGATGTCACATTGACAGTAACTCTAAAAGTGAGGACTTTATCATAAGTGTGCCACTATCATTCAGGTGATATAATTATCTAACAGTTCAAGTGTTTGCATGTTAATCTCCCCCAACAGGATTAAAATAAGTAAAAGGGGCCGTGAAACTCACATTTGGGTGCATAGAAATTCCAGATAAATAACGACAGCAAGTAGCAACTAGAAGGTCTTGTGTACTTTACCGAACACCTAACAAGTATATATACATAAGTATGTGTTCGATTGAAAATGATTAAGCCTAACGTTGACAAAGATATGACGACGGTTGTGAAATCCAGAACGAGTCGAGGATGGCAGATAGCAAAAAAAATCATGAGGATTACGAAGTTGATGAAAAGTATATCATTTACTAATAATATAAACCCACGAAATCCAATAGGAAAATATGTAAAGGTATAAATATAAATATATATCAATATATGAGCAAAGACCCAATTATATATATTTGATACCAAACATTCACGAGATTTATAAACTCTACTTAGCCCAATTTAACCATACAATAGAAAAAAATACGGAGGTCACCGGATTCGAACCCGTGACCTCTAAAACATAGAACAAAGTCCTAACCCCTGAGCCAAGGGCTTCGGTTGGTTTTATTTCGGCCAGCCGGGTTTTTAACCCTCAAAGAATGCAGAAACCAAATCGAAAAAAAAATAAAAGAAAGTTTTTGAGGGTGCAAGCCTCGAACCCGAGACCTAGCCCTTATAACCCATGCCATGGACCACCAAGACACCCGAGCATTTGTTTTAAATTAACAACAAACAATGTTTATGATTGATGAGGTTCGGGTGTCATCTCTTTCACCCAAGAACCATATCCATCCAACCTCCATTGATGACACCCAAAGTTTACAGAAGCATAAAAGAAGATCAAGACCATTTGACATGAATAGAAATTTCGCATACCTTGTGTAGGAATGAAAACAAAAACTCGTGAACGAAGATGGTGATGGTTGGAGGTTCCCGTACGGCGGCTCGAACCCCACTTAACCCCCGCTGGTGGCGCTCTAATGTGTCGAACAGAAACTCGAGAGGATCAGAGGGCGGTGTACAGTGGCTGCAGAGGTGCAAGACAACCCGGTCAGAGGTGTTGATCAGAGATAGGTACAGTGGTTTCGGTTCCTTGCGGTTGTCTTATGGTGGTTCCACGGAGAGCGGGAAAGGGTTCATGTGCAAGAAAGTTTGGAGTCGAGAGGGTATTCAGATGATTGAAGATTTAGCACATAATAATCGTGGATCATCCGATGGTTGATTGTAACCGGCTCCATTAAGGAAATCGAAGGACGATGGCGGTTACGGACAAGAATGGTTACCGTCGGCTGTTTAAAATGAGTCTTCAATTAGACTTTGCCGGATTGGCAACAATAGTCCCTCTGAAATTTGCACACAAAGAAGCCAAGTTTTTATAATGGCAAACGTAGTCCCCCTGATTTGGTTAAACAGAAAAGGTGACGAGATTGATCCCTCCATGTTTTTAAACCCATAACCATGACTAACAATCTTAATTCTACAAATACCCATAACATAAAAAAGGCACTATATTCTTATAAAACGTATGTGTTTTATATTACATCAAATATTAGGATTAAAACTTATAAAACATGTATATGATTCACTTAAATCATGAATTAATGACATAAAATCATGAAATAGTTTGCATAAAATCATGCAACGCATTACATAAAATGCGTCAAATAAAATCATAAATATATATTTTAAACTCACATAAAATGATAAATCCGAAATCGTAACGATACGTGTAAACTCACATAAAATGACAGAAATGTTATGTGTATTTTACGTGACACCTCGTCAAATCAAAATAATAGGATAGTTGTGTGTGTGTGTGTGTATATATATATATATATATCACATAAAATTATAACTTCAATCATCACATGAAATGACAAAGCGTCCACATAACATCATAGAATATGATTTACATAAAATCATAAAATAAAACGTGTAGACTTAAGGGCATGCTCGTATAGTGATGGTTACACAAACCCTAATTGCTAAGGTCAACACCAGTCAATAACATAAATGTTCACACAAAATTTATGACAGTTAAAGTAAATGTTCTCATGACATTTATATCGACTTAAGTTTATTTAAATCAGGAAAAGACCTGAAAAGACGGATTGTCACAAAAGAAAGAAAATTTTCTCAGTCGTCACTTCATCCCCTTGTTGAAAGAATTTCGTCCCGAAATTTAAAATCAGTGACAATTGATTCATGAATATAAGTGACATTTATGCATCGAAGAGTCCGGGTTCTCTACTCCAATAGGATTAATGGGTGTTACAATCAAGAACGTGTTCTCGATGTTGAGAAGATGTCAAATGTTTAAGGATTTCGAAATGGATTCAAATCGAAAGTATAGAAAGTGATTTTCCTATCAAACGTTCTCCTATGAGAAGAGTTGAACAACTGTATTCGGGAATCGTGTTGAGTGACAAGGCCGAACGGAGTGACACAATAACATAAGTATTTGAATATAAAATTTTCAATGCGAAGAAGAATCATAATACGTCTGAGTAGCCTCTAGTTATCGTACCCATTGCTGGAAGTGAGATTCTCGTTTAGGGTCTCGTTTTTACTTAAGGTGTATGCATTCACCAATAGACCAGGTGAATCGGAGCGAAGGAATCTGAGTATCAGAGAATTGTGGATGTATGAAGTCAATAAGTGTTTGTTTAGTAGACCCGCGGTCCAATGAAAACGTAAACATCTGAATTTGCCTATCCGCTAGCAAATAGCATAGAATTTACACAAGTCTGACCAAGCTAACTTGAGGGCTTGATGGTTGATTTAGTTCACATGATTCATAATAACATCGAAATTCACATTTCACTCAATAATGGTTCAAACAGCATACGAGTCTCTACGAAGGTTTCTTTTAAAGGTTTATACGGTCAAGGCGTACTAGCATGCAATTTATCATGAAGGTTGTACCATACAACACATACAATTATCCTACACCTTATACACTAGCATACGACCCTAACATGGCATGTCTCTAGCATATAAGTTCATAAACTAACCAACACAACCCATACGGTGCAAAGTTGACGGGGCAACTTCACACAGTCTTGTCATTCTCACCGAGGTATGAGAGTTAGGACCTTGTATGGTGTATGGCTTTCATACTCAATCAAGTTAATACACTCACAACATGTCATTTTCTGGTTCCTAACACGTTTCATATACATAACTAATCATGCAATTCTACTCAACTCCTGTTTAAACCAGCACTTCAATGATTAATCAATTCATATACCCTAATCATAGAATTAGATTTTCAAATTTTAGCATGCATAAACATGTATGTTATATAAACATTTCTCATGAGAAGATCAAACAAACAAACTAGTTATCGTGGTTAAAATGGTTCAACAGTTGCTCACATACTAAAATATAACTCGTAATACACTGTTTTTATGACAAAATGATTGAGGCCTAAAGAGAAACCCAATCAAGAGCCCACTGGAAATTAAAAGGTAGCACGTAGCAGTTTGTCTTATAAAAGAATTACTAAATTTTGTTAAGAATTGCTCAAAAAAATCACATAGACAATTAGGTTCAAATTCAAGTTGGAGTTCAGTATCATACAACATATCATCATGCACATTACCTTCCTATAAAATCCAAAAATTTAGAGTGAATATCCAACAAAATAAAAGTGTAACTATGAGGTACCGAATATCGAAAAGTGATCTGCAGGATTACTCATGGCATCAATCATGAGAGCAACAATTAGAGGAAAAGCGCCAACGGCTTAGTTCGTGAATTCGAGTAAGCGATGAGATAACAAGCTTATGATAGTCGCAACTACACATTCCAATAATGACTTGTGAGTTTAAACTGGCACTGGTGGAGATACCAGCAGGGAGGATGCAAATAACATAAATGATAGTATAAAATTTAGACACAAACATATACGGCGTGCTATACATGAATTGGCAATGAATTCACGTATATAGATATCGAACTAGATGTGTCAGGAATTATACAATCCAATAGAGTAAAACGTATCGTTAGGGAAATCTTCATTGTTTAAGCTCACCATTGTACCCAATCTCCTTGGTGTCCTTGCACTTCGTGCGCCATGATTCCTTTATTGTCAAAATATCGGTTCAAATGGTCTTCGAAAGTAAGGTAGGGTACAAAGTGTTATAAAAGGGTGTCCGCGACACAAAAACATCAGAATGTTCAAAAGTGGTTTGGGTTGCCTGGACATATGCGCTTTTGCTAGGGATCAGTGTAGGTTTACTGCGGGTCAAAAGATCAAATTCGGGTGTTCCATAGAAAAGGATCAGGGATATCACCTCAGTGAATGCCAGAGAGTTTATAAAAACAAAGAAGTCGACCCAAAAGTAGTGTCCCTTAAACGAAAGTCGATCTACTTCTTAACACATGCTTCTAAAAGTTGGATTTGTCCATTCGATCATGCGGTTTTTCATTCATAAGAGAAAATCTCTGGTTTTCAAAACGTTGATGTTCCTCTGAGTCAGAACTCACATCTGAATCATAGCAGGAAATTCGCCTTAGAAGAGTTTTCTTCTAGACTCCGTCAGTTGCAAGCACAAAGTTTGATTATCTCGGGTATGTCCCTTTTGGTAGAAGTACGTAAGGAATATTTGTAATATCGGAGAAAGTAGTTTTAAGCAGTGTTGTCGAGGAGATAGTCTTGTTAGATGGAGTTTTTCAAGATGAGACTCTTGTGTATGACTCTAAAGTCAATCCTTGGTTCGGTATCGGTCCCACATTCAACGTGCCACTAAAGTTTATATATAGGGTGTACCGCAGCTAACCCACCACACTACCAGCACCTTGAAAGTGTACCGGCCACCTACCATTACTAGCTATTAGTCAAACCACACTGGATATTTTTATCAGAAATAGAGGTCGTCAAGTTTCTCCCATACGCTTGATTGTAAAGGGGGTGAGAGATAAAACCTCGATACGTTGTGCAAACAAAAGGTGTAAGAGTTTTCATCCACAATACCAGAAAGATGCGTAAGGTTTGCTATTCTCGTGAAGATCGTTGAGAGTTTGGCATGCGTAGTGTGAATATCATAAAGCTTCGGATTTCAAGATGATCAAAATTTAAACAGGCCACAAGGTTTAAGTTCAAGCTGGGGGTTCATCAATGAGAGTTTTCTAAAAAGTACGATGAGGATTTGTGCACCAAAAGTTTGTCGATAGCTGTTAGGACAGGAGCATTAAGAAATGTACAAACGTATGGGTAATTTGGTGTACTCAATGCGTAAGAAGGGAAAATGCAGGTCGATGGTATAATTAGTTGTACATAACAAAAAGTTCACGCTTGATGGGTGTAAATAGGGTTTTCATAAAAATCTTGGTACTTGTTACTACGATTGAAGCGCAAGGTAGTCTCATCATCAATGGTGTTAGCTAGTAGGAAAACTAACCAAAAGTGTAACACTTTCCATTTCAAAGCTCGAAAACTTATCCAAGACATAAATAATTATAAAAGCGCGAGAATTAGAAATCGTTGGTTGTTAAATCGTAAAAGGTCTGAATCATGCAGACAAAAATCAATCGCACAGGTTCAAAAGGTCCATCAGAATAGTCATCACGTTAAAATTGGAAGTCATTAGTTTGAAAATCAGGAAGGATTTTCAATAACATAATCCCCATTAGAGAAAGAAAATATGTTTGCGGTGAGGTAAACAGTTTGTACAATCGTGACGATGTTGCTGGCAACAAGTTTTCTTTCGCACAAGAAAATCAGGGAGTATGAATATTCGGAGGCTAACTTCACGAGAGTTTTCAGCCAAGAACTATGTTCTAGTGCCTGCGATACATAATTCATTTATCCAGTGTTTTTCTGGGTTTTTGTCTGGTTAAGGTTCGTCTAAAGTTGTCTCACAATCACAAAGTTCCAAGGATTGATGTGGTAGATAAAGTCGTAAGAGTAAAGTTACGATTCACGATGAATCAGAAACCAGTCAAAGATGTCGTCACGAGTTTTTGTAGTCAAGAAAAACTTGTCATCAAAGTACACGAGTGAAATGATGTTCCTTCAGGACTAGCATTCATAATATGTTTCAAAAAGAGTTCTCGAAGGGATTAGAATCCATGTATAGGAGAGATAAGATCATGCACGATAACGCTCTACAAAGATAGATGACTTCGATCATTCGGTGGAGTTCAACATGTTCAACATTCAATACCGCAAGGAAAAAAAATTACAAGAATTTGGTCCCAATACGACCATTGGCTTGCCTACTAGGATTCTCCAGGATTTCCATATACTGCAAATTACATTTACGTGTGCACCCGTAACTGTGATTTACTTTACATGATCACCCTAGTTTCTCTTACTTCAGCTACCAAGTATGGTGTAGTCACTAACCCATGGTTATCTTGATCAGAATTTGTAAAGACAAGTTTTCAAGAATAGAATGCTCACTCTAGATTGAAATGACCCACCCGAAGCGAGTCAGCCACAAATTTAGCTCAATAGGATTTGAATAGAGTTTATCACACATACCGACTTGATCACAATAAGGTACATAAAGAGAAAACTTTAGTCGGCCCACATCAGGTACCGTTGAGGTTATAAGAATTGTTCTCAAGTTGTGTTATCTCGACGAACAACGCGATAGAAACGAGAAGCAGAGGATTTTAAAATATCAAGGCAAATGTGAAAACGACCAGGGTAACAGAGACATATATAAATTCCTCATGGACAACCACTTAAATTAACACAATGTTGTCACTGCTAAAGTTGAATGATTGCACTACTAGCGCATCATGATTACGTTCCCTGAACATGAGAGTTGAGCAGTATATGCAAGACATGTATAACAAGAATCTCCTAAGTTAGCACAAGGGTTTTAAGGACAGAAGAGGTACTACACCACCTTCCTTACGTAAGCATACGTCCAATTCCTGAGTACTACGCCCAGGTATTCAATCTATAGAAAAAAACAAAATCCCGAGTAGAAATCGGCTCATCAGGAGTGAATACGTGATCCTTCGATCGGATTCATATTTCCTTAAAAACGTTTCATATTTCCTTAATTAATAACAAACCAGGATCGCCGTCCATTAGTTACACCAAACGACCAATAATTAATAAAAACGTTTCATATTTCCTTAAAATATAAAATCAGAGTTTTACAAATGCGGAAGCGTAAATACAATAAAAGTACTTATGTAAAATCTTTGTCACCAAAGGTGACTTGGCTTGTTCAAGGACATTAAAAGTGTTTCAAGACTCATGCATGCGTACTCGTGATACTCGAACATCCGCAACCTGAGAAATAGCATGCTGAAAAAGTGTCAACACAAAGGTTGGTGAGTTCACAGGTTTATCAGTTCAAAAACAGTTCCAGTTAATGTAAATCGACTGTTCAACAACAGTCCCAGTTTAGTGTAAATCAACTGTTCCTCGACAGTTCAAGTTTAAGTTCAAGGTTGACTGTTCAACAACAGTTCAAGTTCATGTTCAAGTTCAGTTTAAAATCCAGATAATATATCAATAGCTAGCTAGGCTATTTTCAAGAAATCAGTGCACGTTTGACTAGATAAACTAGCTATCCAGTTACTGAAGCTCGACAGGTTTAATTGTGCCTCGTTAAGACTAAGAAGTATATAACACCCGTTCGATATCCAATCGAGTCAGCGCGAATGACCCGGGTGGGGCTTGTCAGGCCCAGTAGATCTACCAAATAAGTTCCCGCTGATGTCACATTGACAGTAACTCTAAAAGTGAGGACTTTATCATAAGTGTGCCACTATCATTCAGGTGATATAATTATCTAACAGTTCAAGTGTTTGCATGTTAATCTCCCCCAACAGGATTAAAATAAGTAAAAGGGGCCGTGAAACTCACATTTGGGTGCATAGAAATTCCAGATAAATAACGACAGCAAGTAGCAACTAGAAGGTCTTGTGTACTTTACCGAACACCTAACAAGTATATATACATAAGTATGTGTTCGATTGAAAATGATTAAGCCTAACGTTGACAAAGATATGACGACGGTTGTGAAATCCAGAACGAGTCGAGGATGGCAGATAGCAAAAAAAATCATGAGGATTACGAAGTTGATGAAAAGTATATCATTTACTAATAATATAAACCCACGAAATCCAATAGGAAAATATGTAAAGGTATAAATATAAATATATATCAATATATGAGCAAAGACCCAATTATATATATTTGATACCAAACATTCACGAGATTTATAAACTCTACTTAGCCCAATTTAACCATACAATAGAAAAAAATACGGAGGTCACCGGATTCGAACCCGTGACCTCTAAAACATAGAACAAAGTCCTAACCGCTGAGCCAAGGGCTTCGGTTGGTTTTATTTCGGCCAGCCGGGTTTTTAACCCTCAAAGAATGCAGAAACCAAATCGAAAAAAAAATAAAAGAAAGTTTTTGAGGGTGCAAGCCTCGAACCCGAGACCTAGCCCTTATAACCCATGCCATGGACCACCTAGACACCCGAGCATTTGTTTTAAATTAACAACAAACAATGTTTATGATTGATGAGGTTCGGGTGTCATCTCTTTCACCCAAGAACCATATCCATCCAACCTCCATTGATGACACCCAAAGTTTACAGAAGCATAAAAGAAGATCAAGACCATTTGACATGAATAGAAATTTCGCATACCTTGTGTAGGAATGAAAACAAAAACTCGTGAACGAAGATGGTGATGGTTGGAGGTTCCCGTACGGCGGCTCGAACCCCACTTAACCCCCGCTGGTGGCGCTCTAATGTGTCGAACAGAAACTCGAGAGGCATCAGAGGGCGGTGTACAGTGGCTGCAGAGGTGCAAGACAACCCGGTCAGAGGCGTTGATCAGAGATAGGTACAGTGGTTTCGGTTCCTTGCGGTTGTCTTATGGTGGTTCCACGGAGAGCGGGAAAGGGTTCACGTGCAAGAAAGTTTGGAGTCGAGAGGGTATTCAGATGATTGAAGATTTAGCACATAATAATCGTGGATCATCCGATGGTTGATTGTAACCGGCTCCATTAAGGAAATCGAAGGACGATGGCGGTTACGGACAAGAATGGTTACCGTCGGCTGTTTAAAATGAGTCTTCAATTAGACTTTGCCGGATTGGCAACAATAGTCCCTCTGAAATTTGCACACAAAGAAGCCAAGTTTTTATAATGGCAAACGTAGTCCCCCTGATTTGGTTAAACAGAAAAGGTGACGAGATTGATCCCTCCATGTTTTTAAACCCATAACCATGACTAACAATCTTAATTCTACAAATACCCATAACATAAAAAAGGCACTATATTCTTATAAAACGTATGTGTTTTATATTACATCAAATATTAGGATTAAAACTTATAAAACATGTATATGATTCACTTAAATCATGAATTAATGACATAAAATCATGAAATAGTTTGCATAAAATCATGCAACGCATTACATAAAATGCGTCAAATAAAATCATAAATATATATTTTAAACTCACATAAAATGATAAATCCGAAATCGTAACGATACGTGTAAACTCACATAAAATGACAGAAATGTTATGTGTATTTTACGTGACACCTCGTCAAATCAAAATAATAGGATAGTTGTGTGTGTGTGTGTGTATATATATATATATATATCACATAAAATTATAACTTCAATCATCACATGAAATGACAAAGCGTCCACATAACATCATAGAATATGATTTACATAAAATCATAAAATAAAACGTGTAGACTTAAGGGCATGCTCGTATAGTGATGGTTACACAAACCCTAATTGCTAAGGTCAACACCAGTCAATAACATAAATGTTCACACAAAATTTATGACAGTTAAAGTAAATGTTCTCATGACATTTATATCGACTTAAGTTTATTTAAATCAGGAAAAGACCTGAAAAGACGGATTGTCACAAAAGAAAGAAAATTTTCTCAGTCGTCACTTCATCCCCTTGTTGAAAGAATTTCGTCCCGAAATTTAAAATCAGTGACAATTGATTCATGAATATAAGTGACATTTATGCATCGAAGAGTCCGGGTTCTCTACTCCAATAGGATTAATGGGTGTTACAATCAAGAACGTGTTCTCGATGTTGAGAAGATGTCAAATGTTTAAGGATTTCGAAATGGATTCAAATCGAAAGTATAGAAAGTGATTTTCCTATCAAACGTTCTCCTATGAGAAGAGTTGAACAACTGTATTCGGCGAGGGGGAGTAGGATGAGGCTCATTTGGGTTGCCG
>JBCNJP010000009.1:53394230-53542708 GCA_039602395.1 Deinandra increscens subsp. villosa | reverse complement strand
GCCTAAATGAGGCTAAATGGCATTCTTAATAATGCTTTTCGATAAAGTTGCTCTCGGATTGTGTTAATGGGTAACTTATTAAAATAGGGTCTACAACAGCTCCTATTTATGCTATAAGAGAGTATGAGCACTTAATCTTAAGCTATGTTGGATCATTGACTTAGAGTCTAGACTGTCATGAACAAGACAGTAAAGAGTAAACTTATCAGGGTTGTTAAACAAGGCCGTAAATATGTCAGGATGGTAGATAATGGATCTTACCCAAATCATGAAGCTAGGACGGAACTTCGAGCATTTATGTTCAATCATTCAAGTTTTATTGAAGGAATCTAGTAAAAAAAGATGGAGAACACACACTTAAAGGAAAATCCCTTTCTGAATGTACTTTAGGTGCGACTTACCCCAATAGGGTTTACAAAGGTCCTATATACACTATACAGAGAGCATGCGCATTTCAACACATGGTACAAACAATCACTACACTAAAACCAGTAAATTCTTCCAAGTGTCCCCTTGAAGTTCGCTAAGTCCTGTTTAAGTTTGCTAAGAGCAATTTAAGTTCACTAAGACCTGTTCAAGTTCGCTAAGAACAACTTAAGTTCGCTAAGACATGCTGAAGTTCACTAAGAACAACTTAAGTTCGCTAGACATGCTGAAGTTCGCTAAGAACAATTCCAGTTCGCTAAGAACGGTTCCAGGTTCGCTAAGCAAAAGTTCGCTAGGAACAATTTAAGTTCGCTAAGATAAAAGGGAAGTCAGCTAAGACTGGAAGTTCGTTAAGAGTAATCTGAAGTTCGCTAAGGCATAAGGGCAGGTTCGCTAAGAATAAAATGCAAGTTCGCTAACTTTGTTCTTAGAGAACTACCGAATAAGAATCTCAAAATTTCTAAGTCTTTATGAACGAAAATGTTTTCACCAATATCCAATTGCTATACATACATAAAACAAGGAATTCTAAGTGAGGATCGACTTTGGCATGCGGGGCAATACTTTTGGGAATAAGTTGTAACCAAAGCTTTTAGAAACAGTTACAGTTCAGAAAATACTTTTGAAAAGTTCTGGTTCGCTGTAACCAAGGGCTCTGATACCAATATTTCACACCCCTAATTTCCACTAACGAAGTCTAACCGTGTGGGGTGTGATCCAGACCAAGATCCAAGTCTTTAGTTAAAACCAAGCCATTAATGAGAGACAAAATAGTCAAATAATGCATTTTACAAAACAGAGCATAAATAACAATTCAATGGAAGCATTTAAAAGTTTACAAAGTTGAAGTTTTGCAAAAACAAGTACTAAAGGTGTTTGAAATACATTTTCCCAAAAGATTGCATAAAAAGAAGTAATGCCAACACCCATGCCTCCAAGATCCTCCTAGCGACCTGAAAAGCATTCAGCAATCAAATGTCAGCCAAAGCTGGTGAGTTCACAAAAGCAGTCTACACTTCACCATGCAGGCCAAGAATGCATAAGAATAATGAAAGACCAATTTGTAAGTAAGTGTAAGTTACAAGTAATATCCATATCGTTAGGTAGCTAGCTTATGCTTATGTTCACCTGAAAATTCGTAACCGAAGCTAACTATGCGACACAGGTATTAGCCTTTACGATTTGCCTTCCCCATGTCTTCCTTGATCACGGTAGTTCTAGGCTAACATTGTTCTCAGTCCGATTGCCAGTCGGGAGGGTGCACTTCCTGTGCACCATTGAGCGGGGGTGTCAATACCCAGTAGTACTACTCAACATTACCTTGCTATTCTTTATTAACGGCCCAAGAGTGTAAGGACTTTTTGTAATTAAAATACTTTTTCAATGAAACATGTGATATATACTGGATAATTACTTTAACATACGAAATACCTTTACCATTGTGTTGTCACCCTTTACTGGATGCAACCAGTTGTTCAGTTGTGTGTTATATATCATTCTTAACCAGATATAACCAAAATAAAGTACGTGAAACTCAACTTAGGTTCTGGTACACATCACTTGTCTTTAGAGTTGGTTATGAATGACCTATTTTAATGAATACGGTCTAACCAAGTTAGAGGTTATCACTAGGACGAGTTGCTTATCAATAACCAATTATGTTATCATGCATTCACCTTGTTCCTAATACCTTAACATAAGTACTAAACATGTAGGAGAACATAGATGGACATTTCCAAGGCAAAATGCACAAATAAAAAGTTCATATTAAAACCACTCAACACACCATTTGTAGACATGCATAATTTACTCCACACTTGGAGTTAGTTTCTAAAATTTTCCAGGCATACATTTTCCAACATTCTAAACATGTTTCAGAAAAAATAAGCTCAAAAGGATAAGTATCGAGTAAGTTATGCGGGTTTGAAGTTGGCTAAAAATCAGCTTTGTTGCTGTTGGAAAAACAGTGAAAGTAGCCTTGAAAAAATCATAACTTGGTCAAAACTTGTAGTTTGTTTACCAACACTTCCAGATCATAGCTTTAATATATAACCATCATTCTCATCCAAAAATCCCTTCGTTAATACCCGAGACTCATGCCCAACAAAATTGCATAAGTTTGCTATTGATGAGTTTTGACAACCCTGCACACCTAACTTGCAACAGCTTTTTTAGTCACCAAACGGAGGTCTTAGAATGCGTACGAGTAACCAGATTAAATCTAAGACATAGAAATTTTCTATGGACAAATAATCACTTGATTTGGATGAAAATTGAGCAAGTTATGACCTATAGAAGACGACCCAAATTTTCTGACAGAATTTGTCCAAAAATTTGTCATTGTAAAAATTGTGTTTTAAAGGTTTTGGTCAAAAATTTGATCTGCAAACTCTTATAGAGATTAGTAATACCACAAACAACATTTCACCATAATTTTATAGCCTTCATAATACTCATGATGATCATAGAAAATCAAAATATGAAACTTGCATATAAGCACATACACCTAATTTTCATGTTCAACTACTCAAGCATTTAGCAAGAACACATTGTTGCAGATTTCTCTTCAAAAACACAACCCCTATATCGACCAGATATCGGCCCCAAATCAATATTTGACTTATCTTAACATAATACATGTTTCATGAGCATGTTTACACATCAAATTGCACATAATCACAAGATTAACACATGCATTTGAACACATTTCAAGTTAGGAAATTCTAGGGCTTACAAAATGAAGGGAAGAGGGGCGTATGATGATGATGAGATGGAATTGGAGCTTCCCCTAACTTTCTTGAAGCTTGAATGAGCTTAAAAACCCAATTTCTTGCGTATTTGAAGGATGATTTCAAGAAAAACACAAGTCTGTGTGTGGTTGTGTGTGAACCGTAAGAAAGGAGAAGAAGATGAGAAATGATCAGTAAAAGGGGGGTTGAGGGGACTTTAGGGCTGAATTTGAAGTTCAAAAGATTTACATATTTGGTGCCTCAAGTTTCATTTTAAGCGCAAATGACCCAAAGTAAATGATAAGTTGTATTTAAACCCAAAACTTGGTGATAAAAGACTAGGAATATGTCCAAGTGATTAGGAATATTTCCCTGTTTTTTAAAACTTATTTACGCGTATACATAGTCGGAAAACACTTACATAGAATTTAGTTCGCGTCCTAAAAACATGATTTTTCAAGAAAGGACAATTTCAATTAACATATAAAGTCACGAAATAAATTACTAAACTTAATTAGTAATTAAATATATATTTTTATATAAACATTCAAATAACACATAGTGGCATGTAATTAATTAATATAATTTATTTATGTTCTGATTATTTATTTCTCATAATGCAACCAATCAAATAGTGATCGGGAGCAGGCTCGGTCACGTAAAGGCACGTGACACTAACATGACACGAAAAGTATAATTGGGTTGTTAACGAGACTAACGGAAATAATTAATGGTGTTCACCTGGGAATTTGGCAGTTGTAACAAGCCTTACATAAAACCCTTTCAAACGGGCCTCGATATCTCCCAATTTTTTTAAAAATTTGTTGTCTTAAACAGGACAACACACGTAAATGTTTTCTTCCTAGCTATAAAAACTTCAAGTTCCGTTGAATTATATAAAATTTAAAAAGAAAATTGAAATATTCCTTCATGGCAAGAGGAACCAATTTATTCTAGAAAAATCTATTTTTCCCCTTCCCTTATATTCAGTGAGGATTTGAGCCTAATTATAGCATGATCCTAATTATAGCATGATCACCTGTAAGCATACTATTTCTTTTCCTATATGTTAAGAGAAACCTCGTAATCTGACAGAGGTAGAACTTGACACGTTGATACGTCCCGAGATGGACAAAATTGGGAACGCATATTTAAATGATTGTGGAACCTGAATTTTCCCGCATGCCGCTCCACAAACCCCTTTTCAAAGCTATGATGTCGATCCGTGGGTCCTGGATCTACACCTGGTTGCTGTTATTTTGTTAAAAAAAAGTTGTCAAGAAGAAAGGAATTCTCAAATTATTCACTAAGTTGAATAAAAAAGAGTAAAGCTCTTTAGTCAGTTTATTCTTTTCAAAAGTCAGACAAAAATTGGATTTTAGAAAGACTGCCCTTTTACAATTTTTCACCCCTTTAAACACCTATCCAAACCCTACCCTAAGCCTACCCTTTAAAGCTCTCATGATATTTATGTAGATTCCAGTGAGATCTATGGAGGCTCGATCACATGTCAAGCCTATGCTCTCCGCTCGTCTTCACCCAGGTATGAGTGTTCACCCAAATACCCAGATAGAACCCTTGAGAGTTGAGTGACCATTTGTGAGGTCAATAAATTTGGTTAGAAATAAATTCTAGTAAACTTTTCATAAAATTTTGTATTTCAATTTAAACAAGGAAAATAAAAGATAAAACAATGGAATGAGATGCCAAAAATATGACGGAGGACTACTTTTAAACTGTATCTGACCAAGAGGGCACAATAAGATGAAACTCTTGGGATTATCAGGTTTGTTTTGCACAGAGTTTTGCTTGAGGACAAACGGACGTTTATGTGTAGGGATATTTGATATACGTCAAATTATACATATTTTTAGGTCAAATATCTCCCGTAAATCGGTTTAATTCTGATCAGCTAACATCAAAACAAGTCTATTTTTCTTTCTTTTTAGCTTTTCAGGTTAAACAAGGCTAAAATCACAAAATGAACAGATTATGGTAAAAAAGCAGAAAAAAATAAAGTTCTATGATTCTGCCTGATTGACACGCCCCGTGCCAACCCTTGGAAGCTTCTCTGACACAGCTCTACATCACATGACCCCGTTCCCATGACAACACGCCGCGTGCCGCAGACACCTGACATGGCACGACCCCGTACTACAGTAACACGAACTCGCGTACAGTTAGAAGAAGATTCCCAAAGATTTTGTCTGATCAACATGCCCCGTGTCACTAACGGGCACGGGCCGTGCCAAACTCCAGATATGCCTATAAAAGGAGGACTCCTCCCTCATTTCACTTTGCTCAATTCTTTCCTCTCTTCCCCTAGTGTAATAGATTCATTTGGTATTTTCAAGTCTTGTAATCAAGCTAATGAGAAATTTAACTTAAGTAGAATTAGTAAGTTTTTGTCTATGATTTCTTCTCCTTCTCTTAAGCAAATCTTTAAATCCATGTTTGGCTAAATTCTCATACTTACTTGGAAAGTAATAAACCTTTGGGTTGGTTGATGAATTTATAAACTCGCTTAAGGTGTGTTTAATGACTTTATGAAAACCCTTTTTATTGAAAGTTTACATTGATTTTCTGAACCAAACATGCTCTACGTATCACAAACCATTTGAGGAGTCGAAATATCAAGGACCGGACTTGTGACACCCGGTCAGGGGATGATGTTTGATCCTTCGGGTGACTCGCGCCCCATGTTACATGATACGTTTGGGGTCCTTATGTCTAGGTAAGCAAACCCGGATGTTCACGCAAGTGCGGGCTAAAAGTATTTGGTTGGGAATGGGGGTTGGAAATATATTTTGTCACTTCACAGAAGAAGAGACGGTACGTGTTTGTGAATTTAGCTCTGGTTATGCCGAACGTGCATATGCGAGAGCGGCGCATGGAAGACAAGGACCTTAGTCCCTTAAAAAGATAATTTTCATAATAAAGTAACTGGCACGCAGGGTTGTTCCCCTGCTGGTTTATGACGGCATGTCGAGTATGGGGTACTGGCGTGAGAGGGGGTCCCGTAAGTAAGTGGCATTACACCACTATATTTATTCACTAGCAGCACAGTTCCCCGGGGTTCATACTCCTCGCTTACGATCACCCGGGAGAGCAGTGATACTAGATTAAAGGCTGAGAAATGGTACGTTCTCCTAAGTAATATTAACTTTCCATTTGCATTTGTTAAAATACCATCTTATTAGTTTTTATTTTCCTCTATTTTTATTTCTTAAATAATTTCTTCTCTAAAACTTAACATTAGATTTGGCTAGATGATAACAGCGGGCTGAGTATCTAGAGGCTTCATTTTCGATTGTGTCCTTAACGATCGTGATTCAGCTTATCACTACTATACTAGTCCACGATGGGTGCACTTTTCCGTGTAATGTGGTGAAATAGTAGTCGTCAAGTAAATCGTGTTTTTATAAATTTAAAAGCTAAAAAACTGCTAAAAGGGTTTGAAAAAATATTGCCATATTTTATAGACACCTCGGCATAAGTCAAGCTTTTTGGCGCTGTTATCGGGGACACAAACGAGGATTTAGAGAAAAGTCTATATTAGCAGCCTAGCCTTTAGTTTTATTTTAATTTTTTGTTTTTTTTAGTTTAAAATTTTATTTTTGTTTATATTTACTTTTTCCTACTTTCTTCTACTCATCTATCTTTCTCTGAGATGTATTTCAAGGATGGATAACAATTCGGAGGAATATTTCGGTTATAATGATGGATGGCCTCAATCTGTAAGGTGTAGAATCTGTGGTGATCCCCATTACTCTCGGCACTGCTACATATTAGCAAGAACACCTGCGTTCCTACTAGTGGATGAACCACCAGATGAGAATCCAAGCCATCATTATAGTTTTTTTTCACAATCTTTGTCAAATTATAGTACTTGTAAAAAATTTAATCAAACTAACCTTAACCACGACTAATGGCAAGAAAATATTAGATCATAAGATTCTGAAAATGAACCTGCCAGATCACCTTCCCACTCTACTTCTTGTACCCATGATTTTTTCTTTGTGTGCATGTAATGTAATGAGAAAAAATCGTAAAGCACAAGCTTTGTTCATACACCACATACAGAAGATCCACCTTTATACGCCCTAAAACACACCTCGAAGAAACCACGGAAAGAATGCTATTACATATAAAGGTTCTAGAGGACTATTTTAGTTGCATAAAGGAGGAAGAAAAAGAAGAAGTCATAATCAAAGAAGTTGTCTTAGATCCTACCATCCCAGAAGCTCAACCCATATCAGCAAGTCCCGAAGAAAAGGAGTTGGACGCAACCCCTTCCTTTCAGATCCCGAATAGCCAATTTGATGAACCAGTCAAGAAGACGGAGTAATTGCCTAGGCCAGACGAGACATCTGCCTCATCATCAAGTAATGGTAAGAGTAAACCTTTTCCAAACCACGTACACATTTCTCCACCTTCTTTTGAAAGTCTTTCTAGTATACCCACTAATGCTAGATTTTTCAAAGAATTGTTCACTTCACCTAAACTCGAAGAATTACAGCATGATATATTTACAAAAAAAAACAGTCATTACATTTTAGAAAACTCTATGATAAAAACTATGTTCCATGTTTTATCAAATAGAAAATACAAATTGCAGTATTTGATGATAGTTTTCTTGTAAATGTGATGCCTGCCCCTATGCTTGATAAACTAGAGTTAGGAGAAATGACCTCTTTTTGCCTGCCGTTCATCCTCTCTGATCGTTCTATCCATCTATCGAAAGGAATCATCAAAGACGTCCTAATCCATGTTAGCAACATGAACATCCCCTCTGACTTCGTCATCCTTGATTATACTCCCTTAGTCTTTAGAATACCACTCTTAGAAAATTGGAGATCCGTGATCAATCCGGACAAGGAGGAAATGAAGCTCTAGCTCGGAGATCACAAGCTATCTGTGAAGATCAAATGATCTCTCAGATACCCAACATCTGACAACCCTCCTTGGTTGCAAGAAGTGGAAGAAGAAGACCTTACCCAAGAAGCTATGGAAGATGAGAAGAACCCATCTCCTAACATCGATCACGCGACACATGAGTTAATCCAAGCCATTCACGTCAACCAGAAGAAGAAGATTCTGACAGCACGCCAGCAGCTACGGATCAACCGACCCTGGAACTTAAGGAACTCCCAGAACATTTGGAATATGCCTTCTTGGATGATGATGATGGCAACTCGCATGTGATCATTTTTGTACGCCTGAGCCCACAAGAAAAGGAAGCATTGGTTGCTGTTCTGTGCAAGCACAAGAAGGCCATAGCATGGAAGCTCTATGATATCAAAGGAATTAATCCATAGCTCTACACTCAGAAGATCCTAATGGAAGACATATACAAGCCCCTTGTCCAGCCACAACGAAGGGTAAACCCCAACGTTCAAGACGTGGTGAAAAAGGAGGTTGTCAAAGTTCTAGACGCCGGACTTATATACCCCATATCTGACAGCCCTTGGATTAGCCCTGTTCAGGTGGTACCTAAAAAGGGAGGAATGACTGTCATCACCAATGATAAAGATGAAATCATTCCTACTCGCATAGTCACTGGCAAGAGAGTCTGCATAGACTATAGAAGGTTGAATGACGCCACCCGAAAGGATCAATTTCCTCTGCCATTCATAGACCAAATGCTTGAGAGTTTGTCTACATATATGTATTGTTTTCTTGACGTATTCTCAGGGTATTTCGAAATCCCTATAGACCCGGAAGACTAGGAGAAAACGACATTCACATGTTCATACGGCACCTTCGCCTACAGACGCATGCCTTTCGGCTTATGTAATGCACCCGTTACCTTTTAGCGTTTCATGGTTTCCATCTTCCACGATATGATCGAAAAATCCATGGAAGTATTCATGGATGACTTTTCGGTTTTTAACAACTCATTAGATCATTGTCTCCACAATCTAGAGAAAAATGCTCGCCCAATGTGAAGAAACTAACCTGGCTCTCAATTGGGAAAAGTGTAATTTTATGGTCCAAGAAGGCATATTTCTTAGCCATAAAGTTTCCCAAGCCGGATTAGAAGTAGACAAGGCTAAGATAGACACTTTACTCATCTACCCCCACCATCTTCCGTCCGCAATATCCGTAGTTTCCTCAGACATGCAGGATTCTACCGACATTTTATCAAGGACTTCTCCAAGATCTCTAGGCCCTTGACAAAACTTCTGGAGAAATAAGCAGTCTTCAACTTCAATAAACACTATTTGGAAGCCTTCTCCCTCCTTAAAGATAAACTTGTCCATACACCAATCATGACTGCACCAGACTGGTCTCTGCCTTTTGAGATCATGTGTGATACAAGTGACTATGTTGTGGGGGCAGTATTAGGTCAACGGAAAGATAAGCATTTCCACCCCATTTACTACGCCAGTAAAACGCTTAGCGACGCCCAGGAAAACTACACAGTTACCGAAAAGCAGTTGTTAGCGGTGGGATTTTCCTTTGATAAATTATGTTCATACCTGGTGTTATCCAAGACTATCGTTTTCACTGATCGTGCAACTATCAGATACCTCTTCAAGAGGCAAGATGCTAAGCCCAGACTCATCCGTTGGATTCTTCTACTTTAAGAATCCGACATTGAGATTCGAGACAAGAAAGGTGTTGAGAACACTGTTGCTGATCACCTTTCTAGGCTTGAAAATGATACCCAATCTCCAGGAGGAGAAATCAATGAGAGGTTTCCAAAAGAATACCTCGAAGAGTTGACTCTTTCGCAGAACCCTGGTTCGCAGACATGGCGAATTACCTCACAAATGGCCTTGTACCTAGAGGCCTAAAACATCAACAGTGGAGAAAATTCTTCACTGACGTTAAGTATTTCATATGAGAAGACCCATATCTTTTCAAGTTATGTGCCGACCAACTGATTAGAAGATGTGTCTATAGTACTGATACCACTAGCATTCTCAAACATTGTCACTCTGGACCTTGCAGCGGCCATCATGGAGCCAACGCCACCACAAGGAAATTCCTTGATTCTGGCTTTTATTGGCCAACTATATATCAAGATGCCCATAGACTGGTGCAAACCTGCGATGCTCGTTAAAGGACTGGGAACATCTCCTCACGCAACGAGATGCCCCAGAACTATATCCAAGTCTATGGAGTCTTTGATCTATGGTGACTTCACTTTATGGGACCATTCCCAACTTCAAGAGGAAACAACTACATTCTTGTGTTCGTAGACTACGTCTCTAAGTGGGTTGAAGCGGAAGCTTTACCTACTAACAACGGTCGCGTAGTTGTTAAATCTCATAAGAAGTAATTTTCTAGACTCGGAACTCCAAGAGCATTAATCAGTGACACAGGTACCCACTTCTGAAATTATCAAATGGAAAGAGGTCGTGGCTTGCTATGGAGTAATCCATAGGGTTTCGACAGTTTACCATCCACAAACGAATGGTCAGGCTGAAGTAACCAACCGAGGCATAAAACGGATCTTAGAAAAAGCGGTCGGTAACAACAGAATGGATTGGACTGACAAACTCGATGATGCACTTTGGGCATTTCGGACAGCCTATAAAAACCCGATTGGTACTACACCGTACAGGATGGTCTACGGAAAAGCTTGCCATCTTCTCGTTGAATTAGAGCATAAGGCATATTGAGCCCTTCATACAATAAACATGGACCTTCAAAAATAAAGTCAAAATCGACTCGGTCATCACAGAGCTCGAGGAATTTCACGGTCAAGCCTATGCCAACTCCAACATCTACAAAGACCGGACCAAGAAATACCACGATTCGTGTCTAAAGAGGCTAAAGACGATTCAAGAAGGATATAAGGTTTTGTTGTATAACTCTCGTTTAAGGCTTTTCCCCGGAAAGTTAGAATCCAGATGGATGGGACCTTACAAAGTGATTCGTGTTTACCCGTACGGTGCTGTTGACGTACAAGAAAAAGACGGATCTACGTTCAAAGTCAACGGCCACCGCTTGAAACTCTATGAAGGAATCTTCGACCATGAAGAAGAAAACCTTCCACTAGAGGTGGACCATCATAGTGTGTCCACGGGTCCGCCTAGGAATAATAAAATCAAGTTTTTTTCACCTGTTTAAGTTTAACATGCTCCGTGTTAAACTCAACACTCCCCATGTTTGACTGATACACTGACGCATGTTAACTGGTAAGCTACTGGATGTCTGACACTACGGCACACCCCGTGCCATTCGTCTGCAACAGATAAAACGGATTGCTGCCACCTTTTGGCATCATGTGTTCAAAATCTCCTCATATCACTTTCAATCTCTGTAGGAAGACAAAAGAACACTCATACCCAACAAGGTAATGTTCTAATTTGTCTTATTTTAATATTCTTGAACATTCCCATTGTAGTCATCAACTTCAAGAACATTCTTATTCTTCATCATAAGTTCATGCTTCATTTCTTGCATCTTCCTACTGAAAGCTTGATTTTCTTACAAATCCAAGCATAGATTTTAGTCACAAACCTTAAAACTTGGTTTTAGGTGTTTAAAACTCAACTTTTTTCTCAAAATCATGACTAAACTCTACACCAAAAAATATTTTGATGTTAAAGGCTTGAATGGGTTAAGAAACCAAGCTTCCCTAAAAACTTCAGCTTCAAATTCAATTGGCCGATAGCACAACATGCCCCGTGCTAAGCTAAGGCACGGGCCGTGCCATACAGTAATGCATGCATGAATGAATTGTTTGTTGTGTTTTTACAGCCATGGCAATTCTGGAAGAGCTCAACAACATCAACAACGCTTCACCCGCAATTGGTTTACTAGTGAGACAAATCATGACGTTGCGGAGTGAGCTTGATGACGCTTTTGAGAGGGAACTCGAGCTAAACGAGCGTGTGAACTTCCTTACGGTTGCTTTCAAGCTCTTAGCGGGTTGCCTTGCTACTTTGAGCGAGAGACTCACCCGATCCTAGAACCCGACTTTGTGCCCTCGAATGCCCCATGGCCCGAGGAGGAAATTAGGGAAAACATCATCTTCGAGCCCTCCTATGATGACGACATGCTCGTCACCACCCCCATGCTCGATGGCTTTGTTGATGATTTTATCATCAACCTTTGGGATGATGATGATACCCCGGTCCTCCCGCACGAGCAAGCCAGCCATTAGGAGGGGTTCCCGTTTGTGAAGCTTTAGGAGAAGCAAGTAGTATGTTTAGGTTAAATAAAGTTGTCGAATGATTTCTTGTCGATGGTAGTGTATTTTGGATGCTTGTTTATCTTAGACATCCCTAAGTAGAGGGATCATTTTGGTCATGTTTTTAGTTGCATGTAATAGTTGATCTTGGATATTAGATCTACTAAATAAATCACGAATCTTGACTAGTAGTTAGTGTTAATTTTAATGGTAGTTTAATTTTAGTAGTTTTAATCTTTATAGTTTAATATTTTCTGTTTTGAGCAATTTGAAACGGGTAATGCCTTCCTTTTATAGTTTGTTTCGGACCAGGAGGGTCGCGATACATGGTGTGGTAACCATTCCACGGGATCCAACTATCAGAATACTGTGGAAGTTCTGCCCAAATTTACAAAACCCAAACTATTTTTTTTTTGTCATTGCGTCTCTTTTACTAACGTACGGGTACATTGAGGGCACTGTCCATTTTAAGTGTAGGGACGGAAAAACAACGCATAATGTTTTCAAGGACTTAAACCTTTGCTTTGTCCGCAATCAAGCCCTACATAAAACCCTTTCAAAAGAGCCTTGACATCCCCCGATTTTTCAAAAATATGTTGTCTTAAACGGGACAGTACATATAAAAGTTTTCCTGCTAACTATAAAAACTTCAAATTTCATTGAATTATATATAAATCTTCAATAGAAAATTGAAATATTTCTTTGTGGCAAAAAGAACCAATTTATTTTTAGAAAAAATTATTTTTCCCCTCCCCCATATTCAGTGAGATTTTGAGCCTAATTATAGCATGATCACCTATAAGCATGCTCTTGTTTTCCTAAATTTTGAGAGAAACCTGGTGATCCGACAGAGGTAGAACTTTTCACGTTGATACGTTCCAAGATGGACAAAATTTGGAACACGTATTTAAATGATTAAGGCACCTAGGATTTTCCCGCCTTCCGGTTCTTAAACCCCCTTTCCTTCGCTCCACAAACAAATTCCCCCTAGTTACCTCATTTGAGCCTAAACCTTTTCATTTCAAAAATCCTTTTGTCTTGCAAAAATCACCAATTTTGCAAAACAACTCATACCCTTTTTATTTCTACTTTATTTTTGTAATAACGATTCTTTTATAAAATTCCAAACCTTGTGACTTTTTCCATTTTTAATAAAAGCTTTGATGTCGAACCGTGGGTCCAGGATTTGCACTCTACTGCTGTTATATTTAAAAAAAAAAAAAGTTGCCAAGAATAAAGGAATTCTCAAGATATATTCCCTAAGTTTGAATAAAAAGAGCAAAGCTCTTTAGTCAGTTTATTCTTTTGAAAAAGTCATACACAAAACTGGAATTTCAAAAGACCGATCTCGTATAAAATTTTCACCCCTTTAAACACCTATCCAAACCCTACCACAAACCTACACTTTTAAGCCCTTATGATACTTATGTGGATTCCAGTGAGATCTGTGGAAGTTCAATCACGTGTCAAGCCTATGTTCTCGGCCTGTCTTCATCCAAGTATGAGTGTTCAACCAAATACCCAGATAAAACCCCTGAGAGTAGAGTGAACATTTGTGAGGCTAATAAATTTGGATAGAAATAAATTCTAGTAAACTTGTCATAAATTTTTGAATTTCAATTTAACAAGGAAAATAAAAATAAATATATGGAATGAGATCTCAAAAATTTGACAGAGGACTACTTTTAAATTGTATCTATAACCAAGAAGGCACAAGCAGATGAAACTCTTAGGATTATCAGGTTTTTTCTGCACAGAGTTTTGCTTGAGGACAAACAGACGTTTATGTGTGGGGATATTTGATATACGTCAAATTATACATATTTTTAGGTCAAATATCTCCCGTAAATCGATTTAATTCTGATCAGCTAACATCTAAACAAGTCTATTTTGCTTTCTTTTTAGTTTTTCAGTTTAAACAAGGCTAAAATCACAAAATGAACAGATTATGGTAAAAAAAAACAGAAGAAAATATGAAGTTCTATGATTCTGCCCAATGGACAAGCCCCGTGTTATCCTCCGACATGCCCCGTGCTAAGCCTTGGAAGCCTATTAGACACAGCTCTGCATCACACGTTCCGGCTAGATGATAACAGCGGGCTGAGTATCCAGAGCCCTCATTTTCTATTGTGTCCTGAACGATCCCGATTCAACTTACCACTACTATACTGGTCCACGATGGGTGCACTTGCCCGTGTAATGTGGTGAAATAGTAGTCGTCAAGTAAATCGTGTTTTTATAAATTTAAAAGCTTAAAACTGCTAAAAAGGTTTGAAAAAATATTGCTATATTTTATAGACACCTCAGCACAAGTCACATGCTTTTTTGTGAAAACAATTATCTTAATTTTTAAAAGTCTGAGTGATTTTTATTTATTATTTTGCATTTTAATGCATTCTTAAATCAGGGACTCAGTCATTTCTCTAATCAGAATTGTTTGATAAGTTTATTGACCTATTAACTATGAGTTTTCATTTCACTGATAAATTTTACCAACCATTGGTACTTTTCCTTGTTGCAAGCGAAGCATCAATTTTTCATAAATGATTAAAGAAAAAAAATTCACATCGTAAGAATGAATAATATGGTTGTGGGACATAACTTACAAGTATTATTGTGTTTTTTTTTTCATTTTTCATAGGGCTAATGAATTTATACATATCAAATTATCAAATTTTGACTTTATTTTATGTTTGTTACAAGTATTATTTTTGTTTCAAACTGCTTTTTCAAAAATTGAAGAAAATTTCAAGCAAACTTACAGTGACTTCCTCTTTTAGTGCCATCTCAACAATAGGCCCTATTGAGGTTGATTTTTTGAATGATTATATTATTAGCCTTAAATTTGTATTTAATAACTACCTTCTTAATAATGAATTTGCAAAACGGTAGCCGGTGTTTGACGTTGTTGATTATAAATTGCCTCATGTTGTGTTGTTGCGGGTTTTTTATTAGTATATAAAGAGTGTTTATTGTTGCCTTATGTTGTGTTATTCTAGATTTTGCAAGTACTCTTGGATACAAGTATGTTTGGAAATATTGTTGTGTTCATTAATTTTTTTTTTTTTTGTGTTTTATTGTTCTTTGTTTTTTATCATGAGGCCTATAGCATTCTAATTCATTACATGATATTAATCGATTAAGAACCTTAACCGTTACGACATTATATGTATGGTAATTATTTGTTTTGTTGATTGCAGCAAATTGTGGGTTCCTGGTGCACAAGGGTAAACCATTTTTTATTTAGGCATTGCATTTCCGGGGTTGACAGAGGGTAAGCAATAGGTGTTTGGGTCTTTTTTATTTATTCTCTTAATTAGGCACGTGTTTGTTTCGAATTCTGAACCAGTCCATTTATGTTGTTTTTTATTAATTTTTTGTTCATTTTCATGGTACTTTGGACACCTCAAACGACTTGGCAGAGTGATGGTACGAATCCAATCCTATGAAAGGTACAATTTGGGATTATGCAAGACACTTAAATCTATTTTAGACACAAGATCATAGAAAATAATAATTCACAAGTTAAAGATATTCTTCTTTATTCTTTCAGAAATTCAAGGTTGAAACAGGTGAAAAGAACCGAATAATAACCTGGTATTCATAGTTTTGCAATTTGGAGTTTTCTGTTCGTGGCCTCTTTATACTGAAAGCAGGTTATCACTGATCGATTCCCTTGCTGATCGGTGGTTGAAGGTAAACTTCTCATTTCTATAAATCTATAAATTAATATTTGATAAGAGGTATTTGTGTTATTTGCCCAAACTTGAAGCTAACAAGTTTCTTTTTAGTTTGAACTTGCTATAAGAGAACTCATACTATCTTTTCTACAAAAGCATTTGTAACCTCAGTCCTACATGTCAGTTAGAACTAAGAAAGACATAACATTATTCAACAACACTTATATTTTTATTTTTATTATAAATTATAAGATTACCAAAAGACTTATTTAGCAAACCAGGGTTACATTAGGCATGTTACTAGCTCTTGGAGATACATATATTAAATTTCTTTTTTTATTTAACCTCATTGTAGCATATGCAGTTCAGCGAGAATGGAAGTGGCTAATATTTGTATAGAGAAAGAAGTGGACTATCTCAAGATTAATTCTAAAATATTTTTGGCGGTTCACGTAATGATTTTTCTGGCGATTTAAGTGCTGATTTTTTGTTGATTCCAGTGTGTATGTCAATGGGAACACAAAGCTTGATATCATGGAGTTAAGGAGTTTGAAGTGAAGGCATGTATTATTGAAGACACAAATCATACAAACAACCATTATGATGATTTAACTATATGAACTTTGAAACATGGTTGATGAAGGAGAAGACGATATCTAGCATGCAGCAAATAGAAGGTGAAAGTAAGAAGTCAAACACAAGGGTCAAATGTCACACCCCGGCCCTTGGGAGGGCGAGATAGCCAAGATTGTGTCCGTTTAAAAGCATAAAATGAATACATTTATATTAAAATTTCAAGAGTACATGATTTAATTAAGGAAAAATAATTACAATATCTAGGAAATTAAAATGTAAATCTAGGGCGGAAGCTAAAGTCTTCCTAGGGTTGTATCATGCGCACGCGAGCGAATCTACTTCATGGTCTTCTATTTCGACTTATCCAAAGCTAGGTACCTAATACATAGTCAAAAACGATTTGTGTCAACTAGAAAGTTGAGTGAGTTCACAAGGTTAGTAAAAGTAATCGCCCTAAAAAAAAGGAGTTCCTTTAGATTTTGTCAAAAATGTTTAGTTTTTATCAAAAAGAATGTTTAAGTTCGGTGAAAGTATAATAATAGTTGCGTTTGCCCAAAAGTGTAGTTTTATCGTACATAGTTCAAAAATAAGTTTTATCGTACGTCGTCACAATAGAATTTAATTAGATGACCCGTCGGACATGGGATGCTATGGTTTCAAAATGAATATAGTTTCACAATCAAACATTCTCTATCCATCGTGGTCGTATCCGATAGTTACATGCGCAAGACAACTCACCAATAGAGCCTTCCCGTATGAATAAATAAAGTGAACCTAACCAAGTGTTTCGATGTGCCAAAGGCCAAAATGCCGTTCCTTGTGAAGGTGTCCCGAAATACATGGGTACAAGGATGTGGGGGCATTATCCCCAATGTTAGAACACAATGTAAATGTAACACAAAACAGTCAAGTATTAGAAGAAAAGACAAGATATATCCTTAAAAGAGAAAGGATATGAAAGTCTGTATGAAATACAGATTTTTGAATGATTTCTCTACTCATACAGAACTACTCCGAAAATTCCGAAGTAGTTCTGTATAGACAAATTCTATAGAAATCCTCATTTATGTAGAAGGCTTCTAATGGGAAGCATCACAAGTCTTCAAAAAAGAGTCCTGAATGAATTCTGGACTATCAGAAGATAAATATTATGAGAAGAACAAATTCTACCTTTGTGTGAAGAACAAGCAAAATGAATGTTAACTTGGCATTAATCACGAAAGCAAATGAAGACAGTTGAAAAAGAGATAAATTGAATATCTTTAATTTATCTCTATATACTCTGACACACTCCAAAATTAACCATCCTCAATCACCTTATCCAAATGCAACTTGCTACATCTTCCTATAAATAGTAAGCTGACTTCACCAAACAAAGCAAGACATCAAGCATACAGTTCAATATCTTCTCAAAGCAATTACAACATCACTCCCATAGAAAAGTTATTTCTGTTGATACATAGTTATACTATAAACTATTGTAACCATTATTTACATTTGAGATATACAGAACCCTTTTATGAATTACTGTCTTCCAATTTGCTTTACTTTTCGCAACTTGTTTATCTTGTTTAACTCAAATTGTGCTAACATTGTTGAAGAGCCCCTAACAATTGGTATTAGAGCAGATTGAATAATCAATATTCAAAGTACCCGCTCTTTAAAATGTTCTCAGATCAGAATAATGGGAAATCTCTCGGCTCACTAGCTAACCTCCCTATGCTTGCTAGGGAGGAACATCCACAGTGGAAATCTAGAATTACCAATCTTCCGAAAGAAGTTGATAATTCCCTGATGGATTGCTTAGCCAACAGATCCCATCATTCTGAAATGAACTTTTCTGAAATCAAAAGGCACAAAAAGGAAACTCCCAAACCTCTTTTATGACTCATAACAGAAAAAATCTTCACAACAGTCAAAAGGTTCAAACTAAATATCAAGAGCATCACGTACAAAAAATCTGGTGTTGTAATTCTGGATGCTCTACCCACATGACTGGGGAAATAAAACTATTAAACAATTATGTGAAGAGAAAAGGAAGATCCATCGCTTTTGGTGATGGTATAAAATACAAAACCATTGGGTATGGAACCATTACCAATGGTGAAGTCACAATTGAAAATGTATCACACGTTAAAGGTCTAAAATACAACTTACTGAGTTGTGGACAACTGTCTGACAAAGACTTCAAATTTACTCTTTATTCCAACAAATGTGAACTTGTTGGACTAAACGACAGTAACATTTACTTAACGGGAAACAGAATAAATCATAGTCTTTATTTTATAAACTTCAACAATCTGATTTCAAGTGAGTCTTTCTGTCTTGTTTCAAAATCCTCTAACAAGGAATCTGAGCTTTGGCACAAAAGACTATCCCATCTATATTTTAGAACAATTGTTGAACTAGCAAATAAAAAGAAGGTAAAAGGACTTCCTGCCATATCTTCAAAATCTGAAGAAATGTGTGAAGATTTTCAAATGGGAAAAATGAAAAAAACTTCTCACAAAAGTCTTCAAGAAATATCTGGAAGTCAATCACTCGAGCTGATACACATGGATCTCTGTGGACCTATAAGAACAGAAAGCCTTGGTGGAAAGAAGTACATCCTAGTTATGGTGGATAACTTCTCCAGATATACATGGGTCGAATTTTTGAAATAAAAAAAATGAAACAACAGATCTTATTATTAACTTTATAAGAAGAATACAAAAACTAATGCACTTAAAAGTAAGAAGAATAAGATCTGACAATGACAATGGAACCGGATTCAAAAACTCAAAACTAGACACATATCTAGTCAATAAAAGCATCTATCATGAGCTCTCTACACCAATGACCCCACAACAAAATGGGGTAGTAGAAAGGAGAAACACAACTCTAGTAGAAGCCGCCAAATCCATGCTTTCCTCCACAAATCTTCCCATCTACTTCTGGGCTGAAGCTATTGCAACAGCATGCTTCACTCAAAATAGATCAATCAATAACAAGAGGATCAATCAAACTCCCTACCAAGCAATCAATAAGAAAACTCCTAACTTAAAATTTCTTCATGTCTTTGGATGCAGGTGCAATATACTAAAAGATCAAGATTACCTCGAAAAATTCGATAAAAAGGCCGATAAAGGAATCTTCATTGGAAACTCACTAAAGTAAAAAGCATACAGAGTTTTTGTTCTAAAAACTCAAGTGGTAAGAGATAGTATAAATGTGTCATTTAGTGACGATAAAATGGCTATGCATACCACATCTAATAAAGAATGCATCTCTGAAAAAGAATAAGAAGCATCTCACAAATTTTACGAAGAAAACTCTGATGAGGAAAATAACTTTCCCATATTTTCTTCTCTTTCAAAAAACTTTACCACAAAAGATCACTGCAATGATAGCAAAAAGGTTGTGAACCAAAATGAAAATTTCTCATTCAAAAGACAAAAATAATGAAACCTTTGACTCTCACCCCTTGATTGAAAAAATTACAACTATAGAAACATTACAGAACTCTACTCCAGAGCTCCTAAATGATTCTGTAAATGAGATTTCTCACTCAGCTGAGTGTCCATCAGTTGAGGGGGAGTGTCAAGACATTGACCTAACTGACCTAATGCTTGGGAGTGAAGAATTAGCCACGCTTCCTCCAGCAACAAAATGGACAAAAGATCATCCCATAAATTTAATCATTGGTGATCAAAACAAAAGTGTCCAAACCAGAGCAGTCTCAGCCAATCAGTGTCTCTATGCTGGATTCCTCAGTATAATAGAACCAAAAATTTATGAAGAAGCCCTTCAGGATCCCCACTAGATCCTAGTCATGCAACAAGAACTAGGACAAATAGAAAGAAATAATGTGTGGAATTTAGTTCCAAGACCTAACAACAAATCTATGATAGGAACTAAATGGGTTTTCAAAATAAAACTGACGAAGAAGGTACCATTATTAGAAACAAAGCTAGGCTTGTAGCAAAAGGATACTGTCAACAAGAGGGATTAGATACGATGTAACATTTGCCCCAGTCGCAAGACTTGAGGCTGTCAGGATATTTCTAGCATTTGCAGCCTTCAAAGGTTTCAAAGTCTATCAAATGGATGTTCAATGTGCCTTCTTAAATGGAAAATTTGATCAAGAAGTCTACATTGAACAACCACCCGGATTTGAAAATGAAAAATTTCCAAAGCACGTTTGTAAACTCAAAAGAGCCCTATATAGTCTAAAACAAGGACCTAGAGCATGGTATGGCACCTTCTCTGAGTTTCTTTTGTCTGCCAACTTTAAAAAGGGGTCCATTGACACCACATTATTCTTAAAAGAAAGAAAAGGTCATCTCTTGGTTGTACAAATCTATGTAGATGATGTCATCTTCGGGTCCACATGTCCATTTTTTGTAAAAAATTTCAGGAACTTATGACAACAAACTTTGAAATGAGCATGATGGGAGAACTAAACTATTTTCTAAGAATTCAATTAAACAAACTCTAGAAGGAACTTTTATAAATCAAGCAAAATACATCAAAAATCTCCTCATTAAGTACTCTCTCTCAAACTGCACATCAGGAAGTTGTCAGATGCTAGGAGGTAAGTTAGTATGTTGGACATCCAAGAAGCAAAACTGTGTATCAACTTCAATCGCTGAAGCTCAATATGTTGATGCTGCCAGTTGTTGCTCTCAAGTAATATGGATGCAGATCCAACTCAAAGACTACAAGATAAATCTCTCTAAAATACCAATCTTCTATGACTCAAAAGTGTCATTGCCATCACATCCAATCCTGTTCATCCCTCAAGGACAAAGCACATCGACGTCGGGTATCATTTTATCAAAGATCATGTTGAAAAATGACACATTGAAATGTACTTTGTACCAACTGAACTCCAGCTTGCAGATATCTTTAATAAACCTTTAGATGAAAAGAGATTCTCATTTTTACTAAGCAAGTTGGGGATGTTAAACATGACTGCAAATTAAAATTAAAAAATGGGGGGGGGGGGGGCAGTTCAATAACTACCTGTCATTTTTCTTCCTGTACTCCCAAAGAAATGCTCAGAAAAGTTGACTTCTTAAACAAAAAACTCAAATTTATAGAATAAAAAACATCAATAATGACATATAAATATAGGCTATCAAATCCCTCTGCCTTCTCGTTTGTTCACTTCATCATCTCACCATGTCTTTAAAAGGAGCACAAAAGTAAAATTCACAAACAACATCCCTCTTCCTCATTTGATTTTGAAATACCTTATCAAAAGGGATAAACTCAGCCATGTCTTTCAAAGAACTCTCTACACCACTACCTGAAAATACAACATTTCATGTTCCTCACCTTCACAATCTCATGCTCTATACACCCAGTGGGAATAAATTTTGGTCCTATCAACCAATGATGAAATTCCTCAAAAATTACCCCATAGGATATGCACTAACTCTTGATATTCTAATCAACTACTCTCTACTTCAAGAATTCTGGAGGAATGTCGTTCTCATTGTTAAGGATGGAGACAATGCATTGATAAGAACATACGTATGTGGAGTATTGTTTGTCTTTAATCAACGTGTGATCAGAAAAGCACTTCAAATCAAAGACAGTCCATCTGCTTTTAGCACTTCGATCAAGATGCTGTGATCAAAACTCTTCTAGATATGGGATACAAAGGAAACCTATATGAAGGAAAAGCTGACAGAGTTCATCTTCCACATCTATGGCAATACTTTTTTTCTCAAATTCAAATTTGTTTCTCATCAAAATATTCTGATCATCACCTTTCAGATGAGGACACTCAATGTGTCATGCATGTTCTCATTCAAGGTCACAACATGAATTTCTCTCTGTACCTCATGAGACACATGCTAAACAATCTCAACAGACCCTTAAATGAAAGATTCAATCTTTACCCCAGGTTTTCCACAAAATTAATCCTCCAAGCCTTAAACTGGGAAACAATACCAACAGAAATCAAAACAAGTAAAGTGGTCTCTCAAAAGGGAATATCTCCTGGTGGACTATCCATTTCCGGACTTCTTTGCATCTATATATTTCTCTCCAAATGGAAGCAAGATTCAAAGCCTTCAAAACTCCTGCTCACAACAGAGACCAGAATAGATGCATGTGTACAGACATCTGTACTTGCCTTAAACTCTCTGTATAAAATTCTTGATTAAATAAATTCTCATTCTCTTGATCAGAAATATTGCAGAATGTCTCCTCAAAAATCAAAATTGTCCAAAATATCTGAGCAATAAATGAAAATTTTGGCTCTGATAAATACGATAATTAATTCGATATTTATTCACATAATGGCCAACGGTAATTTTTATTACTGTTCAGAATAAAGGCGTCCGTTCGAATTAATTATAGTCGTTATAGAAAAACCTTGAAAAACGGAATGGCATCAGGAGATACCTATAAAAGGACATCATCCCTCTCATCTAAATCCCACTGTTCACATCACAAACTTGAGAACCCACAAATGGCATCCTCATCTACAACCCCTGCGATGAACACCCGGTCTAAAGGAAAAATCACTCGAAACCCCTCTGCTCAAACCCTAAGCTTAGATTCCTCATCCTCTGACTCACCACCCAGATGCAATTTCACCCTAGACACCCTTAACCATAAATTCAGATCAGATACTCCTAGAGAAAAGAATGAAAAATCTATCCAAGCAAGTAACAAAAGCCAATCCACTTAAGAGGTCTTTAAAAAAGGATACCACAACTCCTCCGGTCATCAATCTTGATGATTCACCTCCTAGCTCAAAGCGAAAGACAACTCCTGATGAACTCGAGTCCTCTCCCAAAAGAAAGAGAGACGATCAATGCAAGCTCAGTCCAGCTCTTGATCACTTAATGCGACCACCTCCACCACGACAACCAGCACCGAAGTCCAATCAGCCTCCAGTTCCACCCTCATCAGGTACCACTATCAAAACTCAAACTACGGGTACCTCAAGACACACCAAGGAATCTGAGAAAGGCAAGAAGAAAGTCACAAATCTAGGGGGAGACCTTAATGCTCCTGAGATCTCAATATCCTCTCAATCTTTATTTGAAGATAACTATGAAAAAGAAAGAAAAAAAGTTGAGGAGGAATTATGGCATGAAAAGAGAAGGTGTGAAGACATATTCCTTCAAGAAACAGAACAACTTCCTCAAATCAGTCCAATGAGCAAATATATTTTTGAGGAGAAAATCAACAACTTGCCACTTGAAAGAAGTTGGATGCACTCAGATGCCACCATCCTGCAGCTTGATGAGGTCAAAGAAAGACAACAAAAGGGAAATCCTTTCACTCGCTACTTCAACTCCTATAGAATCACTAACACTGCAAACAGTCATCAACCATATACATTCACTGATGCAGATCTTGATCAACTTAGTGAAATGCACATCTTGTCTCTCATCAAAAGCTGTATAACAAATGGTTCAACTAGTCTCAAGAACAGAAAAGCAATACATCGACTCAGAGAAGCAGGAAAGAAGATATACAACATGTTTGCTCTGATTGACTATGAACTGGCCATACACAATAATCTGAAGATACTTTCCATTCAGACTGCAAATGAAGAGCTTCCCTTTGAATTAAAGTGGAAAGGATCCAAACTAATTCCAAGCACTGGCGGAATAGGGATCCGCTTCAGAAATCATAATAAACAGAAAAGGTTCTTCATAATCAGCCAGTGTCATGCCTACTCCAATGCATATCTAAGATTCATCTCATTCCTACTAAATGAAAACAGAGAAACTGAGCTTGAGACTGTAAGAAGAAGGGAACTTATGATCAAAACAATAGAAGATCTAAAGCAAAATAGAATACTACAAAAGGAACTACACAGAGCCTGTTGGAGTCCTCTTCCCAAGAAATTCTCTGTAAACGAAGACTCTGTAACCGGATTTCTCTCCTAAAAATTGTATTCATAGCTCCATGCGATCCCTACTTGATCTTTAAAAGATTTGCATTTTATGTTACTTTCTCTTTTTGTTTATTTTCTTCAAATACTTAAGGGGAGATTGTTAGAACACAATATAAATGTAACACAAACCAGTCAAGTATTAGAAGAAAAGACAAGATATATCCTTAAAAGAGAAACGATATGAAAGTCTGTATGAAATACAGATTTCTGCAAGATTTCTCTACTCATACAGAACTACTCCGGAAATTCCGAAGTAGTTCTGTACAGACTAAATTCTACAGAAATCCTCATTTCTGTAGAAGGCTTCTAATGGGCAGCATCACAAGTCTTCAAAGAAGAGTCCTGAAGGAGTTCTGGACTATCAGAAGATAAAGATTACGAGAAGAACAAATTCTACTTTTGTGTGAAGAACAAGCAAAATGAATGTCAACTTGGCATTAATCACGAAAGCAGTTGAAGACAGTTGAAAAAGAGATAAATTGAATATCTTCAATGTATCTCTATATACTCTGACACACTCCAAAATCAACCATCCTTAACCACCTTAGCCAAATACAACTTGCTACATCTTCCTATAAATAGCAAGCTGACTTCACCAAACAAAGCAAGACATCAAGCATACAATTCAATATCTTCTCAAAGCAATTATAACATCACTCCCATAGAAAAGTTATTTCTGTTGATATATAGTTATACTATAAACTCGTGTAAACCATTATTTACATTTGACATATACAGAATAACCCTTTTATGAATTGTTGTCATCCATTTTGATTTACTTTCCGCAACTTGTTTATCTTGTTTAAATCAAATTGTACCAACATTGTTAAAGAGCCCCTCACGGGACCCAACACCCAATTAACGCTACCCATTTTACCCGCGGTCCTATTCCAAGGACTAAGATTGTGTACGTGTGGGACTAGACGGGTTAAGTATCACTAGTCCAAACATATGTGTATCCAGCATCCAGATATAATCAACTACGACATGTAAATAAAGAAAGTATGATAACTGAAACAAATACATGTTTGAAATAAAGAGAGTATGTATCACCCCAAAATAGTAGAAAGTAAAAGGGGAAAAGGATGTGAATACTCGCCTAAGAATTTGCATTTCTCACGTAGTTTTGGTTTCCTCGACTTCCAATACTTTGCACCTAAAGTAATGATTTATGACAACTAAGTTATAGGTTCGGGTGACTAACCCGTTATTTACGTTTCCATGTTCGATTAAGAATCCTAGTTGGTTTTAGGGTTAAGTGTTTGTATTTGTGTTGTGTAAATGCCTATCTAATATGAATATGTGTGTATCTATGTAAATGTGTATTTGGGCTTTGACTTAACTATGGGCTTTGACCCGGTTTACATAATGTTTGGTTTTGGGCCATAGGCCCAAAGAGTTTTAGGATAGGTTTTGTGAAATATCACTTTGCATGTGTATGGATTTAGTAATAGCAATCAAGTTAAAACTTTAGGTTGTTGGTAAAATATATATGTAATGTCACAATATAGTATCTTAGGACAAAAATAGTTATGTAAATAGTGGTTGTTAAACATTTAAAAAAACTTAAGTTATGAATATAAATTAATATTTGGAAAATATTAGTTGGTTTTGAAATGTCCGTATGTTTGTGTAGAACCCGAGTATCCGTGAGCTTGACCCGATTCATATATGTTTCTGGACCATACTCGGTTATCCATTTTATATTCACTGGACCCTTACCCGTAGCCCGAAGCCCAACAGAATTTGGTATTGGGAACTGGTTGCGTACCGCGCTTCCTGTTCGGTTTACTCGGTGGCCCAACAGTGTGTTTAGCCCATTGTGAGGACTTGGGCTTCGGGTAGACTGACCCAGTGGACTAACCAATCCTAGTGGGCTTGAGCCCAACTGTTATAACACCTGACAGGGTTTCTGGGCCTGACTTGCTAATTCGATAGGTAACCTGTTGGTTTTGAGCTTCACCCGGTTGGGTTGGGTTGTGAATCCGACCTAGACCGGTACTGTGAGCCCAGTCCAACCCGAACATCTTTACTAGACCTGACTGCAACCCGATCCTTTGGTCCCTTAGGTTCTTGGTTTGGCTCAGTGGGCCTCTTGGGCCTGGTTTGGTCCGTTGGATATTATAAACCGATTTTTATATGAGGTTTTGGTTTAAGTGATTTCTAGTGGTTAAACACATTGTGTTTTTGCATTTTTCGATTTGTGTTTTGTGAATTTTGGTGTTTGCAGGATTTTAAGTGGCTCACAATCATGAAAATGGGTTCAAAGTCCTTCCAGGTATGTTTCATAGTGATTTAGTGACATGGGACGAGTTTCGGCCATAGTTGGCATTGGAGGAATAAAAGATAGAAAAGTTTTCAATTCCCAAAGTGGCCAAGTTCCCTGGAATTTTCCTGTTGGGCGTATCACCTGGAGGGAGGTTTGTCCCAGGCGATACGCGTGGAAGGTAACTGACGAGCCGGCCAATTTCTTTTCTTTGCGATACGTGAGTATTGTTCTTATGGTCTACACGATACGCAAAGTCCATATTTTCAGAAAAAAAGAAGTTCGTTTTATTTTTGTTAATCAAATGATTGGCCGGTTCGCACGAGTTCTTGATTTCCAGTAACCAGTTCTCATATATTTTTATTTATTTTTCATTCGTCCTAATTATATACTTTTGTGATTTTTATTTTTCATGATTCGTTACTAATGAGTTTGGTCAAGTCTTTCTGTCGGTGCTTATTAATGTGCAGCTCCGATGATATTCGTGCTATCACCATAAATGGATTAAAACTAGAGGGCCACACGCGAACAAATTGCCTTCATTCATTATACATTCATCCAGGGAAGTTGTTCGTTATCTTCGTGTCTTTATTTTGAGTTTTTGTGTGTTTTATTTTAAATATTTTTCCGGCTCACATTGGGGATAATGCGTTGTTATAGTGTGGGGATGGGAAGACTATGTCTTTAGTCTTGAGTCGTGTGTTTAAATTTTTTAGGTTAGTTTGAGTTTTTCTTTAAAATAAATAGAAATTGATAAAATGTTCTTGATTTATGCTGAAAAATGGAAAACGATCGTACAATCCGGGATCAGTTGTCTAATAGATGTGCTTAAATGTTATATGTTGTTGGAGTAATTGTTATAGCTAGTTTCGATGTATTGGTAGACCCAGCCGACTTAATTATGCTTAAATTTTCTTATGCATCATAAAATAAATAAATAAATAAATAAGTATGAAAGAAATTGAGCTTAATGGCTAGAAATCAAGAGACTAAGTGGGTTCCCGCCTTAGGTTGATCGAGAATTCTGAAATCACATATATAAATAAAAAATAAAAAGTAGCATCTTAGTATTTTCATATGTGTATATCTCTTTAATATAGCATGCCTCTACCTTTTTATGAAAATAAGTTCGATATTGGTTGTGCTTGCATTCCATTTTTTGGCATATGCTCGTGTCATAATATATAATCATTTAGCTAGACACACATCAGCCTATGGGGTCACACACAAATACACAGAGACACCAAAATATATATAATGTATATAGTTGTATTTATATTATGTATATCGACGCCTAAGATCAAGAGGCTATTTAACGGACATTAATCATTGAGTTAGACTAAACGATTTATCTAAGATGTTAAATAGCTAGCTAGCCTAATTAGTTTAATATCACAGTTGGGTCCAATCAAGGGGGGGGGGGGGGGAGCTTAGCACGGGCCAGACCAGGCCCGGGCCCCATCTGTTTTTTCATTTCGTTGTTTAAATTTATACACGTTCAATCCGAAAAAAAATTATATACTTACTCCGGCCCTACCCTTTTTGGCCCCATGACTTTCGGCCCCAACCTTCTTTCGGCCAAAGCTTCGCCCCTGGGTCCAATCAAATAATAGAGAAAGTTTTAGGGACTTAATTGTAAGTTTGTGGTAAACTAGGATACTATATAATATCCTAATAATATATGATATCCTAATAACCAAAACCCTAATGCCTCTTCTCTCCATCTCATACTTTCGGCCTAACCCTCCCCTTTGTGGTTGGTTCGGTTTTGTTTTCTTGATCGTAGGCAAAGGACTAGCATCTGGTTGGTGACCGAGGATGTGTAGTGTGCGCATATCCTAGTGAAGTTCTTCGATTAGAACTTGGTTTCATCATCAACAATCAAAAAATGTCCTATGGTAACTCTTATAGTTTTAATTTTCTGTTCATCATCTAATCAATATGTTGATCATGGTGTAAGTGCTTTGATTTTTTAGCTACGTAGTTTTTAAAACCCTAAATGCACTAACAATGGTATCATGAGCCATCATATTGATATTTGATGAACCCTAATCAATTGTGGATGAAAATAAGTTTTTACAGAAACCAAAATCAGAAAATAAATTGTTATTTTTTATAGCAGATCCGCAATAAACATAAATTCTTATTGCGGATATCAGACCGAAATGGGCCGTTCTGACGAAAACGAGTCGTTTCGGCAATTCGTGTTACGTAACGGACCGTTTTGCGATAACGGGTCTGTTGGATTTTGTTATGTCCGACCATCGATTACACAATGTAACCATAAAGGTACGATCTAAGAGTTACACTCTGGACGACGACAAGTCATAGTATTTAATTATTGTATATATACTTAAATACCGCTAATCTCAAGAACGAATATTATGCAAATCATTATTTGTCGAAATAATGATTATAATGAATTCTTGAAAGAAACAATTAAAAAGGGACAAATAAATCGGTGAATGTTTAATATGTAAACGAGGATAAAATTGTTAAAGCAATTAACAATTTAATCAGGGAATATTATTACGTTAAAAGACGCTTTGACTAAAATAATATTAATACGTTATTTTAAATAACATAAACGAGATAATTAATTTATAAAAATAAATTAACACGGATAAAATAAATATTATTAAGATGTTAATAATAATTATCCGGAGAAACGTTTTAGTAAAAGTGAAGTTTAGTAAAACATGGAGATTTATTTAAATATATATCAGATATATTGGGTTTGTTTCAAACATGTAAACTTTAGCTGGTATTAAATGTAATTAACAGTTAATATCAGGATGTTTTCTTTGAGAAAAAGATAGTATTTTAAGGGACCAGATTGTAACTTGTATTCCTATAAATACAATTAAATCCTGAACCCTAAATACACAGAAATCCTAAAAGTCAAACCCTAAATCTCCCCCCCCCCCCCTCTCTCTCTCCCTCACGTCCGCCGGCCACCACCGCCGACGCCGCCGTCGCTGCCCGCCGGTAACCCACCGCCGCCATCCCCGGCCTATATATTTATCTGAATTATTTGCACTTGGATCACTGGCGTGGAGTACCTGAAACTCGTTTATAAAAGTTTTAACTATAACGCTTCCGCAATTAATTATCTGGTATAATTTTTTCTGATAAAGTAAATATAAAATACGATTTTATATTAATTCGACAAATTTAGTTTTTGTCCTAAACGAGTCATAGATTTCCAACATTGGTATCATAGCCACTTTTACGATAATTCACATAATATTAGAATGGTGATCTTGATTTTATATATGTCTGATTTATCACAACATATAAAATTATGCCTTTACGTTTGTGATTGTGTGAATCGAGCCATCGACCCCATAATTATTTAATTATGATTGTTGCGTTTATGGTTGTTTATGGTTATGATTCATTTTGATCATGGTTGTTTCTATAGTTTATGATATATGTAGGGTCCGGCTATAGACACCCAGGGCTTTTACTAAAAACACCCAAATCGAACGATCATTTCAAGTGAAACGACCTCGAAACGATCGTTTTATGTGAAACGAGCTAAGGAAATATTAAAACCGTTATATGGCAATTATTAGGTGATGATTAGGGAATGTTTGTCGGTTTGTTTTGTATAAAACGAACGTTTTCAAATTTTGATTATTTTTTAGGCCGAGAAGTCTTAGATGTTTATTTTTATTTTTTTTAAATAATTTTATTTTTAACTTATATTTGGAATATAAGTTTTTAAATTTGTATTTTATGTTTTTTATTCATATTTCTTAGTGTTCCAAAAATCCACATAAGTTTTAAAAAAAAACATATTTATTGATAACAGGAAGACAACCCAGATTCGTTACAAACGCAAGAGAATAATAGGAAAAACATTATGACTCCAACACTACAGAATACTTGAAATCTCATAACAGCTAATAAGACCAGTCTGAAGCTGAGTCGGAGTCACTGTCTGATGCCCAGCGGTTTCCAGATTCGACATCCACCTCCTTGGACCTACTATGTTCTTCCGCCCAGTACTCTCGAAGGACCTCCATGTCCTCTTTGTTTGCTTCATTCCAGGCATCTTCATCCTCCTCTTCAACTCCGACGAGGGGACGGGGGGGGGTCGAACAACAGTGGGTGGTGGATATGGACGACGATTAACAGGGGGGGCAGGAGGTCGAGGCTGCATAACAGGTGGTGGTGGCGGCTGTTCGACCGGTGGCACAAAACCAGGCGCCGGAAGCATTGCCGGAGGTGGAGTCCATGGTTCAAGGACATCTCTAGGAGGTGTGGACGACATAGCAAGATTGTGAAACTGGTGAAGAACTGAAAGAAAATTTGGATCTTCAGACATGTACAGGGTGGTTCAAGATCAAACAAATGACCCCTATTTATAGGGGAGAAAGTTATAAAATACAACCGTTGGGTATATAGCCGTTATAAAATACAGCCGTTGGGTATATAGCCGTTGTGTGTATATAAAAATTCTTTTAAAATTATTTATTAAAAAAAACATAAAATACAAATTTAAAAACTAGCCGTTGGAGAAAACTAGTCGTTGGAGAAATCTAGCCGTTGGAGATCTTTTATGTTAATATAACATCATTTATGACTTGTTCATTGTTCAAAACAGAGACGTTTATTTATTTCTGGAAAATTTGCAAATTTTATTTTTTTTCAAGAATTTTGATGGTTTTATATGACCTTTTTGAGGCATTTTGAATGATTTTTTTTTTAGTATTTCTGATTCGCCCCAAAAAAAATAGATGAATCATGTATTACTTTTGAAGATGCATTGTAATAATTTCACTTGAATTTTTAAATATTTAAATTGTTTAATAATTTTACTTTGCGTTTTAAGCATTTTGAACAAATAGTTTGGAAAATATTAAAAATCATATTTTTGTTGTAAATATTGAAGAACGTGTCACTGAGCACAACATGAGATGGTTTGTCTAATTATTCACTCAGAGAAGGGTCCAAATGCCACACATTTTTGAAACCAGGCTAAGAGAAGTTCTGAAGCTTTTTAACTCCCTGCAGCCAATATTTGGAGGATTTTGTGATTTCAAAGGATGCTATAAGAAACATAGAAGACCAACTACTAGAAGTTGCACCTTTGTTATATCACTTGAGGTCTAATTACAATGAGGTAATCGACATGCAACTCGAGAAAAATCTTCGGGCATGTAAGAATCCCATTTATGAATTTATTCTGTGATTTTCATCCATGGGTAATTTGATAGACCCCAAGAGTGAGTCTGCCCTAACACGAATAGGTCAACAAATTGGTTTCTTGGGCTTACAAATCTATGAAAGTGGACGTCTGTATTCAAGAACGTTTTTTAGAGATGTTGTAATCTGTTATGATGGAACTGTGAGAAATGTTTGTAGCAGGCCAAGTTGTACATAGAAAATCATGGAGGGTGATGTCATTTTCATCAATAGGCCACTAACAAACCACAAACATTATTAAAATTATTTAAAAAAAATTAAAATTATTTTTTACTACAAAACACTTAAAAACCTAGCTAATATAGCATATTTTAGATTAGGAAAAAAACTGATGTATTTTTAAAAAATCTAAAAAATTCACAGAACGTTTTTTAGAACTTATAATGCATAAAAAAGTTATTAAAAATAAAAAAAATGTAGCCGTTGGGGAAATCTAGCCGTTGGAGAAATCTATCCGTTGGCAAAATGTAGCCGTTGGGAAAAATATAGCCGTTGGAAGGAGTATACGATATATATATATATATATATATATATCAGTACTGGTACACATAATGTTTACATATCCTCAATGGCCAATCGTCGAAACAGGGCTTCTTATTCCCGTCATCAGGAAAGTGAAGATGATGATCCATACAATATCTCATTAGATGATTTTCTACGTATTATGGAAGAACCAGTTTCGGGTGATGAAATGAATCCCATTGACGTTGATCTAATTCCAGACAATAGCCGTCGTCAACGTGTTAACCCATTTGGCGGTTACCCGCAACCTCGTCCTCCGGTGAATCCACCTCGTCCTCCGGTGAACCCAAATCGTCCTCCGGTGAATCCACGTCGTCCTTCGGTGAATCCACACCGTTCTCCTGTTAATCCACCTCGTCCTCAGGTTAACCCACCTTGTCCTCCGGTTAACCCCGCCCCCGAACTCGACTGGGACTTCCCTTGGAATCATTAAAATTATCTTTAGGTTTATGATGTAATTTCCTGTATTTGTATTCCGGTCGGTGATGTAATTTTCAGAATAATTGTAGCAGATCTTTTATGCTAATATAACATCATTTATGACTTATTCATTGTGAAATTGAATTTCAAAATAGAGACGTTGATTTATTTTGAGAAATTTCAAATTTTGTTTTATTTTAAGAATTCTCTATGGTTTATATAGCCTTTATGAGGCCTTTTGAATGAATTTTTTTTTTCTTAGTATTTATGATTCGCACCAAATTTTTTTTATGAATCATATATTAATTTTGAAGGCGGATTGTAATAATTTCACTTGAATTTTCCAAAATCATATATTAATTTTTTTTACTACATATCACACATCATCACCACAAAACATGACAAAACCACACATATATAACATATACCACACATCATCACCACAAAACATAAAACCAAAAAACAGTGAATAGTATGTTGTAGCAAACACATAACCACAAAATAAAACATAACAAACCCAAATGAGCCTCATCCTACTCCCCCTCGCCGTCAGTCTCATCGACGTCATCATCATCCATGACCTGGTCGGCAACACCATCCGGGTCCACAAACGGCTCTAGTACAGGTGGTGGTCGTAACACCGCACGGCTCCTCGCCGCCAGCTCCGCAAAGGTCTCCGCCGTCCACGCCTGAAACTCGAGCATGTGTCGGAGTATGTGAGTGGTCTCACGTGAATGGCGAATAGACTCTCGCATAAACTCGGGAGTGGGTGCCACCGGTGGGATGATGACACGTGGTGGTCGTGCGTCGGCCGCGGCAACCGGTGGTGGTGGTGGTGGTGGAGCCTGTCCCTCTGCAGCGCCAGCGGCTGCGGCCTCGGCGGCCTTCATAACCTCCACCTGTATCTAGCTGAAGATACGCTGTCCGAGCCGCAACGGCGTCCTCAGGTCCATGGAAGGCTGTCACGCCTTTATCTGGCAAATCTGAAACAAATCGTTAGTAAACAAACAATGAGTTAAATAACTATAAAACAATATATTGAAATTACCAAATTTCCATACCGTACTGAATCCAGAAAACAATGTCATCCACCGTCATCACGATCTGCATGTTCTGGCAGGTCTGAAGATCAATCCGTCCCCAAGGTACCGGCGCGGACAGGGTGGCTATCACCGCCGGGGTAAGAAGCCCCATGTTCACGGCGATGGCCGTGATCATGCCACCGCACACGATGGGGCTCTCAATCTAAAAATAACTCCGTTAGTTGTGTATTAACAAACAAAACCGTACATATAATGATTAAAATTTCTTACCGCCAAAGTGTGGAGAAGGGAGAAGTAACTGGCTAGACACCATGCTAGGTTGGTGCGTCGACCTACAATCAACTGCCGCAGATAAAAAAGGTCCAGCCTGTTGACCTGCTCGAGTGTCTGACTCCGGCCCTGGATAGATGTCGCTATGCAGCGATGGAGGTACCGGTGTAGAGGATCAAATAACGCGCTAGCACGGTTCGTGCGTCTCGGGTGTGCCACGTTCTGGAAACCATACTCCCCCCGTGCCACGTGAGGCCACCATGTGGCAAGTGGTCGAAGCTCCGAATGAATCTCCCCGTTCCACCAAGAGTCGTCGATATCCGCCTGATCGTAAATCCGTAAAACCTAGACTGCCCAGTGGCCCACTGTCATCCGGTGCGACTGTCCATAAAGGCAAGAAAAACAAGAACACAAGTATACCTGTTAGCGAAAATCCCCCCACATGCTGGCATTTGCAGCCACTTTGGCTGCGGAGCAAAATCGATATCATCATATATGAGGCTGTCTCTTAGTTCTTGACAATCGTACTGTGACACAATATATTCGCGACTGTGCGTGTCCAACTCGTATAACAAGTCAGTGCGAATCGTACGCCAGTCATGTTGACTCCGGCCTAATCCAACAGCAAGAGCACGGAAACCACAGTTCCCATCACCTATCACGTCTGTTATGCTTGCAACGTACTTGTGCATCGTCTCAGGTATCCAACCGCTGAAGCGTTCCGCATTGTTCCTCTCCTCGTCTCCCGGCATCCATTCTTGCTCGGGATCCTTACCTTTTCTTGTCTTCTGGGTCTTTTTTGGGGTCTTTTTTGGGGTCTTGTTTGGTGTAACGTGAGAACTGTGCCGAGGAGGATCAACGTTTGTATATCCATGACCTACAGATTCCTGGGTGGCGAAGAGCTGTGATACAATGTCACTATCGGTATAATCAAAACCACTAGGAACATAGGAGCTGTGCCGAGGAGGCGTGTCCTGATTCACATTCTTACCCTTTGGGGGACGTCCTCGAGGTTTCTGGTTTTTAGCAGGAGCCTCTTTGTTGGTTTTCTCAGGTTTAAGCATCGACCACACCCGATCCATAAAATTTTTCTGAATTGGCTTCGGTTGGACAAGTAAATGTCTTCTGACCAGATCCATCTCATGCTCCACGTCGTAGGCTTCCCCGGCACCGACAATCAATGGATGGTCATCAAGCTTCGTCCAGTAGGGGTCTATCTCATCAATAGGATATCTGTCACCTGGATGGTTTAACGTTGGGAGATTTAGCACATCAATTTAAATAGTTAAAGTCTAAACCGAAGTAATGGTTGTTCCTAACCTGACCGTATGTACTTTCCCAACTTGCATGAACAAGGAAGACCGCATGACGTCCACACGTTACAAGAACAACCTCAATTGTACTTTATGAGTTTTTCAATCCGATTAACCTCCTTAACAAGGATGTTGAGGCCGGTGTGGGACATACCGCATAGGAGATCAGCCAACACGGGTATGTTATGCTCGTTCATCCGCTTGATCTTGCTGGTTGTGAAACTCCGACCGATATCATTTTTCTGACCATCGACGATTTCGTTAACCCACGTTACAAACCGGTCCAGCGTGCAGTTGGTCGCGTCTTCGAGATCCACTTTCAACCTTGCGTGCTGGCTTTCTACCCGGTTTGTAGTGTAGTTACCGAAGTTACGTTTCGTATCGGTCCAGGCGGACACAAACTTCTCCCGGTGCGGTTCAAGCCATTGCTGGTTTAGGTACGACAGAACTTCTGAGTAAATAATGTAATGGTGTTATTAATGCATATGTAACGATATTAGTAATAAACGGGGTTAGAGAAACATTACCTCTGTGATGCTCGGCGAGTTCTCGATATAGTAAGTCGTAATGAAGGTTGTAGTTTGTCACCGTGTTGGAGTTTATGAGTTTGCTCCACAGTTTCAAAAAACCCTTCCACCCATCCTTATCAAACCCTATGTTGCAGTTTTTAAAGATGTTATTCTCTATATGCCATCTGCACAGGTTACGCGTGGCATTGGGAAAAACATTGCCGCACGCTTTAACGAGGGCAAGGTCTCTGTCGGTGATGATTACGTTAGGCTCGAGGCGGTGGTCTCCAATTGTCTCTTTGAGGCGTTCCAACATCCAGGTGAAGTCTTCCTGACGTTCTTGGCTTATGAAGGCGCTGGCGACTAGAAATGAAATTCCGGTCGATGTCACGCCGACCATTTGGACGTATGGAAACTTGTACACGTTCGTGTTGTACGTGGCGTCTATGCCCAGGAAATGCGGGAACGCCGTCCACAACTTGTAGGAGTGCTTATGGACAAAGAACACGCCATCAACTCTATTCGTCCCCGGGGATGTTCGGTCATAGTAGATGTAACCACCTTTAGCAAGCAGGGAGAAGAATACCTGCATAGGGGTATCACCGATCGTTTCTTCGCCTTTAATCTTAGCTAGGATGTTATAGAGCGTCCGCTTACTCGACAGGTTCTTGGGGTTGTTTTTCTTAATTTCCGTCAAGATGTGACGAGGCCGGATCTTTTGGTTTTTCATCTGTCTCACATTACCAACCTCCTCGTCGTTAAACCTCATCGCCCTTGCATGGCCTTCCAGATTTTCCGACGGCTCGTGGTTATGCTCATGGTTGACCACCTCTAATTTCCAACCGGCTAGAATTTTAATGTACGTACCTTTCAGCAAGAACGGACAGTCACATTTCTTACTGCCCGTCTTTTTCTGCTGAGTACCCTTTGGTACGTATTTGCCACTACGATCACACCATATCGAGATTTTTGTATACTCTCCCGTAAGTGCGTGCGTTGAGCTACGTTTAGTTGATAGAACATAACCCTTTGGCCAAGCTCGTTCAAAGGCCCAGTCAAACAGCTCTTTTTTTATACGAAGATCTAAAATTATTAAATAAGTATCATAATTGGAAGTGGTGATAATATACACATGGATTCCGATAATATGTATAAATCCTAAAAATTAAATGACGAGAAACATGAATAGGTGGTACCTGGTCGGTTTCATAATACTCACGGTTGTTTTCGTCGTCGCCGTTGTTGTTGTTGTTGTCGTCGCCGTCGTTGTTGTTGTTGTCGTCGTCGTCGTTATTGTTGTTGTTGTTACTGTTGTTGTCGTCGTCGTCGTTATTGTTGTAATTACCAGAATAATTTCCTGCATAATTACCGACATAACTACCGGCGTCTCCTTCGTAAATTCCTCCGTAATTACCTCCATAATTATCACTTCCATCATAACCGCCGGGGTTGTAGCTATCACCTCCGCTGCCTCCGTTAAATAATTCATCGAACCATGACATCTCTTACGAATCTTATAGATTGAGAAAATGATTGTAGTATAAAACAGTGGACGATCGATCGATAATATGAAAATATACGATCGATCGATCGATATATATACGATTTAAATAGAATAAAACATCACATCCGATGAATTCAAAAGAAATCCAGAAACGATCGTTTCTTATGAAACGGCCTAAGATTGAGGCCGTTTCATGCCAAATGATCGTAGGAATAAACATGATTTGATAGGGTTGCAGCTTTTGATGTCGACGTACAATTCCAAGGGGCCGTTTCAAGTAAAACGATCGTTCTTGGATCGTTTAGAATGAAACGATCGTTTAAAGTGGGTGTCTTTAGTAAAATTGTGGGTGTCTATATAAGGACTCTATATGTATTTTTCGGGTAATTGTGGACCCGTGATGTGATAGTTAGGTTTTATTTTATTTGTAAAACGTAAATCTATTTATATCAAAACCTACATCATGGTGGAACAACGAAGATGGTGACTGTCAGAGAAGATCTGGAATGGTGGTCGAAGGATACTTTTGAACGTCTTGCAAGGATTAAAGAAGTCAAAGAAGTAGGGCCAATACGATGGTTGCATGTCTCTTATTGACCTAGTTTAGTCTCGTTCTTTGGCTTGGACAAAACTAAATATATGATCACAAATGTTTTGATTCCATATATTATGGGTTCATTGATTATTTAGAATAATGCATTTAGCCAAACTGGATTACGCAATCTTAAAGAAACGTTAATAAGTAAAAGATGTTTTAAATTAAAAGGCATGTGTATAATAAGTCGTTATTGTAAAATCGGCTTTAATTTTATATTTAAAATATTAAAAGCCATAAAATTGTCAAAGAGTCTTTATTAATTTTAAATAAATTCACGATAAATTACAATCCTAGTTTTATTAATTAGTTTATTTAAAAAATGATCGCATCATGTGACGAAAAGAAGTTTTCAGAATATATCACGAATGAGTAAAATATGATTTTACAAAAATGCACGACTTATTTTTCATGCAAATTAGTTGTCCGTTATATTTTATAATATAAAAGGAAATCCCAATTTCAAAATGAAATTTAATGCCATCCTAGATTTGAAACACTCGAACCGATCTATTCGAACCCCCTTTGTTAGTGCTTACCCTGCATTAGGCCTACGATTTCGGTACGAGGTCGAGCCACGGTTCCTGTGTAGTATAGGCCGGTAAAATGCGTTTCTTATGAAAGGAAAATATCACTTGTAGCATGACAAGTGGTCATAGTTGGGGTAAACGTATAAATTGACGAATCGTGTCATGCAAATCTGTTAGTTGTGCAGAGACACAATCGATAAAATGTTACCCACCTACATAGCAGATGCAGGAGTGAATAGTGCTAAGCCAATCACCTCTCTAGATGTGAAATAGGGTCACTGTCTAAAATTTATGTATTTGATTAAAGACATAAATTGGAATTGCAATTTCATAAAACGTCATGAACCCCAAAATGGAGAGATGTGTGAGACGCAATCGGTAATCACTACCCACCTACATAATAAATACAAGTGAATAGTGCTAAGCCAGTCACTTGCATTTATGAAATAGGATCTCTATCCTAATTAAAATATGTGCTATTGGGTCTATCTATTTGATTAGGTTATCTAGTAACATGAAATACTAAAATATTGTTTCCCTCTTGTAGATGTACCACAGTTATTTTGTCAAATATCCTTACCGACACATTATGTACATAAACAAGCTGAATGGCAAGAACTTCACAACATGGCACCAAAACTTGAGATACGTACTCGAGAAGGAAAAAAGGTTATATGTTGTGGACAAACCAATTCCAAAGGTTATGCCAAGCGACACCACTATAACTGACTAGCTAAAACATCACGAGGACTTGAAGAGAGTGGCGCAACTAATTCTCTCAAGCACGAGTGATTAGTTATACAATGATTTCGATATATACTTCAAACACGCCTATGCTTATGACATGATCCAAAATTTGGGAGCTAAATTTCAGTTAAATCGGGTGTGGGGTTTTGAAATCACTAAAGAAATAACTAAGCCTAAGAAGTTTAAATATATTTTTGCAGATCATGTTGATCGAATAATGAAATATTTTAACAGACTTGAGATACTGGGTTCCCCGTACATTCGATTGTTGCCCAGAATATGATTCTGGCATCCCTACCGCGCGAGTATGACGCATTCGCAAGGAGGTACATCAAAAGTGTGTTTTATGGATAGACGCTAGCTCTGAGAGAGTTGCTCATAGTTAAAGAAAAGAAGCTCAAGTCAGTTAATAAATCTATAACCAAGAACCCTAATCAAAGCACGAAAAGAATCTGAATCTTTGACGATGATGCTTGCTATATCTACCGCAAGTCGGGCCACCTGCTATGCTCGGGAAAAGTTCCAAGACTCATCAGATCAAATCCCTCTTAAATTGTTTACGAAGTAATATTTGTTGCTACCTAATCTGTGCGTCGTGTGAAGTATCTGAACTAGACGATGTGATGATCAAGACAAAGCCAAGATGCTGCCACACGAACTAGATTCGAACTGCCAGTTCGGAACAGGCGAATTGGTAGTTCGCTTAGTCGAGTATATATAGATGTTTATGCTTTATAATTTGTAACTGAGAGAGATAGTTTTGAGCTAAGTGTGTGTTTTGTGAGGTTTTTTCTATAAGTGTCTTTGATTGTACGTTGAGTCTTCTATGATCAATAAACTAATCATTTGTATTACGTTTCTCATCCGAAATAACTAGATTGAATAGAAGATCTGATGCTCATGAACTTTCAAGTGGTATCAGAACTATCTGGTTCATTCTACTGATCTGTGGTTGCTATTTTTGGATTTTTTGGAGTCAAAAACTTTTGTATTTCATAAATTTGGAGTGTTTTGCGGGTTTTTTTTTATCATATTTGTCGAGAGTTTTGTGAAAAATTTGCTCCTAAATCATTCCTTATCACTTTTTATGATCCTCTGTTGAAAATCTCGTTCAAATCTTTCCAAAATCATGAGTTTCGAGTGAAAATGTTTAGGTTCGGCTGAGGAACATTCTGTTCGGAATAACCATCATCTGAACTCCCAATTCGGTTAAGTTCTCATATCCGAAGTACCAGTTCATTTTGAGTTTGTTTGGTTTCTGTTCGGTTATTTTTTGGTTCAGCTCCGGTTCGGTTCATATGAAGTATTGGTTCGGATAGGTTCGGCTTCAGTTTGGATATTATTTCAGTTTGGATTATTTCGTTTAGTTCGGACAAGTTCGGTGACACATTTTTAGTTCGGTTAAATTCTAGTTCGGCTACGTTTCAGATAAACGTTTTCTGTTTAGGTTCAGTTCGGATAGAGGTTTATGAGTTCGGATTCGGTTCGGATATTGAGTTCGGATTCGGTTCGGATAACCAGAATTTGAAAATTTTTAAAATGTCGGATTTCCAAGCTTTTGCCGTTTATGAAAAACGCAATGCAAACCTTAATTTATTTTGAAAATGAAATTGGAACAAGCCAGAAAGTTCCCAACTTGTTAAAGTTAGAGGATTATCAAAATTGGAAACAACGGTTTTCTGCTTACATAAGCACGAACGATATCGATTTATGGATTCCAATTCGAAAGCTTTACATGCACCCAACTGATTAAGGAGATATTAAAGAAATTCATACTTTTAATGCTGCTGAGAGGAAACTTTATTAGCTTGAGCAAAAAGCGTTTGGTTATCTTACAATGGCTTTACCTACCGAATTGCTACATCAATTCAGCACTTGCAAGAAATCGAAACAATTATGGGATGCGTTATCGGCAAGATGTGAAGGTAATGATCAATACAAAAAGAGTCGAAGAAAGGTGTTGAACAAGGAGTTTGATAACTTTCAGCATTACGAAAATGAAAACATCACGGCTTTTGTATCAAGACATCTAATTAGTGAATTGAAGATTGTCGGGATTGAGAAAATCGATGAAGAGTTGAAAGAGAAGATAATGGAGACTATACCAGAAAAATAGGAAAATTATGTTTTATTAATTACACATGATAAAGAGTTTTCTACATTATCGTTTAATGCATTAACTGGTAAACTTCATGCTCAAGAGATGAAAATGGTGAATTCCAACAAGTCAACTGCAAAAATTGCAAAATCCAGAGTTATATCATGGTGAGAATGCAACAGCATTACTTCTAAGGCTAAACCAGGTCTTAGTTCAGCACCATCAACTGCCTTTGTTGGAAATGTGTCTGGAGTTTCGGATAATAATTCGTCAAAGGGTTGTAGTTTTACAATTCCCGGATCATCAAATCATAATGTTTTTTCTGCCGAAACAACTGATGAATGTGCTGCTCTTATAACTGCTTTAATTTCATCTTCTATTGGTATTATAATCAACAATGTTGGTGATGCTAAGCTTACTAGAGAAGATTTTAATGAAATTGATGAAAATAATCTTGATGAAATGGATATGGCGTGGCAACTGGCTATGTTGTCACAAAGAGCAAGAAGATTTATGAAAAGAACTGGTAGGAGGACTATTACTCAAGATGTACATTTGGGTCTCGATAAATCAAAAGTCAAATGTTACAAATTTTCAAAACTTGGTCATTTTCGAAGAGAATGGCAGCAATCTTCATCAAATACACCTGATTCAAAAACTACCGGTGGTTCTCAAGCTTTATCAAGTACAACAACGTTGATTGCTCAGAATGAGGATGGTAGTACTTATAATTTGGGAAAAGTATTTCTTTATAGGTCAGCTTTAATTGTCACACATGACCAAGATGAGTATTATTTTGATACAAGTTCTTATGAATCCGCTGAGAATGAAAATCCTGAGTCTATGGTTGAAAGTTTATTAAAGGAAAATGCGGGCTTATTGAAAGAAAATAATGCGTTGGTGAAGGAAGTTAAGATGCTTACCGAAGTTCTTCAATTGGTAAAGGAAGACTTGGAAGTATCTAAAAAGGATGGAAAGGATTATGAAGCAAAGAATGCAAAGTTGATTGAGGAAAAGGGTGAGTTAGTTAAAGAAATTGAAAAATGGAAAGCTGGAGCGAAAGAAGTTGAAAAAGATTTCAATGATTTGTTTGAAAAGTCAAAAATTAAGCTTGATTTGATTAACAAGACTACTGATGAGTATGCTGCCAAAATTGAAGCCTATCAGATTGATATGGAGAAGCTACTTGATGAGAAGAAGGAGTTAGCAAGAGTGAATAAGTTGCAAAATGCAAATCTTAACATTCAGAAAAGAAATGAAGATAAATGGAAGAAAGAATTGTTGGTTGAACTTGATAGTATTCGAATGCATAAATTTGAAACTCACAAGGTTGCTAAGAGGTTGATAGCTACAAAGAAGGAATTGGCTGAAGCACAACAAAAGATTTCCGATTTGAAGATCCAAGTGATTGATGCAAATCGTCTTTTGAACAATGTAACCAATTCACAATCTTTCACAAGCTTCTTAGCAATCGATGAAAATTTTGAAAAAAATGTTTGACAAGACAGCGTCACCCCCAGAAATTATCAAAGAAGCTGTTAATGAGGTGAAATAAAAAGTTGAAGAATGTGATTATTCAAAGTTTTCATCATCAAATTCAGAAGAAGAGAAAGTTATGAAAGAAAAGAAAATCAAGAAGGCTGGTAAAACGAATGAGAAGAAATCTGAAATTCCTACGTTCTCAAAATTTGTGTCTGGTTCGACGTCAACAGAAAATGATAAGTCATCTACATCTTCCGATAAGATTCGTTCTCAGCCTGATTTTGATGAGACGATTTTCTATGAAAAGAAGAATGTGCAAGAAGTCAAAGCTGAATTTTCTCGTTTGGCAAAGAATGTGCATAATTCATCTGAAGAAAAGATTTCTGGTAAACATGTTGGTTTGGGATTCAAGTCTAAGATAGTTGAAGATTATGGGGATAAAGGTCCAAAAACACATAATCTGAAGAAAATGAAATTAAAGCAAGTCAAGAAGGAAGTGTTCAAGGCTGAAAAAGTTCAACCCGAGAGGTTTTATAAGCTCAAGGGTTCGGAACAAATTTTTCCGATAAGAATTTCCACTTCATTGCGTTGATGCTCAAAAGATTTCTGAAGTTTTTATGAAAGATGCTACTTCAAAGACCAAGAATTCTTCTGGTGGTTCTACTCCAAAAAGCCCAACATCCAAATGGGTTCATGATCATCATCATCAGGTATATGATTCTTTCTTATAACATTTTGGAGATGTTCATTTTTGTGAAGCTTTGTAGGTTCCAAAACGGAAAAACATAAACAATCATTTGTGTTACATTTGTTGCAAGAAAGGGCATATGGCAAAAGACTGTTCGGCACCTGCTACTTCTACTACAAGGACTCAAAAGGTTCCAGTTTTTGGTAAACCTGCCAAACCAAGGTTTATTGATGAACATGGCAGAGTTTTTGATGAATTTCAGCCTACATTCTTTCAAAAATAAAAAAAATTGTTCCAATTTTTCCAAAAGTTCAAAATGTAGGTTGTTCGTCCCAGTCACCTGTGATTGATTCATCAAAAACTGATTTACCAAAACAACAACAACAATGGAAACCTATAAGCAAAACCAAGACACTGGTCAACCAGAAGCACTTTGCTTTGGGTCATTTATAAACTGATAAGTTTGACCAGTGTGCAGGTACTTCTAGAATACCTATTAGTGATTGAAAAGTTACTGGAGGATTATTCTATTTAACTTAAATTTCATTTTTTAATCCTTCTAACCTGAAATTTTTTCTAAAGGCTAATTCAAAAAAAGGTATCCGTGTCGATTGATCAATTTTCTTACTTTACATTTTGTTTGTCGTTTAGGGGGGGGGGGGGGATTGAAAAAAAAAACAAAAATAGTGTCTTGTTTTTTATAAAATGAAAAATCCAAAAATAAAGTTTTTTATTTTAAGGGGGAGAATTGCAAGCAAGAGGGGAGAAATGGCATGTTATGGTAAATTGCAAAATATTGAGAAGGTGGATACATGCAAAATATATAAAATTTAAAGAAACTGATCATTGGAAAATGATGGTACATTGGCTTACGTATCTGACTCATGGATAAAGTAGATGAAAAAGCCATAAGATCATTGTTTGATATGCTTGGTAGGCTCAGCAAATCAGAAAGTATTCAGATGTGATATACACTAAGTACTTTGCTTGACCATGTGGATAACATCTTGAAGCTTATTTCATGACAAAAAGAAAAATAAGTGTGAAAAACAAAATGAGAAGTCACTGTGTATACATGTGTTTATTTTTCAAAGATTTAAACTTGTTTGATTTTCTTTATTTTCTCAAACGATTGGACTTTCTCTACGTGCTCACAAGGCCGACCTGATTGTTGTTCGTTTGCGGTTCTATTTTATTTTCTTTGGTGTTTTGTATAATTCATCGGACTTTATCTACATGTCGACAAGACCGACCTGAATGTTGTTAAATTATACAATTTCAACTTGTTTTATCTTTCTTATTTTGTTAAATCCGAGGCCTTCTCTGCGTATGGAAAAATCGACCTTAAGGTAGACGATTTAACGTTCTTATTTCTTTTTGCATGGAACACAGTTGACGATATCTTGAATTCATTACGCTATGTGATAAGTACAAGTGTAATCACACGATAAAAAGAAAAATGTATGATAGTGTGGGATACGCTGGTCAAAGAAAATCTAATCAATACCTTAACATATCCAGATGTTTTGAGTATGATTCTGTCTGAGTTTAAAATGGAAAAACTATATCAACAATAAACATGACTTTTGTGCATCAATTAGTTGAAACTGAAGTGTAGTTCAGTGCGCTATGACCAATATGATCCCATATAGTGATCTTTCTCATACAAAAAATAGAGTTTGATTCTGTATTGCAATTTTATTTCATTTCAGAAAAGTCCGAAAAGATATTCGGTGTGTTTTAGCATAAGTTTAAAAAATCAAAAAGATTTTAGGTTTGTTTTGATATAAACTTTCTAAAATCCAAAAAGATTTTTTTCTGCTTTATTTTCGATCTGATCAACACGTTGATACAAATCAAATTTCAAAATCATATCTTGGAGTCTCACGTAGACGTTTTGCGCCAAGATCATTTATGATTGAACAGGTTGCTAAGTGAAAAAGATGTCACAACTTTAAGTCTTCTGAAGCTGCTGATAGACAGAGAAACACACTGTGCATCATCAAGTACTCAAGATCAAGCTACCATCAAGTTGAGGGAGAGTTTGTTCGAAGAATATGTTCTAATTGGTGAATAGATACTGCACATGTCAAGGGGGAGTTTGTTGGTACCTAGATTGTGCATCGTGTGAAGTATCTGAACTAGACGATGTGAATATTAAGACAAAGCCAAGATGCCACCACACAAACTAGATCCGAAGCTAGTTCGGATCAGGCGAACTGGTAGTTTTTCGCCTGAAGTTCGGCTGGTCGAGTATATATTTGTGCTTTTGTCAGGACCGATTTCTTAGCCAAAGATCATCATTTGATTCATCACACGAGTGCGAAAATCACGTGTTGATGATCATCCTTGGTTGGATCAGCAACATTGCCTTGCCATGGATGAATAAGCCTCTGAAACTCAAGAACACCAAGAACACACACACAAACACACAGTGCTCCTCAGGAGGTTCTTTCAAGGCTTGTCTAGGGTTTCCTAAAAATTCCTATTTATACCCAATGAGGAGCACAAGTGTCTATGCATAGAATACAAGGAGAATCACACATCACATCAAGGAATCATAAAATTCATCTAAGTCAGAATGTCAGGTCGTTAGTTTGCCCAGGTCAGAGCGTTAGCCACATGTGAACACACAGCCAGATCGTTAAGAACAAAGTGTCTGATCGTTAAGGTTCCTTCAGACTAGCCAGGTCGTTAAGCACAGGATAGGAAAGTCTTTAAGGTTTCACCAGATCGATAGATTGTTTCTTCAGATCGGTAGGGCTAAACGACCAGGTCAAGTTGTTAAGACATGCAAGGCAGGTCGTTAGGAGGCAGATCGTTAAGGAGACAGAGGCAGATCGTTAACCTTAGAATGAGCATGCAGATCGTTAAGGCAGTTTCAACTCAAGTCGTTAAGACCAAAATGCAACCATATCGTTAAGTGCAATCATGGTCAGATCGTTAAGGGTTAGGTTAGCCTGATCGTTAAGCACAACTCAAAAGTAAAATTATTCTAAGTGTTAACCAATCAACCAAACACATAAACAAAGGATAATACAAAAGTAAATCAAGCTGAACCAACATAAGATAACATTCAAAGTAAATATTCAAAGTTCAACTTTAACTAAGTTATTACAAACCAAAATGTTCAAATACATAAATAGCAAAATACATGTTGGTTCTACAGCTTTACCTGTGATCTTGTTCTTGGGTTCGTGTGTTCGTATTATCACCAACCTCCAGGTTCCAACAATTCCCCCTTTGGTGGTAATTGTAAGGGAATAATTTGTGGCTTGTGTATTAAATCATCACCTAGCAGACTATTTTGAAAGCCTATGTGATAGAATAGGTGTAAAATAGTTGGGTTTTCATTGTATTGGGTCATTGGGATGTTTTTTGACATGTTTGGGCCCAATTAGATAGTGTTTAAGGGGAGTTTAATGGGTCTGTTTAGTTAAATTCCAAAAATTAGGTTTAGGATTTGTTTATCTATAAACAAATCCTAATACTCATATTAGGGGTTGGTCAATTGAGAGAGACACAAGGGGGCTTTTCGGTTTCTACTGATCTGTGTACCAGACGATTATTAATCGTGTGCATTTCATTCCAGGTTTTTATTGTTTAATTATTGTGTTCATTAATTTCTATTGTGTTTATTGAATCACTCGATTGACTGGATTCCGCACACTCAATCGAGTAGCGATATCGTGTTAAGAACCATTTTCGGGACTTACAGTAATGCGAACAACTTCCATCATCATCATCTTAACTGTCCAAGAAGCTTCAATAGGAAACGCCAGTATCTCCTTGCCAACCTGTTATACTTACGGTCATAGCAGTAGATCTGGGTTTGCCACAGCATCCAAAGATCTTTTCTTGCAAATTTCTTCAGATCTGAGTAGTGCCACATTTCAAGCTTCCTGTCCGAGCCTCTACACAAATGACTTATTCCGCGACTGTCTATTTCCCATCTTTCCAAGTTCGCCAGAATTTCAGTTTTCATCCTTCTGGTGTTAATGCATTCCCAGCTCCACCATTTAAGGAACAATAGGAAGTAATTTGCATCAACAACCTCATAGGGCTTCATTCTGGGTGGAACACTTTCAAGGCGACCATAGAAGATCCAACGTAAGTAGCAGATGGGTAACAGCCTGAGCTCTATGGCAGCAAAGAGTCTGATTGGTTCTGCATTTTCTCGTTCAATCACTAACTCATGCGTTTGAGCACTGTAGTACCAATCCTTGATGGGAATTTTTTTTCAGATTACCCTCAATCTTCTTAGTCTTTATGTTCTTGCCAATATTGGAGTAGATCTGCTTGTAAGGGACTTTAGCTCGTTTCTTCTCAAACCGTTCATGTTCCTTCTTCTCTTGCTCTTTGGTCTGCTTGTGATATCTGTTGAGGTATGTTTTATGCACTAAACTCTGAGCTATCACAACAATCTCAGCGTTTGAGTGATTGACAATGTCGAACCGTCTCATATTCTTTAAGTTCCCAGGAGAAAAGCTTCATGAGGTCTCTGATAGTTGCGAAGAATTGAACGAACCCATTTCTTCTTTTAATGATGAAAACCCCGAACTCGTGATCATACTTCCATCCCAGTATTTTCATTGCATCAGGATGCTCGGAAGTAGAAGGCATCTCCTTTAGCTTACGCGCAGTGAACTGCATCATAGCTTTAGTGTGAGGGAGTATCTCCTTCCATTCGTCTACCAATGTGGGAGCATCATTGACACGATGGCTTTCTACCCACTCTTGTTCCATCATATTGATTCTTCTGTTCCTGGTCTCAGCGTCATCATCCATGAATTGCTTGACCATCTTTCTTTGTCCGGGCATTTGCTTGAAAATGTAGTCTTTTCTTGCAACATTCCTGATTGCTAAGAAGTCTCGAAGCTCTCGTTTGGTAATGGAGTTGACTTTGAACTGGATAGACTTGGGACTAGGAGGGCTAGGTAGTTGACAATCTGGGTCGGCCAGAGGTGCCCGATATCTAGTATGCATTTGATGAAGTTTTTCCGACAAGCCGTCATTAAATTGGACGTAGTCTACATCTTGATAGTGTCAGCATACGGATTCAAAAATGCCTTCTCTGGGTCTCTCAGACTACATTGAGGGTTCTCTTTCAGTAGCTTTTCCATATCTATTTCATCAGTGTACATCTCAACAATTTGGTAGGTGTTGAAAGTCATGAGATATTGAAAGGATAAGCCACGCTCTACCAGTGCTCTAACGTATCTTGCAGCCTCAGAGTGGTCATCAGGGTGTACACCATCGCCAGTTTCATTGGGAATCACCTGGATCAAGGGATAAGAGAGATTTGAGTTTAGCTCCATTGGCATTGAGTCGTTTCCCAATATGGTGGTATTCAGGTGTTGGGTTTGACGAAGTATTTCAGCTTCTCTATCATCAATCACCTTCAAAATTTCCTCTGCCCTTGCCTGTTGAGCTAATCTAAACTCTTCTTCTTTAGCTCTCCTCTTATTCTCTGCATCCTCAAACTCCTCTTGCGGTGTCATCTTTTGTTTCCCCTTGTCTCTTCGACTCAGTGTTCGAGTGGTACCTGATGGACATGTTTCTGCAGAAGTTCTCACAGCAGTAGGTTGCTCCAGAAGCTCTGGATCCACCACATTTACAGGTACGGTATCACCAACCAACGGTGATTCTGGTCGAGGAGGGAGACCCATAGGACTATATCTTAACCATTCCGGAGCGATTTGCCTTATCCCTGTCTTGTATTCATGTTCTTCAAGGGTTAATGGATAAAAGCCTCTGTTTCGATCAATCATGCTTGCCATGTTCAACTAGTTTCTTCCAGGGTTTGCAAGACGATCATCAGGCTCTGGTCCAAAAATATCCTCAGGATATGGTCTTCTCTGAACAGCTTGAGTAGCCATCACAGATGAACCAATGGCAGCTACAACAGAGTCGGAGGGTAAAGTAGAGATTTGCTCTTTAGTGACATGGTCTAACGGTTCATTCTGATCTCTTTCAGTGGAAGGTAATGCCAGAGCTAATTGATGTTCCACCATCTCTACCTTTTCTCCCATAAATGGCACTGCATTGATTGGAGATATGGGATGAGGGTGGGTCATATCAGCCTCTGTTTCTTCTTCAAACTCTTCTTCCTTAACATTGTCTAGGATGTCATCATCATACTCATCACCAGCAAACTCTAAATCTATGAAGTTTAGAGGGTTTGACCGGTTTACCAGTAGGTCAAGACGGTCACCCAACTCTTCAGCGTCATTCAAATCATCTGGATTTACTAAGATATCTTCCATTGCTTGCTCTTCTGGATTTTCATAATTGACAGTCACAATGCTTCTGCAGCTGGGATCAGTAGCAAGAACGGTAGAATAGAAGTCCTTGAAGGTTTCTCTACCAGCATCTAGAAAGGCTGGGTCAACAGACATATGCTGAACATCTTCCATTGCTGGAATCAATGCACTAGAAAGGTTCGTCTGTGACGGTTGGACTGGAGGAGCAAGTTGGAGCTGTAATGATACACTCCTAGGAATGTCTGGAGCAACTCCAATTTCACCAGCAGTGATAGCCAGTGGGGCTCCTGAGGAAGAAGCAGCAGTAGTTCCTAGTGCAGCCGTAGTAAACCTTACGAGCTTTGGGTTTTCAGGAGGTGGCACCAGATACTGTAAGCTGTTGTAGATCTACATTTGCATTTCTTCATCTTCACATGGTTCATTATTCAAGAATGCGTCACCATATGAGGCATCCACTTCGGAATCAGAATCATCATCATCAGAGTCGTAAGAATCACTGTCTTGAGGCCTTTTTTCATCAGAACGTGGGAAAATTGATTCTTTGCCAGGAGCGTGTGAACTCGGTTGAACAGATGGTTCAGTTATTGAGGGTTGTTCACCAGCCTGTGTGCTTGTACCTGTATCCCCATCTCCGTCTCTACCATCTTTTGGAACATTCTGTTGCCTATCATTATGCACTTTATTAAGCAACTCCTTGAGCTTTCTAATCTCAACTTCTTGATCCAGAATTGTCTGATTTGCAGCTCTTAATTCGGCCTCAAGGTGAGAGTTTTGGATAGTCAGGATCTCAATTTCTAAGTTCATTTCCTCATAGTCATAGACATCATAAGGGTTTGTTCCTGACGGTCCAGCTTCAAATGTTCCAGCTTTGGCAACATGGCTAGTTCTAACCTCAGGTTGGGTAGCAATGACAGCGGTTGGTGTTGCTGTCACTTGTACCATTTGACCTGTTTAGGTGAAACAGCCAGTTCACTTGGGAGGGTGACAGGTTCTGTAACAGCTTCTGTTTCAGCTTCAACAGTCACAGGTTCAGTCTCTGCAGACTTGTTAACATCAGCCTCAACTGCTTCCACCATCTTTTCAGTTTCAGGTTCAGTTTCAGCAGCAATGTATGGCATCGGCTCGTCTTGAATATTCTGACATTCTTGATCAATAGGTTGTTCAATGTCAGCTCTAGTGGAATGAGCAGTAGCATCTAACTTAGCTTGTTCTGCTAGACGTTTCTTGTGTTCCACATAGAACATCTTCTTCCTAGCCGGTCTGGGATAAGAAGTGACAATCCAATGCTTTTCTTCGTAGACGACCTTATCTGACTCAACACTTGATGAATAAGGTTCTACTTGAGATTGTAAGTCTCCCTGTGTTCTGGCACGAGAAGATCCGGCGGTGTCAGCTCCGGTCTTCTATTTCTTTTTCGGTGGGACTCGAGCATCAGAAGTCTCAAAATCAGATTGAGAAGGTTCAAACCTAGAACCGCTTGCTTCAGCTTCATGCTGGGATTCTTCAGGTGATGATTGTGCTGAAATATTTCCGGCGTCATCATTTGAATCGCCGTCTGAATCATTGTCACAATCTCCTTCAGATCCACTAGCATCACTCTCATCTTCACCTTCTTCTAAATCAGTGTGCTCAGAGCCTTGATGACCAGGTGACAGGTTTTGGCCAACAGCCGCAAGTTCCAAGTGTTCAAAGGGATCTGCCTCTGCTGCGGGCTCATTTAAATTTGGCTGATCTTGAGCGGCAGCAGCTGCAGTTGCACTCATTGAATTTTGGTAGTACTGGGCGTGGCCTAGATCACCAATAGTGTCCACCAAATTTTGAAAGTAAGGTGCATCTGGTCCTTCATTACCAGGTAACAGATATTTTCTGTAGGAATCATGATCTGTCCTTCGGGGAGAAAACTTTTCTCCTGCTTTCACCAAATTTGGGTAGTAGTGGTTCAAGATGGCTTGCAGAAACTTGGTATACATAATGAACTTCTCAGCACGACCTGCAGGAGTCAGGTTCCTAATCATACTTCTGAGGAGAAATCTTGACATGTTGTAGCCAGTTCCGGTAACAAAACCATGAAGGGCATGAGCTAGCTCATCCTTAAAGTCACCAGTTCCTGTCTTCCTCGGGGAGAAGGTGAGAATGAAGAAGCCTAGCATTTTTCTCCAGTTGAGAGGAAACAAAGGTTTCTTGATCATGGGATTTGTATTGATTGGAAGTGGACCAGTATAACCCATGTTCCTCATGCTATCATGCCGCTGTTGCTTAGTGTAAGAATCAGGGCAGTCAGCATCATCTAGAAGAAGGGTCGTTCTGATCATATTTTCAGTCATCACCATGTCAGTTTCCTGAATTCTGGAACGCAAGTATTCTGACCCATCTTCATTTACCACCTTTTGAGCATTCATCCAGAAACTCTCCACTATTGATTTGTATATTAGAAGATCCAAAAGCATACAATAACCCCAGTTGGAGTATTCCAGAATCTGAAAAGTTTGTTCGAAAGCATCAGCATATTTCCATTCTCTGTTGAATATGCTTATTTGATTGTGGGCTACACCATAGCCTAATGGTTCATTCCCCGCTCGTCTAGGAGGCATCTGCACAAGTGAAACAACACAACTACAACCAATTGGTTTTACCTTGAAATGTCATGTCAACACTAAACCGGGATAATGACAGAGTTATTTAAAGTAAAATCAAGGTATATTTGGGTTCAACTAAGCAGGTTCCTAGAATGACATAGCACATAGTCAATTAACATTTGCAACAGATTTCTGTGGAAACCCATAATTGAACCAGATATACATACTTTCAATCAATCATAAAACATGAATAACTGAGAAAAGAAACATTGACTTTACCTAGACAGAGGCTAAATTACACCAGATCAATATAATGCAACTTGAGGAGTAATTAACAAGATGTCACTTTGAGCATAGAAATTAATATTCGAGATAAATTGAAAAATTTAAACTTAACTTTTAAATCATGAGAATAAAGCAAATAAATGATCATGCTCAAATTATGTAGGTGGACCACATAATGTGTTTGTTCCCCCTAAACATGTGACTATCTGATATACAAATCTGTTAGAACAAAAATTTATGTGACTGACGCCATCAAATCTGTTTACCGAAGCATTCGACTGAAGAATCCATGTGAATCGATTTAGAGACTAAGTTGTGATGCTCGAGGCTTGCGAGATTAGACCGAAGACCGTTTTCCGGAAAAGTCAACCGTTCGGGTCAACGGTCAACGTAAAAGTCAACGGAAGATCGGTTTGAGCGAGTCAAGCTTCGGATTAATTTAATCAGCTTTGATTTAATTAATATTTATGTTTATCTCATTTACTTGTAATTTTGCTAATTCGTTATGTGTTTCTGTCGTTAGTCACCCTCACTATATATAGTGAGGGTGCCCATTACAAGTAAAGGAGTCTCCGAATGGGGAGATGATGATTTTTCTTGTAGAGTGTGAGATTTCCATTCTAGAGAGAGAGTGAGTCATGGATTCTAGAGAGAGAAAGTGTTCTTCATGATTCATTGATTGTAATCTTTCGATTAATGAATTCATTCGATTTGTTTATCTTTCTTCTTATGTTGATTATCTATTGATTCATCATCATCATCTTCTTCATTTGTTTTGAGTTTTCGAATCCGAACCATGTTCTTGCTCAAGATCGAGATTCTTGTAGTGAAAATCGGTCCTAACAAATGGTATCATAGAGGGTACGGATCAGATTCATCTCACCGTGAATCTGGTCACTCGAATCTGGATTTTGAGCTTGAATGGTGAAGATGAGAAAATTTATTTTTTTAGAGACTTTTTCTTATTTTTTCTTCATTTTCGGATGGATTCTGATGATATGGATGATCGATTCATGTTTGGGAGTGCATCTGGATGTTATTTAGTGTTTTACATCTTCAGATCTGGTGGAGAAATGAAGATCCGAAGTTATTTTTGGAACTTTGAAGTTTTTCCTGTATTTGAAGATTTTGAAGATTTTTAGCTTTGATTCTTCGTTTTCTGGGCATTTCTTCATGGATTTGGATGATATGAGGTATGATTCTCAGTGGAAAACACGTTCCGGATCCATTGGAAGCATCCGTTTCGTCTGAATCTCATCAGTTTGGGCAGATCTGGAAAAACACACACTTAGTGCGTGTTTCATGGTGTTTTTCGTGTTCTTGAATATTTGCAGATTTTGAAGACTGTTTTTGATCCGATTAGCTACTGTTAATGAAGTGTTGGTGGCCATAACATTGTCGTGAATGGTTTAGCATCATATTTCGTGCATCATTACGGGTTTTTCTTATCAGTTTTGGGCAGATTCGAGTTCACCAAGTAAGTATTCATAGTGTTCATCATTTTTCCAGATTTTGTTCATGTGTTTGAAGTTATGAAGATTGCCTTAGCGGACTTCCAGTGTTCTTAGCGAACTTGTTCTCCTCTCCTTAGCGAACTTGTTTGCTTTAGCGGACTTGTTTCTGCGTTTAGCGGACTTGTTTTCTACTTAGCGGACTTGTTCCTTAGCGAACTTCTCAGACCCTTTAGCGAACTTGAAATGGCTTTAGCGGACTTGTTTCTTAGCGGACTTGTCAACTGAGTTTTCGTTCGAGGTCGTTTCGGTGGATTATGTTCGTACAGAGTTGTAGAGGATGAGCTTACGAGTTCGTGGGTATAAAATTCAAAGATTTTCATCAAGTATTCATCGAGTTATGAGGATTTTACGTTTTTCCGGCGAACTACTCGATTTTCCGGCCAGACTATTAGGGTTACGGGGGTCGGAGGTAGAAGAAGAAGACATGATCACGTGGCGTTGGCTGATTGGTCAAGAGGGAATGTTCTTTTCTCTCTCCTCGGTCAAACCCTGCCCATCCCCTTTACGTTGTCGAGTCGTGATTGGTGGAAAATGCAGCGCGTGGGACCAGCTGTGCACATGAAGGAATCCGCTAATGTGATGGCGCGTGGGACCACAAAGAATTCATTTCTTTTTCTAAATTCGCAGGAAATTTCTCGTTGGGCCCACTGAATTGAAAGAGCCGTTAAGGCTGTGTTTATTGCCAGCTTGTGATTGGCCAGGACCTCATTCACACGGATCCATCTCTACCTGCCGCTGAATTCCTTTTATATTGCACCGTAGGATCCGATTTGTTGCTAAATTTTGATTGGTTATTTACCAATATCACGGATTGTGGTCTTGGCAGCCTCAAATCTGATTGGTCATATTTTTTAAAGAGATTATGGATTTTTCTTTGAGGGATTTTTAAGACTAATTAAATATTTTGCATTCTCGTCAAATGCGGGTATTTTCTTATTAGTTTCTCAACGAGACTTACGAGATGACGCCGCGACGAAATTTCAGAAAATATTTTATTGGTCGCGGATTTATTCTATTTTAATTAGGTTCAAGTTTTTGGTGACTTCAGACCACGTTAGCTAACGATCACTGATGGGATAGTTTCGTTTTTCGGTTAAGCATGCAAACTTATTCGTTATATCTCACTCTAAGTTGTTTAGCTGACGAAGTGCCGATGTCAACTAACCGGATTAACTGGAATCTCAGTTAAATATTGGAATTTATCCGATTAAATCTCTCGGATGACCGTTTATTGAAGAAATTTAATTCAATTTTCACATCCAACCTCAGTCAAACAGATTATTCACAACTGTCAGCATCCGGCTTCCGGTTTTTCGCAAGATTGTCCGATTTCAAGATTGTTCATCCGGTTTCTCTAGGCAACCGATCGCGACGGTTCGACTCTCTGCATCTGATTTTTCCGCTTCCGCATCTGATGTTTTCAGAGAGATTTAGAGAAATAGGGGGAATTATTGTGAATTTGGATATCGGGTCGATTATCTGAAGTTGGAGCATGTTCGGTGTCAAACTGGTTTATCTGATTCAGTCTGTTGCGGTTTGGACTCCGAGATGTAGCATTTTCTCAGTATTGTACCCGACCGTGTGAACCGAGTGAGCTGCAGCACTTGGATCTCGAACTGGAGCAACGAGAACAGAAGAAGCTTATTCAGAGGGGGAATCTCTTCGACAGATTGTCTCCGGTTTATCAGTTTCTCATTGAAGATGTACGGCAGAGCGATTCTTCAGCAGTTGAACATATTTGAAAGCGTCAGTCAAGGGGGAAATTGTTAGAACAAAAATTTATGTGACTGACGCCATCAAATCTGTTTACCGAAGCATCCTACTGAAGAATCCATGTGAATCGATTTAGAGACTAAGTTGTGATGCTCGAGGCTTGCGAGATTAGACCGAAGATCGTTTTCCGGAAAAGTCAACCGTTCGGGTCAACGGTCAACGTAAAAGTCAACGGAAGATCGGTTTGAGCGAGTCAAGCTTCGGATTAATTTAATCAGCTTTGATTTAATTAATATTTATGTTTATCTCATTTACTTGTAATTACGCTAATTCGTTATGTTTTTCTGTCGTTAGTCACCCTCACTATATATAGTGAGGGTGCCCATTACAAGTAAAGGAGTCTCCGAATGGGGAGATGATGATTTTTCTTGTAGAGTGTGAGATTTCCATTCTAGAGAGAGAGTGAGTCATGGATTTTAGAGAGAGAAAGTGTTCTTCATGATTCATTGATTGTAATCTTTCGATTAATGAATTCATTCGATTTGTTTATCTTTCTTCTTATGTTGATTATCTATTGATTCATCATCATCATCTTCTTCATTTGTTTTGAGTTTTCGAATCCGAACCATGTTCTTGCTCAAGATCGAGATTCTTGTAGTGAAAATCGGTCCTAACAAAATCACCCAAATCACAACACACATTGACATAGCAAGAAGCATTTGTCAGACTGGATCATCATAATGAAATCACATGTTCTATACTCAACACACTAAAGACTCGACTAGCATGGACCTAAATGAATAGCTATATAGGCCAGATCAAGTCCTAAGTATGAAATTATGAACCCTATGACATCAATTTGAGGGCAATCCGATATAGATAAAGATTTTGACCTTGCATCATAACAATCAATCAATCAAGTACATGAGACAATTCATGAGCCAGGTTAGGAATAATGGATAAATTAATTCTACCAACTAGCATCAATGAGTAACTATCAATCATATCAATGACAGATCGTTATAACACAGTGGTCAGAAAACTATTTAAACAATGGTTCATTGCTAATCTTGAAGTAGATCGCACAATCAGGTTATGCATGTTAATTTGAAGAAATGCAATATCAAATTAACACACTTCATCCTAAGGACCTATCAAAACTGAAGCAACTTGAACCTAGAGTTTGATATTATAAAAGACAAATGAGGCAATTGAGACCTCAACATACTTGAAAAAGTTCACAGAAGCACATACCTCGAAGTAGATCTAAATATTTCTAAGATCTATAAGAGATAAATGAATTCAGAGAGCTACAATTTCCAAAATAATCTGTGTTTAAATCAAGCAAAATTGAATTAATAATTTGATAAAATTAGAGATAAATAAAGTCAATAAGGTGAGAATATGTCCCTGTTTAGCTCATTTCTTGATTATGCATAAGTTCCTGAATAACAAGTAATAACATACCTTTTAATGATCTAACAGTTTGTAAAGATCACACGGAAATGATATCACTCGTAATCACAGAATAATCTGTTAGGATCAGGCAAATGTGCATTAGAACCAAGTAATTAAGACAAATCAACAGATAGCATGTCAATCACATTATTACTGCATAATTTTGGTAATTTTAACAAGTAAATGACAACTTGACTCACTACAAAGTTCTACAACAAGTTATGCATATTTGAAGTTTGATGATCTAATGAGAGTTTATCTAACTTCATATTTACAAGTGTTGGAACATTCTAAGTGAAGTCAAAGTCAACTAAACAAGTATATTCTAACAATTTATTTTGAGTCTTATGTATTTCAATTGCTGCATGTTAGACCTAATTCACATTCATTTAGATAAATCAGGAACATTATTAGCAATTTCCAATACACCCGGACATCAAATTAACATATTAAAAGTTAACTTTCTATTATTTGACCAAAGAATCATGTGTTTGACAACAACTCAACTTGATCAAACTTACTTAAAGAAAAATAAATAAACAACAGTGAGAACTGAATTTACAAGTTAAACATGTGAAAGATAGACAAGATGAGCAATCAACTAAACATATTTTAGCCAAATAGTCATCTCAAATCAACAAATCCAATGTTTTTTTAAACTTGCGAACAAAAAAAATTTAAACAAAGTAATGCCCAAATTTTAACTTTCTAACCCTACAACCTCCTGATTCTATCAACATTGACATCTAGGTCACTAATATCAATCAACTGAAATCAAACTTCAAGTAGTCTAACACATAGTCAGACTTATCTATCGACTCCTATTGGATTTGACCTAATTTCTACTAAACACTCACAAACCAATCCAAAACCCTAGATTTTCTCTAAAACAGCGGCGGTGTACCTCCCCTGGACCCAAATCGAAACAAAAAAAATGCAAAATTGAGGAGAAAGACTCGGATTTACCTTGAACTTTGATGAGATTTGAAGAAAGTCGAACTCAAAGGGGTGTAAGATCTGAGAATTTCAAGACAAAATTTGAGATTGATTTTGATTTAGGTTCAAGAGGTGTTCGTCAAAGCGGAATGCACACAGAATCCAACTGAACTCAAAATAAAATAAACAAATACATATCGAGTACTTCGTATGGATTGTGCAAGCCAAACACGAACGAAGTGAGGTTCGATTTTACAATCTTGAGTGTCGGAATTTCTGGGTTCGAAGTCACCGGTGAGGAAGAGAGACGGGAGTGTTTGTGTGTGTTTGCGTAAACATGAACGAGTGAGGAGGAGGGAGGAGTTTGAAATGTATATATATAGGTTAGCAAAGAAATATCTAAGTGAGGGAGGTTAAATCGATAACCTAGCTCAGATCGTTAAGAAGAAACGAGAGCTAGGCTGATCGTTAACTTATCACCTGATCGTTAAAGAAGGAAAAAAGGCAGAAGGCTTCATTTGATCTGATCGTGAAGACCAATTAAGCCCAAATCTTTAACAAGAGATAACAGGGTCTGATCGTTAAGACCAATTGAGCCCTAATCGTTAACACGAGATAACAGGGTCTGATCGTTAAGACCAATTGAGCCCTAATCGTTAACACGAGATAACAGGGTCTGATCGTTAAGACCAATTGGGAGGTCAAGTCGTTAAGGTAAATTCATACCCAGGTCGTTTAGACCATTCCTTGGTCAGATCGATAAGGAGAAAAGGACCCTGATCGTTAAGAGTAAAGCATAAAAAGGACCTGATCGTTAAGACCAACTGGCTATCAGATCGTTAAGGCAACTTGTGCCAGATCGTTAAAGACCATTCTGAAGGCCAGATTGTTAAGGTCAAAATGATCAGCTCGTTAAGAATCATTAAACATGAAAACTTCTAAGTGACATCAGATCGTTAAGGCCAAATTGTTTACCAGATCGTTAAGGCATAAAGACAAAGCGTTAAGACCAATCTGGGGACCAAATCGTTAAGGCCAAAACTGTCTGATCGTTAAAGCTAATATTTAACCTCAAAAGTTTTGAAAATTTTCTAAGTGTTTAGCCACATCGTTAAGAGCACTAACTTAGCAAGTTTTCCAAGTTGTACTCTAATCGTTATGACCAACAACTCTGAATGTATTCCAATTTAAAAAATTTAACTTGAAAATTCAAATATTCAAAATTTGAACATAAATTTAACAAAGCTTAAATTTCCAAAATTTTAATGACAAACATAGTCATGCCCGCACGATACCTACCAGGAAGATAAAGATTTATTCTTTATGCCATTAGCACTAGTGATTTCAACAAGTTTGATTTTAACTACAACTAAACACCTAATTCAACTTTGTTGGTCAAATTTTACATTCCAAAAATCCGTTTTCATTCGAGTCGGTCAATTTTTCACCAGACTCAAGAATTTACCAAGACTTTTAGGTTGATCAATTTTCCACCAACACAAGTTTGACTTTTGCACAAGTCGACCAAAGTTTCATCAAACTTGGAAGTATAAGCACTTTGGCTTACTTTTCACTTATTCAAGGTAATAACCCGTAATGTACATATTTTTGAATGGTTGTGGTCAGACTATGCAGGAATCATACCGATCAATTACATGATCAATGACACTTACAATTCAAATCACCTTTCGGATCCGATTCCCTAAATCAGATTGTCAGTATTGTTTATCCACTTAAGCTCAAACAAGGTAATTTTCAACTTGTCTCATGTGATGTATTTATCATGTTTTCTGTCCAGTTTAGAGAAATAGTTTGTGGGGTCCTTATTAGGTTGGAAGTTAACAGTATTCTACCATTCATCAAATAGTTTTTCAGATTCAATCACACATTTAAAAGTAATCTTTCCCCCTTTTCTTTAATGTTAAGTGACTTATTTCAAGGATATAGTCATGAAATCATGATAACCCTTCTTTCATGACTATAGATGAATGAATTTTGATGGGGTGAGAGCGTCAAGGTCAGGTTTCCTCAGCAGATGACTTCTCACTTTATTTTATGGAATGATGGAGCGTAAGAACACAAGGTCAGTGATTTCTCACAGCAGATGTGTCTCAGCTTTATTTATGGATGAGACTCAAGGTCAGAGTTTCCTCAGCAGATGAGTCTCATGTATTGGTTTTGAAATAAGTCAACTTAATACTGAAGAAACAAAGGATGTGTGATTAGAGTTTTCTTCTAGTACTAATGAGAAGGGCAATTTTAAAGAATATGCCACTGTTTAAACTTCCAAGGTCCATATTTCTCAATGAAATTAATGTGTTATCACAGAGACTTGTTTACTTCTCAGTATGTTGAGCCTACCAACACATCAAATGATAGAGTTACCGGTCGATTGGATCATATCCTTTGGTTAGATCACAAGACCAGAATCATATCATGTTCCACATATATTGTCCGACCACAGACCAAAAGGTTTTATCTTTTTCAATGTTTTTGGTATTTTTCTGCTATTTTCTCTGCACATGTGTATAAACACTTACTGAAAGTTACTGAATTGACACTATTTTTTTTTGTTTTATCTTCCACAGGTGCAGGCACGGCAGACAGACTAAAAAAACATGCTAGTGAATGAAAAGAAATTCCTTTAGACATAACACATTTTGACTCGAGACGCAAACATACTTAGATATTTTTCTCAGCCAAAACAAGTCAAACAACACAGGAACAGACTCAAGTGAGTCAAATTAGCAATCTAAAGCAATAATCGTAAGATAAGATAAGCAAGACATCAGGGATAAGATAAACAACAAAATAAGCAAGAAGTGAAAAATATTTTTGGTGATTTTTGTGAGAGGAAAGCAAGAGTTAGGATATACACACAAATAACACACAAGAGAAAGGCAAACTAGAGAGCAAGACACTAACTTATCAGGGAGCAAGAGTTTTAGTCCTAGTCAAAGTTGATCATTCCTATAGAGGTAAGCAGAATAGCGGATTCTTGAAAATTAGTTTAAATATGAATAAATAATAACGAGTTTGATTAAAACCAGACTCGTTAACACATGCTTAAAGATGTAGCAAAGTAAAGACAATAATATAAAATTAATTACATCTCTTCAAGAGATCAGAATGAATAGCGGATTCTTGAAAATTAAGTAGAAAATATGATCAGTCAAATGAGACACATATTGATGACATCAGAACAAATGTCTCAGCTTGAATACTAGACAAATCATTAGATAAATCTTCTTGAAGGCTAAAAATAAGTTTTAGTAAAGATAGATATGACTTGCAGAAGTTGAACTAATGACAAAAGTACACAAGTAAATTCAGGGTTCACACTCACCATTCCATAAGATTGGATTGAATCTTAAAAGAGCCTAAAACATCACAGGAACCAACAAGAGCTGTTAAATTTCTAAATCCAGCAAATGAAGATATCTCATAAGATAATAATCTTACGATTAAAGATAGAAGATCTTTACAAGGGTGCTGGATATGGGATATGAACTGAATAGACAAAAATTCACATAATTAGACAAGTAATGATGAATTTGTCTTTTAATAGTTCAATGACTTCCCAGACAAGTCACTATGCTTAATAAAGTATAAATAGGCAATTCTTAAGATCAATGATTGTAAAAAAACGATGTTAAAGTAAATGGGAGTTCAACAACAGATACTTATTAGATGAATAGTATTGGATGTAACTCGCTTCAAAAACTAACTTCATGGATCAAGTCATAAGTAGTTTTTGAAAGTGGTATGTTCGTCACATCCTTAGACCTGAGAAGCATATAGAGACTAACATTAGTGAAGGGTCGTTCTTTCATCTTATCTAACGTTGGATCTTAAAAGGACCGTAACCGATCTGAAACTAAGTGGGAGTTATATGGTGTCAAAGGGATTCTGTACTTCTCGAAATGAGAAGATGAATATATGGGCGCCTTCGTAGGATCAAACTGGCGAAAAGGGTGGCCACACTCAAACTAAGTGGTAGTTTGGCATCCACTTTGAGTCTGATACGAAAACAATAATGATTGGACAAAATAGGAGAATGATAATGGATCCATGTCTTATGTTCAACTGATGTTCTAAACAGAAAGGAATGACAATAAGGTTACCACGACTTAACTCCACAAGAGCTATAAACGATTGAAGAGTTTGGAGAAAAGTTGACGAAAGATATCACGTCATACCTGAATGGTAGCAGAGAGATACAGCTAGGTGTCCACCTCTATGAACGTTTCGATCTTAATTGATAATCGTCTAAGTGGGAGTTTGTTGGATTTTGATATGTCCGACCATCGATTACACAACATAACCATAAAGGTACGATCCAAGAGTTACACTTTGGACGACGAACAAGTCATAGTTATTGTATATATATTTAAATACTGCTGATCACAAGAACGAATATTAGGTAAATCATTATTTGTCGAAATAATGATTATAATGAATTGTTGAAAGAAACAATTAAAAAGGGAAAAATAAATCGGTGAACGTTTAAGATGTAAACGAGGATAAAATTGTTAAAGCAGTTAACAATTTAATCAGGGAATATTATTACCTCAAAGGACGTTTTAAATAAAATAATATTAATACGTTATTTTGAAGAATGTAAACTTGATAATTAATTTATAGAAATAAATTAACACGGATAAAATAAATATTATTCAGACGTTAATAATAACTATCTGGAGAAACTTTTTAGTAAAAGTGAAGTTTACTAAAATATGGAGATTGATTTAAATAAATATCGGATATATTGGGTTTGTTTCGAACATGTAAACTTCGGTTGGTATTAACTGTAATTAACAGTTAATATTAGGATGTTTTCTTTGAGAAAAATTCAGTATTTTATGGGACCAGATTATAACTTGTATTCCTATAAATACAGCGAAATCCTGAACCCTAAAGACACAGAAATCCTAAAAGTCAGAACCCTAAATCTCCCCTCCCTCTCTCCCTCGCGTCCGCCGGCCACCACCGACGACGTCTTTGTCGCCACCCACCGGCACACCGCCGCCGTCCCCGGCCACCGCTTCCTGCTGCCGCCACCACTGTCGCGCCACCGCTGCCTCGTCGTCACCACATCCTCGGATGGCTGCCCCGCTGTCCGCCGACATCGACTCAATGAGTCAAGTTTTTTCGGTTGTTCGACCAATTCAGTCTGACATCATTTGAATATCGAGTATTCTCAATTATGGTGTCAGGAACCAGTTTTAGTCGTTCAAGAAGTAGAACAAGTAATCAGGAATTTCTAGCGGATTCGTTTGTCACATCCAGCGTGTCTTATCTCAGTATCATCAAGGTCAATCTCTAAACACCCTATGGTTGTGTTTTTATATATATATACTTAGGGGTGTTAATCGGGTCAACCCGATAGGGTTTCGGGTTATTAGGGTCGGGTTAGTCGGGTTTCTTAATAAAAAAATCTCACCCGCAATCGACCCTATTAAGGTTCGGGTTATTAGGGTCAGGCTAGTTGGGTTAGTCGGGTTCTGTACACAAACAACTTAAATTATATCACTTTGAAAAAATAAAAAACCTATCAAACAGTATTACTCACGTTGGTAGGTAGAAAGTTTCAAGATTTGAAGTTCTAGATTATTACATAATTATGTTACAACAAATAACTTAAGTTATTAAGAACAATGTTGCAACAAATAACTTAAATTATTACATAATTATAATATTATTTTAATAAGTTAAAACACATTTGATCATAAATATATAACGTTGAAAAAAACCCTAGCAAACTCACGTTGATAGGTAGAAAGTTTCAAGATTTGAAGTTCCGAAACTGAGGACTAAGTTGCAGCTTTGAAGTTCCAAAATTAAGAACCGCGATTTAGGTTAAAAATATATAAATTTTGATCTATAAAATAATAATATATTTGGTTATGAAATTTGGGCCTTAATTAACCTTATTTATCAAATAAGCCTAATGCAACCTTATTATTATACGGGTTATTCGAGTTAACCCGCAACCCGTTTTTTTAAATAACCCGAAACCCGACCCAAACAACATGTCGGGTTAGTCGGGTTAACCCGTTTGACCCCGATTAACCTCTTTAGACCCTATTAAACCCGACCCTAATTAACTTACTCGGGTTCGGGTTAGGTCGGGTTAATGGGGTTCGGTTATTTTTGACACCCCTATATATATTTATCTGAATTATTTGTAATTGGATCACTGGCGTGGAATACCTGTAACTCGTTTATAAAAGTTTTAACTATAACGCGTCCGCAATTAATTATCTGGCATAATTGTTTTTCTGATAAAGTAAATATAAAATACGATTTTCTATTAATTTGACAAATTTAATTTTTGTCCTAAACGAATCATAGATTCCCAATAGGGTCATTACAACATATATATTTAATTCTGATGTGCAAAACCGATGAAAACCTTGAGCCAGATGTATTTTGTGTGTGTTGTTCTGCTGTGGTGTTTGGGATCTTTCTTTGGTAGCAATTTTTCGGCTTTGTATTCTATATTTTTCATCAATTGTAGCCATTGTTTCAGCACTTTTTGTAAAATTATTTCATGTTAGAATAGTTGTATTCTTTTGTGTTGTTGTTATCTGTCAAGATTCAAGATTGGTGATGATGGAATTGAAGAATATACGATTTTCATCGCTGCTGGACAGCCCCTATAAAAATGTGTTTTCCCGGATATTGGTTATTACAAAGTGGCTAAAATTTCATCTGGAGGTTCCCAAGACATAGGGTTACAACATTGCAGAAGGCTTCAAGAATTGGGGAAGACTCCTTCCACAAGTTTCTGGACCCGCATTTGCAGTGATTTCTGAACAGCTGAATAAAACTTCACATTTGGGCTTCACTTTCTCTTGATAGTCTTAGAGCAAGTGGGATCCCACTTTGGGTTTATGTAGGCCCGACCTAGTTGAGCCACTTGGCCCCTCGTGATGGCCCTAGAGGCCAAGCATAGGATTTCATCAGTTGAGGTTTTACACATCTATATATTGTTTTGAATTGTTGGTTGTGTTGTATTTATGTATTGCGAATGTGTTTTAAAATAAATAAAGTAAAAAAAAATGAACTTTTTAAAAACTAAGTTAGAATTTGGTTTAAACTTTCAAATACCCGAGCGTAACGGCTCGTTACTGTCTCACGAGTCGTCATACCTCGTATTTGAAAAGAGTCCTAATGGGCCGTTACAAAATAACGAGTCGTTATGGCATATTTAAATTACACGATTAAATCAAATAAGAATACCCATCACAAATTTAAGTCTTGCCGTCCACTTTGATTGAAAACACTCACAGCTTCTTTTTGTCCTAACCAGGTGAGACGTTGCAAATTGTAAGTCGTGAGGTAGTTATTATCTATGCGTCAGACCTTAGATCTTATAATTACATGTTTTCAAATTGGATGATTAATCGAGTACTCCTAACCAGGTGAGACGTTGTACCCAAGGAAAAGATGAGACAAACATGCCAGTTTGACACTAGATGCTTGTTCACTAGTGCTATCGGTCCCATAAGATCTAAGAATTACACAGGTAATGCAATTGGTCATCGTGACCTACCTATCGAATTTATCATTAATTGCATATGTCAGACGCATGCAGTTAAGATAAAATGTCAACGAGGATCTTAGCCTTTTAGTAAAATCAATGTTAATTTAAACAAAGGTATTTAATTTTTTAAAGGGATTATTATTAAAAATACTAATACTAAACTTTGAATGAATTTATAGACGTCATCAACCACCGAACTATCCAAATCTACTATTAGGTCAGTTCTTAAAAGAGAGAAGTTGATAATGATCAACTTCATTGACTGGTATCGACAGCTAAGGATTTTCCTTAGGGTGGAAGGGAAGTTACATCATGTGGAATAACCCCTACCCGAGGCACCTCCTGCCACTGTGACTGCGGTTGTTCGTGTTGCCCATGCGAAAAGGGTTAAAGAACAGCAAGAAATAGCAACTCTTATGCTAGTGAGCATGACCCCTGAGATCCAAAAGAACTTGGAGGAACTCACAGTATTTGAGATACTAACTGAGTTGAAAACTGTGTTTCAACAAGTAGAGTAGGAACTATTTGAAATAGTTAAAGCATTTGATGCTTGTAAATAGGAGGAGGGCCAATATGTTAGTTCTTATGTGCTAAAGATGAAGGATACCTAGAACCAATGGAGCAACTTGGCTACCCCATGCCTTAAGTCCTTGGTGTGAGCTTGATTCTTACCTCACTATCCAAGGATTATGAGAAGTTTGTGATAAATTACAACATGCATAGCATGGGGAAGACGATCTCTGAGTTGCATGTTATGCTAAAGCTTGCAGAACAAGAGATGCCCAAGAAAGCACGAGAGGTTCTAGCAATCAGGGCTGGAAAATCCACAAAAACAAATAACCGCAAGGCAAGGGATACCAAGGCAAGGGTAAGCAAGTCATTTCTCATGCCCGCCAAGGTGAAGATCCCTCCACATGCTAAAAAGGAGTACCCAGAAAAGAACGATGCTTGCCATCACTGTAATGTGATGGACCATTGGAGGAGGAATTGTCCTCTCTACTTGGCAGAGTTAAAGAAGAACAAGGCTAGTGGGACTAGCGGATCCGGTATCTCGTAAAATAACTCTATACTTTTCCAAACTAAAAATATTGGGTTTATGACACACGTTGTGGTACTCACATATGTAATAATACCCAGGTCTAAGGGGAAGTAGGCAACTAGAGAAATGAGCTTTGGATCTGTTCGTGGCTATAGGGAGCTATGATTTAATCCTCCCTAATGGATTGATTATTATGTTAGACAATTGTCACTTTGCACCTACTATTACTAGGGGTGTTGTTTCTTTATGTCGTTTGAAAGACAATGGTTTTTGTTATGTTTTTACAGATTTTGTTATTTCAGTTTCTAAGAATAATTTATATTATTTTAATCCTATTCCTCGTGATGGTATTTTTGAGATTGATATGCATAATGTAGTCTTAAAAATAGTTCTATATACACATGTAGCACCAAGAAACCAAGACGGGATTTAGATTCCAGTTTCTTATGGCACTGTCGTCTAGGCCATGTAAACAATAAACGTATTTCAAAGTTGCAATGCGATGGACTTCTAGAATCAACCGACGATGAGTCGTTTGACATATGAGAATCCTGTATATGTGGCAAGATGTCAAAATGGTCGTTCACTCATGTAAGTGAAAGAACCAATGATCTATACACACTGTTGTATGCAGCCCGTTTAGAACTAAATCTAAGACCGGTGCTAACTACTTCGTCACTTTCACTAACGAATTTAGTCATTATGGTTATGTCTACTTGATTAAACATAAACATGAAGTCTTTGAAACGTTCAAAACTTTCCAAAGTGAAGTAGAAAATCAACTTGAGAAGACTATTAAAGCACTTTGACCTGGTTGAGGAGGCGAGTACATGAGTCAAGAGTTTTCAGACCACTTGGCGAAATGTGGGATTGTCTCACATTTCACTCCTCCATATACACCTCAGCATAATGGTGTATCTGAAAGGAGAAACCAAACTCTGCTTGACATGGTTCGATTCATGTTCAGTCTGACTACTTTATCGTTATCTTGGCGGAATTATGCTCTAGAGACTGTTATTCTCATACTCAGTATGGTTCCGACTAAGAAGGTTGATAAGACACCATATGAAATATGGCATGGGAAAGTCCCTAATCTGTCTTACTTGAAGGTATGGGGTTGTGAGGCTCTCGTGAAATGAGACACACCAAACAAACTTAAGCCCAGATCTGTCAAGTGCATCTTTGTAGGATACCTAAAGGAAACAATGGGTTACTATTTCTACTACCAGCCCGAAAACAAAGTTTTTGTCACTCGGCATGCTGAATTTCTTGAGAAAAATCTCATTTTGCAATAAGCAAGTAGAGCTTAGTAGACTTTGGCGAAATTCAAAGCCAAGATGCACAACCTTCAGCAAACACTAGCGAACAACAAAAAGCGAACATCAAAATGAGGTAACACATATTGATGCCCTACCTCAGACCGATGTTGTTCCCATTTGATGATCTACAAGGATACCTTAGGCACCTGAAATATATGGTTTTTTTATCAATGCCGAGGAGCAAGAGTTAGAGGATCATGGAGAACCCGGTAACTATCGAGCTACATTGTCGGATCCAGAATCTAATAAGTGGCTTGATGATATGAATGCAACAAGCAATCCATGAAAGAGAATCAAGTCTGGACCTTGGTTGATCTTCCTCCAAACAGCAAGACTGTTGGGAGCAAGTGGCTCTTCAAGAAAAACATTGACATGGATGGCAATGTACAAACCTATAAAGCTCATCTTGTGGCAAAAGGTTACACTCAAACCTACGGGGTTGGCTATGAAGAAACCTTCTTGCCTGTTGCAGACGTCAAAGCTATTAGGATTATCTTGGCCATAGCAGCGTGCTATGACTATGACATTTGGCAAATGGATGTCAAAACTGAAAATACACTTGAAAACGCATGAGCTGAGGATCGCCTACTCGATCTAGCTTATTCAGATACAAAGATGTAATTAAAATTGTTTTATTGATTAACAAATATCAACTACAATATGGAAAACACTCAAAGAGAACACACTCCAGAAACACACACTTTAACACTCAAACCCTCTCTTGATCTCTGCTGAAATACAAAGAACAAATTCTATTTATACTCTACACCCAGTACTCGAACTGGAGCTCACCCGAAGTGGCACTTCGTGTCAGTTCGTGAGGTCACGAAGTGTGACTTCGTGTCTCACTTTGTGTCACTTCGTGTAACAGCAACTTTACATCTTTGTCTTGTTCAGATACTTCACACGACGAACCGATAATGCTCTAACAAACTCCCCCTTGACATGTGCAGCATCTGGTCACCCATAGAGTATTGTTTCTTCAATCAAACTCCTCCTCAACTTAATGGTTAGTCTGATCTTGAATTCTTGAAGATGAACAATGTGTTTCCTCTCTATCAATAACTTCAAAAGACTTGAAGGTGTGACAATCTCTTTCACTTAGGTGCCACTTCAATCATAAATAATCTTGGTGCAAAACGTCTCTTTGAGACTCCAAGATATTAATTTTGAAATTTGATTTGTATCTAGTGTCGATCAGATCGAAAACAAAGCAGAAACAAAATCAATTTGGCTATAAGAAAGTTTATATCAAAACAAACCTAAAATCTTTTTGATTTTTCAAACTTATGATAAAACACACCAAAAATATTTTTTTTATTTTCTGAAATGAAATGAAATTGCAATAAACCCTATTTTTGGTTTGAGAAAGATCACTATCTGGGATCATATTGAACATAACGCACTGAACTACACTTCAATTTCAACTAATTGAAGCTCACAAGCCATGTTGATTGCTGGTATAATTTGTCCATCTTAAACTCAGGCACAATCATACTCATAACATCTGGATATGTTAAGGTATTATTAATTTGCTTTGACCGGTGTAACCCACACTATCAGACATACTTAGACATTTTCTTTTTCTCGTGTGATTACACTTGTGATTATCACATAGTGTATTGTATTCATGACATCGTCAACTGTGTTCCATGCAAAAACAAGTAAGAACATTAAATCGTCTACCTTTAGGTCGATCTTTCGATACACAAATAAGGCCTCAGATTTAACAAAATAAGAAAAATAAAACAAGTTTAAGATGTATATTTCAACAACAATCAGGTCGGTCTTGTGGACACGCAGAGAAAGTCCGATGAATTATACAAAACACCAAAGAAAATAATGCAGAACCTCAAACGAACAACAATCAGGTCGATCTTTCGATATGCAGAGAAAGTTCGATCGTTTGAGAAAATAAAGAAAATCAAACAGGTTTAAATCTTTGCAAAATGAACACATGTATACACAGTGAATTCTCATTTTTCTTTTTCACACATTTTTCTTTTTGTAATGAAATACACTTCAAGATGTTATCCACTTGGTTAAACATAGCATTTAATGTATATCACATCTGAATACTTTCTGATTTGCCGAGTCTACCAAGCATATCAAACAATGATCTTATGGATGTTTCATCGACTCTATCCATGAGTCGGATATGTAAGCCAATGTACCATCATTTTCCAATGATCAATTTCTCAAAATTTTATATATTTTGCATGTATTCACCTTCACCATAAGCATTTCTCCCCATAACATGCATCTTCTCCCCTTAAAATGAAAAACTCTATTTTTAGATTTTTCATTTTATAAGAACAAGACACTATTTTTGGCTTTTTAAATTTTCTCACCCTAAACAATAAACGGAAAAGTAAAGAAAGAAAATTGATCAACCGACACGGATAACTGTCAATTTAAGCTTTCAGAAAAATTTCAGGTTAGAAAGATGAATCGTGAAACTTAAATTAAGATAAGCAGAATACTCCTCCGTCAGCAACTTTTCAATCGTCGATAGGTCTTCTAGAAGTACCTGCACACTAGTCAAACACATCAGTTTTTAAATGACCCGAAGCGGATTGCTTCTGCTCGACCAGTGTCCTGGTTTTACTTCGAAACCACCTTGGATTTCTATTGGTGTTGGTATTTTGGTAAATCGGTATTTGATGAATCAGTCACAGTAGGATGTGACGAACAACCTACAATTGGAACATTTGATACTTGAGGAAAAAATCGTCCTTGTTTTTTAAAGAATGTAGGTTGAAGTTCATCAAACACTCTGCCATTTTCATCAATGACCTTTACTTTGGCAGATTTACCAAAAAATGGAACCTTTTGTCTTCTTCGAGTAAAAACAGTAGGAACCGGACAATCATGTGCCATATGCCCCTTTTGGCGATAATTGTAACACAAACAACTATTTGTGTCCCATCGTTTAGGAACCTGCATAGTTTCAGAAAACACTTTATCTCCAAAATGATCATAGAAAGTATCATATACCTGACGCCTTTGATCATGAACCCATTTTGATCTCGAGCTCTTTGGAGTAGAATGAGAACCACCAGAAGAAATAATTGCATGTTGCTTCTTCTTGTTCTTCTTATCAGCACTTTTCACAAAAACTTTAGATATTTTCTCAGCATCCACACAGTGAAGTGGAAATTATTTTTCAGAAACTATTTGTTCCGAACCCTTGAGCTTGTAAAATCTCTTGGGTTGAACTTTTCACCTCTGAAAACATCCTTCTGAACCTAGACCACCATTTTTACTAGAATTCTTCTCTTCTGAACCAGCTGATTTATACCCGTTCTTTGCCAACCGTGAAAACTCAGCTTTGACTTCTTTAACATTCTTCTTTGCATAGAAAATCGTCTTATCAATATCAGTATGAGAACAAATCTTCTCAGTGGAAGTAGCCGATTTCTCATTTTCAATTGATGAAGAACCAGACACAAACTATGAAAATTTAAGAACCTTAGATTTCTTCTCATTCTTCTTGCTAGTCTTTTTGTTCTTCTTTTTCTTCACAACCTTCTCTTCTTCAGAATTTGAAGTTAAAAACTTTGAGTAATCACATTCCTCAACCTTTTCTTTCACAACATTGACAACTTCCTTGATAATGGCAGTAGGTGGAACTGTCTTGTCAAACATTTTCTTAAAATTTTCATCTTTCGCCAAGAAACTTGTAAAAGCTTGTGAATTGGTGACATTATTCAACAAATGATTTGCATCAGTCACTTGAATCTTCAAATCAGAAATCTTCTTTTGTGCTTCAGATAATTCCTTTTCAGTTGCAATCAATGTTTTAGCAACCCGGTTTGTTTCAGATTTCTGCAACCTCAAATTGTCTAACTCACCAAACAATTCCTTCTTCAATTTATCTTTGTTTCTTTTCTGAATATCGATATTTGCATTCAACAACTTATTCACCCCTTTCAACTCCTTCTTTTCCTCTAACAATTTTTCATTATCATTCTAATAAGCTACTGCTTTGGCAGCGAGTTCATCTGAAGTCTTGTTGAGCACATCAAGCTTAATCTTTGATTTCTCAAAAAGATCATTGAAATCAGCTTCAAAATCTTTTGCTTCAGCTTTCCATTTTTCAGCTTCTTCAACTAGCTCAACATTCTCTTCAGATAACTTTGCAACTTTCAATTCAAAATCCTTACCTTCTTTCTTGAAAACCTCCAGTTCTTCTTTTACCAATTGGAAATCAACAGTAAGAAGATTAATTTCTTTAAACAGAGAAGCATTCTCTTTGAACAAACTATCAACCTTAGCTTCATAATTTTCATTCTCAGCTGATTCATATGAACTTGTGTCTGAATAATAATCATCTTATGCAGATATGAAAATCAATGCTAATTTATCAAAAACTTTACCCTAATTATAAGTACCATCATTTTGAACAGCCAACGCTTTTGTAGTTGAATTACTTGATGAAGCTTGAGAACCATTGGTAGTAGTTCTTGAATCAGATTTATTAGCTTGAGATTACGGATACTCTCTTGCAAAATGTCCAAGTTTTGAACATTTGTAACATTTCACCTTAGATTTATATAATCCCAGATTTCCATCTGGATTAATAGATCTCTTTCCAGTTCTCTTTAAAAATCTTCTTGCTTTTTGTGATAACATAGCCAATTGCCATGCAATATCCATTTCATCTAGATTATTTTTGTCAATTTCATTAAAGTCTTCTCTAACCAACTTAGAATTACCAACATTGTTGATAATAAAGCCAAAAGAAGATGAGACTAAAGCAGATATTAACGCAACACAATCATCAGTTGTCTTGACAAAAAATGCATTCTGATTTGTTAAACCTGGAATTGTAAAAATGCAACCCATTGAAGAATCAAAATATTTAGGAATTCCTGTAACATTTCCAATAAAAACGGTACTTGGTGCAAAACTCACACCAATTGGTTTAGCTTTTGCATTTATGCTTGCTGCATTCTGACCATGATACAACTCTGGGTTTTGTAATTGAGCAGTTGATTTGTTTGAAGTCATCATCTCCATTTCTAAAGCATAAAGCTTATCTGTTAACTCATGAAATGATAATGTTGAGAATTCTTTATCATTATGTAATCAGTAAAACATAATTCTCCCAATTCTGTGGTAAAGCTTCCAACAATTTTTCTTTCAGTTCTTCATCAGCTTTCTCTATTCCAACAACTTTCAATTCATTGATTAAATGTGTGAACCTTGATACAAGAGCAATAATGTTTACTTTATCATAATGCTGAAAGTTATCAAATTCTTTGTTCAACACCTTACGTCGACTCTTTTTATGTTGATCGTTCCCTTCACATATCGCAGACAAAGCATCCCATAACTGTTTCGTCTTTTTGCATGTGCTGAATTGATGTAACAATTCGGTAGGTAAAGCCATGGTAAGATAACCCAACACGCACATAAAACTCAACAGAAATGATCAAGAAATACCAAAAACATTTCAATTTGTCAAAAACGACACTTTTTGAAACAAAAATTCGAAAATAGCAATAAGATGATCAGTAGATGGAACCAGATAGGTCTGATACCACTTGAAAACGCACTTGAAAACGCACTGAGCTGAGGATCGTCTACTCGATCTAGCTATTTCGGATACAAAGATGTAATTAAAAGATTGTTTTATTGATTAACGAATATCAACTACAATCTGGAAAACACTCAGAGAGAACACACTCTAGAAACACACACTTTAACACTCAGACCCTCTATTGATCTCTGCTGAAATACAAAGAACAAATTATATTTATACATCTACACTCAGTACATGAACTGGAGCTCACCCGAAGTGGCACTTCGTGAGGTCACGAAGTGTGACTTCGTGTCACATCGTGTAACATCAACTTTGCATCTTTTTCTTGTTCAGATACTTCACACGATGAACCAATCATGCTCTAACAAAAACTGGCTTCTTAAATGGAGGTCTTAATGAAGAAGTCTATATGGTTCAACCAGAAGGATTTGTCAATCCAAAATATTCAGAAAGGGTATGCAAGCTTCAAAGATCCATTTATGGATTAAAGCAAGCGTCCCGAAGCTGGAATAAGAGGTTTGATGAGGAAATCAAGAAGTTTGGTTTCACTCAAAACCCTGATGAGCTATGTCTATACATGAGAGCTAGTGGGAGCATCGTTGTCTTTCTTATCATATGTCAACGACATATTTACTCCTGGGAAATGACATTCCAATGCTACAAGATGTTAAATCCTGGCTTGAAAAGTGTTTCGCCATGAAAGATCTTGGAGAGGCGACATATATTCTCGAAATAAAGATCTATCATGAAAGATCAAAGCGGTTAATAGGTTTAAGCCAAAGGGCATACATTGATAATATTTTGAAGCGGTTCAAAATGGATGCTTTCAAACGTGGAAGTCTCCCTATGAAACATCATGTAAGCTTGAGTAAGACTCAAGGACCTTCAACACCTGATGAGGTGAAGTGTATGAAGGGCGTGCCTTATGCTTCGGCTGTAGGATCCATCATGTACGGAGTAAGGTGCACTTGTTGGTGCAAAATATGTGTGACGTGTGTGTATTCCTGTTAGTATTGTTAGTTGAAATAGTTAGAATAGTTAAATCAAGTTAGAGGGTAGTTTGTGTCATTCTATTAAAGAGGAGGGTCTTGTTTGTGTTGTACTAAAATCTCATAAATGAGATACGTATTGAAGATCAGGATTTGGAAGTCAAGCAAAGAGATCCGAACTTAGTGTTCAGACATACTCCGATCTGCCGCCGAACCTCAAGGTCGGAACTCACTCAACTGTTGGGCATATATATGTGTTGTTTGAAGTTCGGACAAGGGACCTCTGGCATAACCGTTTTCCTGAGTCAGATTTCATAGAGGGAGGAGTTTTTCGATTTTGTTTTTCAGAGAGAACTGAGCCTAGGATCGTGATTAGAAGCTAGAATCGAGTCTATTCATGTAATCATTGATCAAATTCGAGCTATAAACCGAGGTTTATATACATTTTCGTGTTCTTCGTTTCGGGTTAACTTTCGGTCCAATTTTCGGTGTACAAATCACTAGATCGGGACGATTCGTGTTTTCAATTGGTATCAGAGCATTCCAGGCGTGATTCTACACCTGTTTTTGATTGAAATCGGATTCAATTTGATGAAATTGGCTCATGTTTGACTTTTACAAAGTCAAACTATGAAGTTTGATTCTGAAATTGGACATCAGTTTGAGTTTGTTTGCGAATTTTATTGAATCTAACAGTTTTATCATCTTCATACGAAGCTATTACAAGTTACAGAAGTGAATTTCATTAAGTTTTGATCAAATTCGAAATTTACAGGTTCATGTTCTTCGTTCTAAGGTTCTTCAATGGTGAATTTATGAATTCTCAACGGTTTTGATTGATTCTCGTTGCTACATGCTCAGTTTTACACAAAACATTCATAGCTACAATCAATTTTGAGAATAATAGGAGGCTGATTGAAGTTTGATCTCATGTTCAACAAGTTTTTAGAAGCAAAAATTCGCAACTTTGTTTCCAATCGTTCACCCTGATTCTTTGATCAAAACGTATCAACAATGGTGCTAGATTTGTTCCTCTCGTTCATACGGTTCTAACTCAACTTACGGATCAATTTTTCGTCAAGAATTGAGCAAGTTACGGGTGTTTGAAGTTTGTGGTGGTGTTGGGTTTTTCTCTCGCCGTAAAATTCAAGGTCGCCGGATTTCTTTCGCCGGCCAAAAAGAAAAAACGGGGAGGGGGAGATTTCACGACTATTTTGTCATTTTGTCAAGTTTCCTTTTGACCCCTCTAGTTTCCAAGTTTTTTAAATAGAATGCATACTTAAAATTTTTACATAAACTCTTGTTTTCCAAAAAACAACAACCAAAACAAAATAAAATAATTTTTTTTTAAAAAAAATTCAGAAGTTTTAAACAACACAATTTAAAAAAAAAATCTAGTTTCAGACAAAATTTTATTGTGTTCGTTGGTTTGATTCATAAACGCAAAATTACTTTGTGTTTGTTGAATTGGTTAACAAACATAAATCCATTTTTTTGTGTGTTTTTACCGTATTATTTTTCGTTGTTTCGTTTCTTTACTTAAATAAAACAAAAGTTTATAAACATTTTTTCTTTCAAAGTTTGTTTTTTTTTTCTTGAAGGAAAATAAACAAGAAATATAAAAAAATATTTTTGAGGATTTGGCCTTGGGATTTCAATTCGGTGATTTCACAAAATTCAAAGTTCAAGATACAAGGTTCATCGATTGATATTTTCCGGTATAATCACAATGAGTAAGATGCAATCAAGTTCGGTGGTTCCCAAGTTATCAAAATGTGAAGCTTATCAAGAGTGAAAAAATGATTTTGAGGTTTTTATCAACGCTAACTTTGATGCATTTTGGAAGGTGATTGATAAAAACTATTCATATCCAACTGATTGGTATGGTGTTCCTAAATTCCAAAGAGATCTTTCATTTGAGGAAAGGGAATGTTATGAAAGAGAATTAAAAGCTTATGATATTCTCACAATGGCATTGTCAAAAGAATTATTGTCTCAATTAAAGACGTGCAAGAATTCTAAATTGTTTTGGGATGCTCTTGCTCAGAAATATGCTGAATTAAATGCATCTGGAAAGGAGGTTGATACTGAAGAATATACATCTTTTGCAAATTGTGAGATGCTTGATAAATGTGGTTTTACAATTATAGAAGAAGTTCAAAAAGATAGGTCTTCGAATTGTGAAGCTATTAAGAATGAATTGAAGCTTCAACACCAGAATGCAGAGTTAATTGCAAAAGTTTCAAAGCTGACTGAAACAAATGATGATTTGATGAAGGATGTTGAAAAATGGAAGAAAGAAGCGAATGACATGGCGACAGTTTTTGATGATTTGTTTGCAAAATCAAAGATCAAACTTGAAGGTCTAGAAAAGGATGTTGCTGATCTTAGTGCTAAAGAATTAAGTCATCAAGAGGATAACACAAAGCTGTTAGATGCTAAAGTTGAATTGCTCCGTGAAAACAAGCTTTTGAAGCAGAATGTTGAGATTTATAAACAGAAATGGGAAAAGGTTGTTCAAGAAACATATGATGCTCATGATCAGTTAAGGAGAGAAAAGTTTACTCTGAATAGAACAACAGAAGAACTTATTGCAACACAAAAAGAGTTGGCTGAAGTGCAAAAGAACATTGCAGACATGAAGATTGAGGTTCGTGATTTCAAAAGACAGTTGCATAATCTCAATAATTCATCGTCTTTCACAAATTTTTTGTGCAAAAAGGAGAATTTTCAACAGATTTTAGGTGATGCTATTCTGAAAAATGTTCCACCTCCTGTGGTTATTGAAAATTCTATCAATACTTTGAAAGCAACGGAAGAAGTTCATGATTATTCAAAGTTTACCGATAATTCTTCTGAGAAGAAAAAGTCAAAGTCGCAGAAGAAAAATGAAGAGAATTTTGATGCTAACAAGAGAACTAAATTTGTTTCAAGTTCCATATTGCTTGATAAGGAAAAGGTTTTTGACAGCAATTCAGGAAAAGTGAAACTCGATAAATTTTCAGAGATTGTGATTGATGAATCTTTGCTTTCTAATAAAGATGATTTAAATGACATCAAGGATGAGTTTTCTCGACTTGCTTCACAAGGTCATGAGAAACCTAAGTCGGTACCAGATAAATCTAAAAAGTATGGTGGTCTGGGATATGAAAGCAAAAACGAGAACGTGAATGTTGGAAATGATCTCCAAGATGTGCTTGAGATAGAAGTAATTGTGGAGGATGTCAAGGTTCACAAAGCAAAGGAGATTCCACTTGAGAATCATATCTTGTGTGAACCTGATGATGATTTTCTGTCAACGAATTCTAAGTTAGAGAGTCTAGAGAGTGATTTTTCTCAACATTCTACAATGTCAACAGAATCCATGTCATCTCCTAAGTCGGTTGATAAGAGAGCTTGCTTTTACTGCAACAAGACGGGACATGTGATTCGTGATTGTGCTACTCGAAAAAGGTTTTCACGTGGTTCATATCGATCGTCATCATCTGATTCAATGATTCTTAATGAGGTACCTATTAGACAAAATCAGAAAAACCAACGAAAGCCAGCTCATCGGAAGCCGGTGGTTAGTAGAACTTCAAATTATGATGATTGGTCACCACAGTTTTCAAAACCAACACATTTTTCAAAAAGAAAACAATTTTTCAATAATGATTTTAAAATGCCTTATTCAAATGAGTTTTCATATTATGGGCATCGACAACATCACTCAAAACCTGAGAAAATGTTGATCGAAGAGTTATTGAATATGGTTTTCAACAAATCAAAGTTTTTCAATGGTTCTGATTCGCATCGGGCGAAATCGTCTAAACCATTTCGTTCTTGGAAACAGAAAATGGCAACCTCGGCGGGAAACGATTTTGTTGAGGATACGGGACGACCCAAGCCGGTTTGGGTTCCCGTATTTAACTAAAAGTTGTTTGAGGTTGTGTGCAGGTACTTCAAGAAGACCTATTAGTGATTGCAAAGTTGCTGATAGTGGAGTATTTTGCTTAAGTTAGCGCTTCAAAGAGTTGATATTTCACAAACATTTTTGAGAAAAATGATTTTTCAAAATCTAAAAATGCGAGGTATCCGTGTTAATCGATCAATTTTATTTTCTTTACTTTTACTTTCTTTCATATCTTTAGGGGGAGAAATTTTAGAAAATTCAAAAAATAGAGTTTGTTGAATTTTAGGGGGAGAATATTTGAAAAACACAAAAATAGTGTGATGTTTGTTTCCTAAAAAAAATGAAAAATGTTTGTTTCTAAAAAAAAAATTGAAAAATTAAAAAAAAATGAAAAAATATTAAAAAGAGAAATTGATCCAACCATATGAGAAATGATGGTACATCAGCATACGTTATCTGCCATGAATAAAGTAGAAAGAAAGGTTGTAGGTACTTGCTTGACTTGACTGAATGTGCTGAGTAGTCTGATATATGCGAGTATGATATAAAGATAACGCTTGCTTGATAATTATGGTTACAAATCATGATGGGTACTGTGCATATCTGGCAAAATAAAATGATAAAGTATCAAAAACAGAATAAAGAGATGTTCTGGTGTATGCTTGCTTTATTTTGAAAAATTTCAACTTGTTTGATTTTCTTTATTTTGTCAAACGATCGGCTTTTCTCTGCGTATCGAAAGATCGACCTGATTGGTGTTCGTTTGACGTTCTGCTTTATTTTCTTTGGTGTTTCGTATAACTCATCGGACTTTCTCTGCGTGTACGTAAGTACCGACCTGATTGTTGTTGGATTATACAACTTCTGCTTTATTTTACATTTCTTATTTTCCTAAACAATCCGACTTTCTCTGCGTGCCTACCAGCCGACCTGATTGTTGTTTGTTTAGGGTTCTGCTTTCTTTTTGCAAGAAACACCATGAACTTGATATCTCTGTGGCATTTGATTCTCTATAAGCAAGTTTACAATATCAGTATGAGAAATCTGCTGCAAGTAACTTGGCTTGAATAAATGAAAAATTCAAAAATATGAAATAAGCGGATTGCCAGTATTCCTGATTGTGTGGGTACCATGTTATCTATGCTCGATAAATACACTAAATTTCATATCAGAAAGTTATAGACAATGACCTGCTTTAGCTGAAATAAACCAAATGGTTGTATTCTCAGTCAGCTTGGCTTGCATGCTTAGTATTTTGAAATTGCAGTGTGTACGATGCGTTATGTCTGATATGATCTCATGTTGTGATCTTTCTCATCAAAAACAAAAATAGAGTTTAATTCTATATTGCATTTTTGTTTCAGTTTATGAAAAATCAAAAAGATTTTCAGTGTGTTTTGATATAAACTTTGTAAAATCCAAAAAGATTTTCTTTCTTCTTTGTTTTTGATCTGATCGACACGTGATACAACAAATTTTCAAAATTAAATGTCTTGGTTTCTCCGAAGGAGAGTTTTGTTTCCAAGATTAAAGTTATGTTTGAAAAAGAGAAACCACATTTTTGTCTTCTGAAGGTTACAGGTTGAAATCATCAAAGTCTTTCAGATACGGATCTTAGATGAATCTCATGCATGGTTGCAAAGCTGTCAAAGAGTTTATCACTTTCAGAAATGGTTCAGTTGACATAGTCATGTTTCAGCCATGCCTACCCTACATCAATTTACAACAGATTCAAAGAGTTTGAAGTTCTGATACAGCACACGTCAAGGGGGAGTTTGTTGGTGTAAAATATTATGTGACGTGTGTGTATTCCAGTTAGTGTTGTTAGTTGAAATAGTTAGAATAGTTAAATCAAGTTAGAGGGTAGTTTGTGTCATTCTATTAAAGAGGAGGGTCTTGTTTGTGTTGTAGTAAAATCTCATAAATGAGATACGTATTGAAGATCAGGATTTGGAAGTCAAGCAAAGAGGTCCGAACTTAGTGTTCGGACATACTCCGATCTGCCGCCGAACCTCAAGGTCGGAACTCACTCAACTGTTGGGCATATATATGTGTAGTTTGAAGTTCGGACAAGGGACCTCCGGCATAACCGTTTTCCTGAGTCAGATTTCATAGAGGGAGGAGTTTTTCGATTTTGTTTTTCAGAGAGAACTGAGCCTAGGATCGTGATTAGAAGCTAGAATCGAGTCTATTCATGTAATCATTGATCAAATTCGAGCTATAAACTGAGGTTTATTTACATTTTCGTGTTCTTCGTTTCGGGTTAACTTTCGGTCCAATTTTCGGTGTACAAATCACTAGATCGGGACGATTCGTGTTTTCAGCACTCGGCCAGACGTAGCGCTCGCTCAGAACCTTACGAGTATATTTCAACAGAATCCAGGTGAGAGTCACTGGACTGCTATCAAGAACATACTAAAGCATCATCGAAATACTAAGAATATGTTTCATGTTTATGGTGGAGTCGAAGACCAACTCAGTGTTACTTGCTACACTGATGCCGGTTTCGAGACAGATCGAGATGATACTCGATCGCATATCGGTTATGTCTTCGTCATGAACGGAGGTGTTGTTGACTGGAAAAGTGCAAAGTAGAGCACTACTGCAATGTCGTCTACAGAAGCTGAATACATAGCTGCTTCGGAAGCTTCAAATTTTTTTATCACGTTACTTAAAGTTAGACCTCTGTCCCTGCCTCTGCCGCTGAAAGTCCTTCCTAAAAATCCACCACCGCACCACTTTTGGCGTCGGCGATAGTGGAACTTGATTTGATAGTCTCTAACCGCTACCCATTCTCCGCCGTAAACTTCCATGTGTCCTCTACTTTGAAAATCGGAACCTTCTGATCCTTGCTTGTGGCCAACGGAAGGAGTTCGAACCTAAAACAATTATAAAAATGAAGCATTAACGTTAAAATAGTTAAAGAAATAAAACATGTGGAATCAGTATGTCAGAAGTTTTTTTTAATTAAAAAGTTTAATGACTCAAACCAAAAGGACCAAAATAATAATTTATGTTGGGATTTTCATGTACGGATTTTTAAATTTTTATTTAGACTTGTCAGACAATCATAGGCGGAAGCGTGTACACGAGTTCAATTCACAATCGATCCCACCAGAGATCCAGATAACCCATATAGTCAGATTTTACTAGTCGTGACAAAACCACTCGAGACACGACAGTTCAACAAACGGTTCAGCTAGAAAACCGAATGATCACGATTGGGGTTTCAGTATGTAACTCTTTCAACCGAAACTAGATACAAAACTGAAAGTGAATAACAATTATACCTTCTATGGAGAAACGAGAAGCCAAGACAAACTCGCGGATCCGATCGGCAGTAGGTGGTGGCGGTGGCAGCACATGGCGGCGACGACGGCCAGTGGTGGTCAGACGCAGGGAGGGAGGGGCGATAACTCTCTCTCTCTTGTGTGTTCTCCAAGTCTCATGAACTAGATTAGGGTTTTAGGTTATGTTGTATTTAAAGATACAACTGACCTGTTTTCCAGGTTTGTCTATAATTACAATAACCACCCTTCAGAATTATATTTATAACATAAATACAACCAGAAGTCAAATTGATCCGTAATGATTCGTTACAAGATCACGAGCCGTTAAGATTTGAATCACGACCCGTTACTGAATAATGAAACGTTTTTCCAGAACCCGCATAAGGAGTCGTTACAGGCTAACGTGTCGTTACGTAGTCCGAATGCAGGATTCAAACACACATCTATAAAATGTCCAACAAATTATTTTTCCAATGTCCATAATTATTTCTACTAAATAATAATGGACGTTTACTTGTATCATTTAATAATGATCAGATAATTAACAACTTAATTAATCCTTTCTTGTTTGTTCCCAAAGTGTAATTCTTGGATCGTACCTCGATAGCAACGTTGATTTTATCTGACAATCGGAAACCTAAATCTAACAATTTACTCTACAATTGATAATGAACACATTGTTATCTTTATCTTATTGGTATTAATTTTAATTTTTATTCTTTATTGGAAAAAGTTATTTTTTTTATTTTTCCAAAATCAGATTGTTACAAAGTTACTACCGTTTTACGACCAACTATGATGCGCTCATTAGTCTTGAGACCATTTTCACGTCGTTCTCAAATCGATCCTTAAATTTACGAGTTGACAACTTTGATCCATAATACCCGTTTTACTTAGTGCAATTATAACCGTTGACCATCACCTTCAATCCGGTAGATAATGTTGATCTTTGTATATTGTATATATACATGTTAGAACTCTAATTTCAACAAAGAATCTATGAGTGTTTATCAAATTTAATGAGTTTATTTGAATCTTCACAGATCTAGACTGGTAGCACTTTATATATAGAAAAACCTAAGAGTAGAGACACCATTTTCTCACCACTATTTAAAGGGTCTCATCAGTCATCATCACCGTTGACGAACAAAACCACACCTCAAATAGATTCAATATACGATTACATAGTAAGAATCGTTTGCCTAGATTCAGTGGTAACACGAAAATAAACAAATGACTTTTATTGATCAAAAGAACACACCAAAAACATCGTCTTATTGTCCGAAGCCCACTGTTTATATTTACTAAAATAAACTTTGCGATACTAATTCATTTTAAGGAATAAAACAACTAATTAATTATACTCTTTCAAATTATTCTTCAACTTTCACTTTCTTTCAAAACTAACCGGTTTTGATACTTAAATTAACAAGAGTTTTACCATAAAGTCCTCGTCATTTAATAACAAAACATAGATTAAATATGAATGCAAAACTAACAAGAGTTTTACCATAAAGTCTTTCATCATTTACTAACAAAAGATAGATTAAGAGGCTATTCATTTTCAAAACATAATAAGGGGTAACATACACGACTCAAATCATCATGCAGGAAGTTACATCGCCAGCCCTTTTCTAATAGCAAAAAGGCTATTTGTTTTTGCAGACTAAAACTGCCTGCAGTCTGATTTCATATCTGCAGCTGAAGATGTGGTCTGAAGGTCTGCAATCTGAAAATATAAGACGGTTTGTTTTATAAACCTGATACTGTCTGCAAAAACTAAAATATATATAACTATCAAACTTATCTTACTAGATAAAAGTAATTAACATGAAAGTTACAATATAAATACAATAATAAAACCAAGTATCAATAACATAAAAACAAAGTAAAATAAACTCAAAGTACATTATTTTGCGACGAGGTGGTGGTGGAAAAAGAATTATAAGCATGAATAGAATTAGAGATTGTGATGTGAAGATGAAATAAGCATGAAATTATAAGTTTTTTTTAAGAAGTCTTAAGCCAAAATAAGATCTTCATAAGAAATAAAACAAACAGTCTTCAGGGCTTGTGTATGCGCGCCTGCAGACATAGGTGCAGTTTGTTTTTTAAGAGATAAAATGTCTACAGTATGCGGACCACATCTACAGACATCTATAGAAGCAAAGGTGCACCAAACATTTGTAGTCTGTAAGAGGAGACTATTTGTTTTTTAACTTTTAACCAACGGTGGAAGGGATGACGGGATGGAGGACGACCGCCGATGGAGAACATCGGCCGGTGGAGGACGACCGTCGGTGGAAAGGGGCGACGGGATGGTGTCTAAGATAAGAAGAGAAGTTTAGAAGAGGTTAGAAGTAGTTGGGCCACATGTGCACCAAGAAAAGTCCGCGTAGACAATTTTTAATGAAACGTCTTTGAAAAAACAAACAGTCTGCATACCTAAATGTCTGCACGTTGTCTGCGCGACACAGACATAAAATGATAAGAAAAGTTTTTTGAGAAAAACAAACACCACCATAATCTCCCTGAAGACGTTTTAAGAAAAAACAAAGAGCCCCTAAGGGGAGGCGGTATGGTTGGGAGCCGGTGGGCGGTTCCAAGGGGAGCCGCATGGCTCCATCTGGTTCACCATACCGCATCACGCGGTTCTCCTCCCTGGCTCCATCTTCACGGCTTGGTGTGGTTCCTAGGAACCGTGGAGAGCCGGGTTGTTGCCTTTTCTTTTTGATCGTTGGGAGCTTGAAATGGACATGTAGCTTCACCAAGCCACACCACAACCATACAATGTGGTATGGCTTGAAATGGTTTACAAAACTAGCAATTTGAGTTGACATCTTGTGATGTAAGGTTGGGAATTGTGTTGGTAGAAAAGAAACTAACAACAAATCTGTGTAGTGCAATTGGATACTTGATAAACTTCGGGAACTGCTATGGAAACATGTTGCAAAAATGATTTACTTATAAGAAAAATTAATCGCCATCCGTGGGACTCGAACCCACGACCACGTGGTTAAAAGCCACGCGCTCTACCAACTGAGCTAGAACGGCTACATGTTGAAATTAAACAATAGGTGTATTTGGACTTCTTATCAATTTGCTAACTTATTTTACGTCGTTACGCATTGGGACTTGATTAATCAGTGAATTAACAATGAATCATCAAAGTGATATCTAACAGACTGAACCAAAGTAAAACATCATGAATCATTCATTATATGTAATTGAGATTACATGAGATCGAAGGAATAATATATATGTTAGGTTTTAACGAGGATTTGAAGATGCATATTCCATATTCTTACAAGTTTATTTGATATTGGCAATAGACTTTTGTTACAAACTTTTTGACAATGTTCCCACGAAAGTTAACAAGTAGTTTTTGCTATGTTTAACTGTTGCTTAGCTTATTACTTATATACAACAAATCTTTTCGATCTTGTAGTGAAAAGTTCATTGTAGACACCTCCATAAGTGTAGACAGGTAGACACCCTTTTTCACCATTAGATCTCTTGATCTAATGGTTATGATTAATTTCTTTTTCTTTTTTTCCTTATTCTCATTGTTCAGAAAATTTCACATGTGAAAACATATGTGAACTAAAGTAATTTCACATGTGAAATAGGGTGTCTACCTGTTGTAGAGGCTAGATTATGAGGCTTGTAATATTAAATAAGTTGGGCTGGGCTTAGAGGGTTTCATTAGAATTATAGGCTAGTTTGCTATTGTATTTAGGCTAGTTTATGATTGGGTTTGGGTTTACTTTTGGGTTTATGATCCACAAGGGGCCCAATAGTAAACCCATTGGGTACCTATATAAACCCATTTGGGTTTATGATTAACTAAGCATTTGATATTGTTGTTCACGATTTCTTTGAGAGAGTTATCTGAGTAAGACAACTCAAGCATGGTTTCGCAAGTGGATCTTGAAGTTCAAAGTCTGTTCAAGATTGATCCAGCCATGCAAGCTCTGTTTCTAACATGATTTCAAGTCAAAGATCGGATGCAGCAATGTTGCAAATTGAAGACTGAAGTTTAGTTGGAATATAGATACACTACACGTTAAGGGGGAGTTTGTTAGAGCATATTCCTATGCTAACGTTGTGTCTCGTGTATTGTATCTAGTCAAGAGCTTCTGTGTGAGTTAGTTAGTCATCTGGCCGGATCACATGATCCGCCAGACCAGTTGATACGGCGGACCAGATGGTCTGCTAGTGATCCGCTGGCTTATGACTAAGTAACTATAAATAGTTCGTGTTAGAGAGAGTTAGTTCAGTTCTGTCATTCTACAACTCTTAACTGTGTGTAAACTGAGTGTGTTTCTCTCTCTACTTGTAATCTCTAAGTGAATCAATAAAGCAAAGCTTTATTTACATCTTGTTGCTATCCGATTACCGAATCATGCTGTAGTAAGATCGTATCGTGCTTTTACACAATAGTAGCCGATTCCACTCAAGATTCAATCTTTCTCATAGATTGAATCTCTTCTTCTACTATTTTCTTGAATCAATCTCTCACGAGGATTCCGCACTCGTGTTAGATCTTTATATCGTGTGTTTGGGAGATTTCCGGACCTACAATTGGTATCAGAGCTAAGAATCTTAGATTCGAGGTTCTCACGATATAGATTCAAGCGTTTTCTGGGTTTGTGTTCGAGTTTTTGAAGGTTTCGAAGCTGTTTTAAGGGTTTACGATCGGGGCTGCTGCTATTCTTGAGGTTTACGATAAGATTTTCTGGGTTTCAGGGTGTTTACGACTGATTCTGTTGAAGATCTTCGTTGTTTTTGAGTTTACGAGATCAAGAATTGATTTTTACGGTGTTTACGATCACAATTTCTGGGTTTTGGTTGAAGATTGCCTGTTTACGACCCGGAAGAAAGGTGTTTACGATTGTACTTGTTCTTGTACTCGTGTTTACGATTTTGCAGAGTCGTAAAGGGTGTTTACGACATTTTGGGGTCGGAATCAGGTGTTTACGATCACGGGATCGTAAACGTGTAATCGTAATCTCTGTTTACGATTCATTAAGGCGGTTTAAGTGTTTACGACTGAAGGTGCTTACGATCCACAGGTGATTACGATCGTAAACAGGATTTACGATCGGAAACAGGGTTTTTGCGGCAAAAAGTCACTTTTTCTCACTTTCACGGAAACGGGCGTAACTTTTGACTCGTTTGGAGTTAGAAGCTCAAATTTTTACACAACGTTCGTGACAACAAGCCCCAGAATTACCCCAGACTAACGTCCAGGGGAGTTCGTTTGGACCCCCAAATTCCACTCCGAAGGCCTCCGTTTTTCAGTTTTAAGTTTTTGACACTATTCTTTGAATAGTACTTTTGCCGTTTTTGACGTTTTTGCCGATTCTTCAAGATTTTCAGAAGCTGCATAATGAGTTCAGTGGTTGAAGAAAATAATATATTTGAGGACGAAGATGCTGAGATATGCCCCAATCCTACTTGTGCTCGTATAATTCCTGAACTTAAGCAAATGTGTAGAAATTTTCAGTCAGAATTGTTTGAGACAAAATGCGAGAAGAGCTCATTTAAGGGTAGATGGCAAAAGAACGAAGAGAAGGTTAAAGCTCAAAAATTAGATATAACAAAATATAAGAACCTTGCAACTGAGAACGCCTATTTGTATGACAACGCTAAGTTAGAGATAGCTGAGCTAAGTAAGCAGATAGATGACCTGAAGCATAAGAACAATGAGATGCAGGTTAAGCTTGATATGAATCAAATGAGGAGCAAAAGAATGCTTGAAGCTGGAAAGGAATTGTCACATGCTGTTGTGACTGGTCAAGTTGGGAAACACACACCTGGATTTGGATCAGAAAAGACTGATAAGGCCTTGGCTGCAAATAGCATTATTCCTCCACCAGTTCCCAGAGACATTATAGGAATACTTCTTAGTGAGGATCAAGTTGAACGAACCAAGTCAGATTATAAAGAAGCTGCTCCTCCTATTGATAGTGTCTTGGTTGGAACTACACCATTGACTCAAGAGGAAATAGACAACGAGGCAAACATGACATATGGTGAAGGGAGAATAGAGGACGTATCAAGAGATGATGCTGAGTGCCAGGAGTATAACAGATGTCATAATTCCAAGTCTGATGATGTTGGGGTAGAGTTGAAACCATACCCTAAAATTGAAACCCCATGCTTGAAAGTTGTTGACGAAGTCAAAAGGGAAAAGGTGATCTTGACGACACGGCCTGGGGGGAAGATCTTTATGACATCTGGATCTATGTTTGACCAAGAACCAGATGTTGGGTATGACTTACCATCCTTCTCCTCCAAGTTCAAGGGAATAACTGATGGAGTGGTCGGTGAAGCCAAAGTTGAGAAGCCAAAGATCACCATTAAGCATCCAAGTGTGAAGTTAACAACTGTGGTGAAGAATGAAAAACTCAAGGGAGTGGCTGTGTCTCCCATTTCTTCAGTTGGATCATGCAGTTGTTGTTGTAATTGCAAGAATGGTGCTTCAACGTCAACGAATCAAGGAAGCACAAAGACGGTTAAGACAGGTTCGACACAGGCTTCGAGGAACCAGCCAAGAGTCAATCTTGGATCAGCAAATGGACCAAGGAGGCAGACACAGAGCAAACCAGCTCCATATCAGCCACCAAAGACAAATGGGTACACGTCTGACTTCTATCTAAAGAAGCAGACTTGCTTTAATTGTGGCATCGCTGGTCATATTGCTAGAAACTGTCTTTATCGCCCCTATGAACCCTACTTTCCAAAAAGTCAAAGGGTTTCATCTCAGGAGTCTGTGAAGTCTAAGCCGATGATGGTGCAGAAACCTAAGGCAATGAAGATTGTTACTCCTAAGGTTAAACCCTCTGATCAACATTGGGGCGCTGCCAAAGCTGAAAGAACATCTTTAAATCAAAACCACAGCTTTCCAAGTTACCAAAATTTTCAAAAACAGGTGAAGAAACCATTTTCAAAGCAATCAAAACTTGAAAAACCTAAAGTTACCCCTCCCAAGGTAACTAAAACTGTTTTGAAAAATATTTCTAAAATGCAGAAGGTTGAAATACCTAAAGTCACAACTCAAAAGGTGACTAAAACAAAAACTGTTTTGAAAAGTGAACTTAAAACGAAGAAGGTTGAAACACCTAAAGTCACAACTCCAAAAGTGACTAAAACAAATGTTAAATCACCTGGAATTTGGAAGCCAAAAGTCAAGGCAGCTACAACCGAATCATCCCAACTTCCTGATCTTTCAAAAGGAATGTTTTTAAAAGAAATTTCATTCATTGATTCCTCAGGAGTACCCAGAAAAACAATGGCCTGGGTACTATTAGCTAACTAATCTCTCACTGTGTGCAGGAACGATTAAGGAGGATTATCACTAACATTTTTTTTATTAAGTTGTTTGTTGGTAAGTGATTGTTCCAGGCACAGTTTAGGAGACGTATCTTCATGTCAATGACAAGATATCTATACAATGGAAGGTATGTCTCTTTGAGAGGTAAAATGTCAAATTCAGCACGAAAGGTACTGTTCTTAACTTGATTGTGTGAATGAAGCGGCAAAGGGTGTTTTGAGTTAAACCAAATTTCCTAAAATTTTCACTTGATTGATTAAGTGTTTGACTTCAAATGCAATGAAGTGTGCATGTCATGAAACCCTATTTTCTAAAAATTTTCAAATCAATACTTTGAAAGTTAGCTTGGCCAGATGTGTGTAAAGTCATTTAATTTGTTTGTGTGTTTTATTTTGTTAAAAAAAAATGATGTTCACAAAATTGTGACATTAAAAATCAAAAAGCAAGGGGAAGAAATGGAAAAGATGAAAATGTTGACCCCTCAAAAATAGTGTGCTTTTCAATTTTTAATTGTTTGTGTCTTGTTTTTGAGTAGTTTAGGGGAAGTAAAATGAATGACCGGGTTGGAGATGGCTGACACGCGTAAGGCGAAAGTGAAAGGCAAGCTCCACGGTGATATGCTCGGTAGGCTCGACCTAAACTTATGACCTCCAATGAAAGTGCAGTGATCTTAAAAGATATATATGTTTAGTTTCTCATCCTAGGTTGCATGGTTTAAAAGACTGAGTCCCGACAAAAATGGGTTGAGAGTGGTAATTACCTAGTATTCACTCTCTCACACGCCATGTCTCTGCTGTCATGACTACACCACATAATAAAAAGAAAAGAAAAAGAAATAAAAAAAAATATATAATTAAAAAGAAAAGAAAATGAAAAATAATCACTCAGTTGGTCTTCTTTGTGTGCTTAGCGGCCGACCTGATCACCAACTGATGGTTAATGAAAATAAGTGGTAGTCATAGCGGTGTTGCATGGTTCCTCAAGTTGGGGGTTTGTGAATCCTCAATAAACTCTGAGGTTGGGTAGGTTTTGCTGTGTTCGCTTGGGTGTGGGGACAATTAAACATGACGGTAATAATGTACTATATTAAGCATGACGCGTTCGGTTGGGATTAAACGGGTTTGAGTTTAAAGCGGACAAACATACCGGCAATCACTTGGACTAGTCGAGTAACTGAAGCTGAAAAGGGTTCCTCAGTCAGATTCATACGGTTTGACCCCTAGTAAACTTTCTCATGTTTGGTTTTGTAAGTATTTGTTTTGTTTTTATCTTTCGTGTGTGAGTCGTTAAGTTCTTTTTGGTGTGTTTTTGTCGTGGCCAGGTTGATTTGAGAAGTCAAAATATGCTTTTCAAGGGTTTTAATGCATGACAATATGCCCCCGACAGATCTTGCCAAATTTTTAGGGGAAGGAGTATGGGATAATAAGTATTATCCGAAGGGAACTCGAGGATGATACTTATTATCTAATGGAAAAGACTTCCTCCGTCAGATCTTGACAAATTTTTAGGGGAAGGAGAGGGGATAATAAGTATTATCCGAAGGGAACTCGAGGATGATACTTATTATCCGAAAAGACTTCCATAATACATAGTATCCAAAGGGAACTCGAGGATAATATGTATTATCTCAGGGGAAGTCCTTAGCTGAGGGAAAGTAATCAGCTAAGGGGAAGTCTTTAGAGGTCTTTGGGTTCAGGGGAAGTTTTATAGAAAACCCGTAATCTATATTAGGGTTTTTGGTTAAAATTATGTTAATTTGAATCAACTGAACAGATGATAATTACCTCCTAACCCAAAGACCAGTCATCACATGTCTGGTAGTGTATATTTTTTCAAATGTGTATCAGACAGGTTGATGATAGAAAGATGTTGCTGCTGCTCAAGTTAAAGAACCAACCGGACAAGACTTCCATTTGAAAAGCAACTGTTCAGGGGAAGTTGTTGGTATTTTACAAGTATCCAAAAGCTTCAAAAGTTTTTCAAAGAAAATGCTCACAAGTTTAGGGGAAGCTGAAGATTTCAAGTCAATCTTTGAAAAAGAAAGTGATGCAGAGAGCAGTCAGAGATCATGAAGATCCAAGTTCAACAATCAAGTTCTTCACAGTTAGGGGTTTTCAAAATTTAACCTCTAATTGTTTTGGAGATTCAAGACAGTTACCGAAGATACAGCAAGAACCATTTCTTTCAAAAGAAGCAAGTCAATGAGAATCCTCCTCTCATTAACTTGTTCATTTCAAGAAGTTCAAGCTGATGCTGATCAAGAGGAAGTCCCAAGTGCCCGTCACGAAACCCAATGAAGATTTCTGCGGAAAGAATCTTCATCAACATCTATGCAAGCCAGTCAAGAAGAAGAATTTCAAAGATCGAAGACATTTAATATCACAAGCCTAGGGGAAGATTGTAGAGGCTAGATTATGAGGCTTGTAATATTAAATAAGTTGGGCTGGGCTTAGAGGGTTTCATTAGAATTATAGGCTAGTTTGCTATTGTATTTAGGCTAGTTTATGATTGGGTTTGGGTTTACTTTTGGGTTTATGATCCACAAGGGGCCCAATAGTAAACCCATTGGGTACCTATATAAACCCATTTGTGTTTATGATTAACTAAGCATTTGATATTGTTGTTCACGATTTCTTTGAGAGAGTTATTGTTTACGATCAGCCTTTCATTGCTTCAATAGTAGCCGATTCCACTCAAGATTCAATCTTTCTCATAGATTGAATCTCTTCTTCTACTATTTTCTTGAATCAATCTCTCACGAGGATTCCGCACTCGTGTTAGATCTTTATATCGTGTGTTTGGGAGATTTCCGGACCTACACCTGTCTACACTTATGGGGGTGTCTACAATGAACCTCACCCTATCTATTACTATATATAATACATATTGGTCTCGAGGGTATTTTCGTCATGAAAAATGCTGAATCCTTAAGACGCGTACAAAGGTTTTTGCATTGTGTACAAGTATTTTAAGCATCAATTGTAAATCTTCAAAACTTTAAAACTAACAGCCATTGATTAATTGAGGTTAATATGGGTATTAACCACAACTACCTCCTTTAGCACGCAGACTGCCTCGAGAACTCGTAAGCGTGCTTTGCTTTATCGGAAGGCGCACAAATCTCAAATACCACAGCCTTCTCTTTATCTCTCTCTCTTTAAGATCGGAAATTTGAACGCTATTCACACCGTCACTCTCAGATCTAGATCGCAGATCCTCTCAATCGCAAATCTCTCAATCGCAATTGCAAATCCTTCCCTTTCCTCTCAAACCTCGAGAACAAAAGATGCTGATCTGTTTATCGATTTTCTCCGCTTATTTTACTGCAGGGCTTTAGCATCTTCATCAGCCGCTTATCGTGTTCGTCAAAGATCGGCTCCGTTTGCTATTTTTTGTGGTGTGTTTCTTGCCGTCTTCTTGCTCCGTTTTTTCTAATCTATTGCCGATTTGTTTATGCAGATTCACGGTAGAGCATTCTGTTTGTTTGTTTTCCTTAATTCCAGATTGTAGGTTTGTTTGTTCTTGAAATTGCGTTTTATTTGTTGTGCTCACAAAACAGATGTTCATATGCCTCTGGCCTCTGATTGCGTTTTTTGTTTTGTAGCTAACCGTTGATGTTAAACATTCCTAGATCGTCTGAACACTCTGCTGCTCCAACTGATCAGCTAAGTTGTTTCGATTCATCTCTATACAAGAGGTTGCTTTTAGATTTCCTTTATTTCAAGATTACTAAACATGTTTGTACGAATTTTGTTGCTTTTGATTTTCCATTTGTGTCTCTACAGATTTGATTTGTATTCTTCCTCCATAAGGAGCTTAAGGTTGGGTCATGAGGGCTTCAGGTATGTTGCTTAACTACTTCCATGCTTTGCAATTTTTATTCAAGGGATTTGTTTCCTTATCACAAAGAGTCACATTTATTTTAATTTGGCACTTTTTGATTATGTTCTTAATCGGAGACAATGATAATGTGTTTACTTACAATTCATAGTTGAAGATAGTGACCATGATAAACTCCAATTAAAGATGGGAAGTCTGCTGATTTCTTGGTGTTTTGGGACAAAACATTTATAACTATGATATTCTAACTTTTTGGGTCTAAGATAATTAGTTTTTTAGATGTAGGCAATGAGTTGTTGCAATAAACTAAACTTCTATGGCATGTGGTTTAGATGTGATTATGTATGATCAAAGGGGCAAAGGGGTATCACTATTTTTCATTTCTACCATAAGCACTGGCATAATAGTTTATACTTAGTTACCTTATCTGGTATTAATTAGTTTATACTTAGTTCCCTGAGAGACCAGCGATAAATAAATTTTAAAATGATTAATTTTAAACTTTTAATATTAATTCTATTTCATTTAGATTTTATCTGTATCTTCTAAAAGTGAGGGAATGGGTGTGCTTTGATCTATGAAGAACAATAGAAGATCTGAAGAACGAGTATGCATTTATTTATCTTGACCAATAAATTTTTGCATCTTTGTTAGGGTAGTTTAGTCATTAATCATGTTTTTTTTAAATGTGGCAGGTAACTATAGAAAAGAAGAGGATGTTGGAAAGAGGGGCAAAATAGAGGGGCTGCGACTATAATATCTCATTTTTCTCCAGGTTTGAAGAGCATTTGAAATGGTAAACAATTCGCGCACTACAAAACATCTCTTGTCAGTTGTTATTATAATAGATTTCAATCAATCTAACATCAATTTTTTTAGGAATTGTGTTTATAGTTTAATGTATCTTGGCTGGTCTTTGTTTACAGGTTCACATTGTAAGTTTTACAGGTTAGTAAGCTTTCTTTGCTTCAACCTTATTGTAGCTTTTGGTAATCCTTAATAACATAAGCCACTATTCCAAGCTTTTATTATATTATCCATTGAATTCAATTTTTAAATTGTTGAAATCTTATGTGTTGGCAGGCTTTGAGAAGACCAGGAACTGGGCTGGTAAATTGGTCCATTGAACTATCACAAGTAACTTTTTTTTCCGTTTTCGTACACTAATACCCAAAGCTTAAAATCAGAGTTTTTCTACTGTCATAGGAATGGTGAAAATGGTTTGACAACTGTTTGTTGGTAGGAATGTGTATTGTGATGGATAAAACTGTCATAGGAATATAGGATTTGGGAGGACCAAAAATCTTATGTGCTACATCAAACAATTCATTCTAAATAATCAATTTGTAGTCTTAGGATTTTATCTAATTATAAGAATAGAATGGCTAAATCTGTTTTATAACAAAAGAAGATTGTGACATAAGTCAAATTTTGGAAGTGTACCACAATTGCTGGGATTTGGAAAGTGCTTAAAAAAATTAGGAAAATACTACATATGTGGCTTCATAAGGCAATGTACCACAAGTCAATAGCATGAATCTTGCTACATTAGTTATGAATCATAGTAAATGCTTTACTGTAGGAACTAATCAGAACCTTATTTAGGTACTTTTATGTCTCAAATTTTGATGCTTATGATAAATTGTGTTTTTATTTTACTAAACTGATTAGCTTCATTTTAGGTGTGCTTGCTCAGGGGATACAAGCGTTTTTACAGGCGAGCATTGCTAGAAACTTCAGATTATCTTAAGATGACTGCTTGAAGATTGACTATACTGTTCGTGTAGTGGTTTCTGCTGTAGATTTTCCTGGGCTACGGCATTCATTCCACATATCAGAGTTGCATTGGATTATATTCTGATATGTTGCTGGATAGCATGGAAGGTTCAGATGTTTTCATTTATGTGGCCGGACGAAAATTCCATGCCCACAAGTTGGGGTAAGCTACTCGATCCCCTTTTTTTTGGTATGTATTTTTCTATCAAGATTGAGAAGCATCATGAGATCTTACTGACATGCCGGTCTTTTGTGTATAACTGTACATATGAAGGACAACACTGTGAAGGACAGCTCTACTTCTCATGAAGCTTTCAAGGGCGGAATCCCATTAGCTAACGGAGATAGATTTTTATCAAAAGCTCATCCATGAGCCTACCTGCACTTACCAGTATTGTTTAAATTTGTAAGTTTGTAATCTAATGAAAAACTATTTTGGCAAGTTTGTGCAAATCCAGCTAAATTCATCCGGTCCAGAGTTTGAACTGAGGTTTCTTCTTTGCATTTAGCAGGCAGCTAGGGAAGAAGCACGAGCTAAGGTATATGCTGTTTAACTGGAGATCAATGTTGCAATACGGTTATAAAGCATAATTCTATGATATACAAAGTGATTTTTACGTAAAGTAATATCAATGGTGTTTGAAGGAAACTCAAAACTAAGGTATATTTATCTATGGTGTGCATTGTTTATCTAAAGATTCAGCGCTTATCTTACCAATATCAAGGTTGACATAGACAAATGGGAAGTTGAACTGGTCGGGTAATGTGTCTAAACATGTAACTCTTTCTATATCATCCAGGTTTGGTTTGGTTGACCAAAATCACCATTTCCAACTCCTTTAAGCATTTGCCTTTATGCAATTGTATTATACGATGGGCCAAAATTTGCAAATTCGTGCACAGAGACAATCAATTCCAAATGTGTCTTTCTTTATTTTATGGTAATTCGCATCAATCTTTTTAAGATTTATACTTTTACATTATAGATTCAATTTATCTTCCTGTGTTATAAGCAGGCAATCCCCCGTGATACTGGATATTTGTAAGCATAATATCATTCGGTGAGTTCGTTTATCTGTTATAATTTTTAATTTTTTAAAACTGACCTGCATGTTTTTCTTTTGCCTATGTTTCTAACTATATGCACAACCTTTTACTTATGTTTATTGCATTAATAAATAACTTAATTTTAAACCATGAAGATTATTAGATGTGTAATTGTGATGGCCATAAAGGAGTTATAGAAAATTGACTTTGTGTTGCTAGAATAAAAACTACCTGCTTAAGATGTATATTATATGACAAAGTAACAAAGCAAAATATATAAAGTGATTATCGTTTTTTATGTAAGGTATAAAATAGAAATTATATGTGATTAAAACAAATTACAGAGGTTATCTCTTTAAGTGTTTGGTTCAGATTAGACTTTTCACTTTTAAATTTTAAAGTTATTAATATAGTCTCTAATCAAATAGTTTGCTTTCATAGATGGTCATTCGTTTATACTATTTAATATTTTTTGTAAAATGTTAAACATAGCTGTTAGGACTTTGGCTAAGAGTATTTGGTGGTTAAAGTATCCAACAGATTAGTGTGTTTGTTGAGTTTACTGAAATTTATTTTGGTTAGTTTTATTCTTTTGTCTCTAAATTAAAATGCATGTACAGCCAATTTTTATGCTCTTCATGTGTTATTTTGGTTAGTTTTAATTCTTTTGTCTCTACCTTGCCATTTTTAGGCTCAAAAGATGGACGTGCTCTAATTGAGGTCAACTTAAACATACAGGAATCATATCAGGAAAGGTTCGACATGTTAGGGATTTTGATTGGTGATAGATTTACGTTTTTGTTTTTGATTTAGTTCCTACCCTGAAGAGGTTTAGGTAATTACTTTTTCTTAGTTTTAAAGATTACTGATTGGATATTCCAAATTGCACAACTAATGCAGGTTATTGATTTCTTTTTTTTTTAGGTTCTACAGGGTGATTCCAATGGCGTTGCAATAGGGTAGACAGTGGTTTCTGGTGATCTACCGGTGGCTATAGTAAGTGATTGCTCCAAGTCACGACCACTTAAGCCATATCATTCAAATGCTGCACATTTTTATAAATTGATATTTTGATCTTTAGATTAAGGTTCTGTGTGAGTGGACAAACAAAGGCTTCAAATGCTTTATCAGGTTGATGGAAAGTTCAGAAATGCTCTTTTTGGTTGGTTTCTTTGGAAGATGACGGTGATGTTTCAATTTTAGCATGTCCTTATACGATGTAAGTGCACCTATGATAGGATCTTCTAACTGACCCATATGTTGACCTGACTGATCTAATTAAATCATGTAGGGATGTATGTGGAAGTAAACCTAAGGCTGATGAGGGTCAGCCTTTTTTCTACTGGTATGTATACCCTTTATAGATTGATATTTACCATTACAAAGTTTACTAATAAGTTATTCTCAATGTGATATATGCTTACTTGATACACAAACAACATAAAAGTACTAATTGGCCATGTACATGAACAGACTTTAAAAAGTTCCTTTTTATGTTGTTTATAAATAGAAAATATGCTAAAACTGGATCTACAAAAGTTCCTTTTATGTTGTTTATAAATATAAAATATGCTAAAACTGGATCTACGGTGTTACGAAACCTGTCCTATGGAGTTCATGTTTATTTGTTGGTTTGCACCAGTTCATCCAAAATAAATATGTTCACATTCTTATCTTGACATGAGTATCTATGAATTTGGTCTGACATGTCTTGACTTTTGTGCACATGTAGATTCAATAGAGGATGTTCTTATTGGAAAATTTTGTTATTTTACGACACAAGGTAATCATCTTTAGGTTTCAAATTCATACTTTAATTGTTATGTTCCAGAACTGTTTATCTACAAACCACCTAAACGTATTTCTTAGGTCTTAACCAAAAACTAAATGCAAGTTACACAATGGTAATGTTTCAGGCAGTGTTGTTTCTTAAGCAGCATTTGAGCAAGGGGTAGAAGACTCAATGGATCCTACCGACAACTCAGAAATCAACACAGATCATGTAATTAAGGTTGTAATGTGATGCACATTCAACTGTTGGATGCATAGTTATGAAGATCAGCAATAATGAAATGACCATTTCCGCCAACTGTTGGATGCACATTCAACTCCATTGCTTTGATTGATTGGCTTAGGCATGTTTAATTGTAAAGTAGGATTTTTTTTTAAAAATCTTAGGGGGCTTTTGTGTCTTTATCTTATGTGGTTATTTATCATTTTTGTGAATATTTTGATTGAGCTCTTGGATGTGTATTCTGCACAGTTATGAGAGGACCTATTTTCCAAGTTTTGTTCTTAATTTACTTCACTCTTCTAATATCCATCCTATCCATTTAAGTGATAAAGGAAATGTCGTATACATATTAAGAATTTGTGATGGTTTTGATGAATCATTTGTTTAATATTATTAACAAAAAGATGTTATATCATTAATACTCCTATACCTGCTATTAAAATCACTCTCTAGATGACTTTTCACCCTTTCCCCTTGTAAGTTTTTTTTCTTTTTTCATTTTATCTATTTCACCTTTTTAGTGATAAAACATAACATAAATCCACCCATTTGTATGAAAATGGGTTGATATGCAAGTTACACAATGGTAATATCCAAAACATAACATAACACGTTGGTTGACTGTCATCGTTGTTTATATATCTAACCGTTTAAACTTGAAAACATGGGTTTTTAAACAACAAATTAAACTAAAGTACCGTGTTGGTTCTCTCATACAATACTACAACGTTGCTTGTTATTGCCAATGAACACACATATACCACATTATAAGTTGACACTGGACCGCATCGAGCTAAAAACGAATACATCGATGTAAATTGTCACACCGTCATAACAAACAAACAAATGAAGAACAACGCCATATGAACTGCTGCCGCCGCAACGCGCGGGTATACCCCTAGTATATATATATATATATATATATATATATATATATATATATATATTATGTCCTTTAATCATTTATCTTAAATAATCAATTACGTATTTAACCCTATCTGGCATTATTTGATAGACGTAATTGCCCTTATTAGATAGACTAGGGTTTCCCTTGGGTGTATAAATAGGGCCCTTAGGGAGAGATTAAAAGGTTAATCACCTACCACCTAATTCGACATCTCTCTTCTCTCTTGGCTCTCTCTCTCTAGTTCGTGATTCTTCACGAACTCTTTCTCTCATCATTAGCTATACATCCTAAAGGGGAACCAAGGCTACTCACAGGATGGACAACCTGACTGCTGCTGATCTCAATCAGTTCACTACAGGTAATCTTTATTATTATTATCTGTATTTATTTATTAACGATTTCAGGATTCGATCAACATGTGGTATCAGAGCATATGTTGCTCAATCGAATCATGTTTCTGAATTCGTTAAAAACCCTAAATCGCGAAATCAAAATCGGTTTTTGATTATGTACTAAAATTCGAAAACCTCAAAACAGGATCGAAAACCTTATCAGAATCGAAAGCCTTACCAGGATCGAGAACCTCAAACAAAATCGGGAACCTCACTTTCTCGATCGAATACCAGTTCTCGATCGAGTACCAGTTCTCGATCGCAAATCAGTTCTCGACCGGACAATCAGTTCTCAACTGAAAATCAATTCTCGATCGGATTCTGCCTTCTCGATCGGATACCCGCTTCCCGATCGGGTATCCCTTCACGATCGAGTACCCCTATTTACGATCGAGAACCCGTTTTACGATCGGTTTCCCCTTCTCGACCGTAAACCTTTTCTCGATCGGGAACCCAATTTTCAATCGGTTTCCCCTTCGATCGATAACCCTTTCACGATCGAGAACTCCTTTTACGATCGGATTCTGAATCTCGATTGGGTACCTCTTTTGCGATCGGATACCTGATCAGGTATCCCTTTTCGATCGGACTCCCATTTTCGACCGGGTACCCTTAGAAAATTATTAAACTAAGGGCTTAAAAATAAATTTTGTTTTGTTCAAAACCTTACATTTTATGTTTTACAAAACCTAATAAAATTTTAGATTAGTTTCCCTACCCTGTATTAGTCAATGGCAAGTAGTAATTATGGCCAACGCTGTTTTGTTACCTTAATTAATGTCACTTATTCTTTCTAATACTAGGCAATTTATTTTAATTTAAACTAATCTATTAGCTTAAATTGATAACAACGCTAATTCGTTGTTTTGTAATGCTTATCAACGAAGAATTAAGCATTCGCCTTACGTATACAAGTTTTTCTCTTCTGGCCAACGCTGATGAGTTGTACCTGTATTCAGCGAAACTAATTTGTACATAAAGCTTATGGTGTATCATTTCTGGCCAACGCTGATGTGATGCATCACTTTATGCACATACACTTATTTAGTTCATAATGCTTAGATGATAGGCAAGTAACCAACGCGAAAGCTGGTTCATCTAAGTAGAACCTTTTATTTTGTCTATTAATTTTGGTGATTATTATAGACCTTATCACAACTTACTTGCTTCATTACTATGGTCCATACTTATGCCTGCTTATTATTATAATAATTACTAATGTCATATGCTTATAATTATTATACTATTATAATTATCCGATTAATCCCTACACCTCTCTTCACTTAGTATCTTATTATTCTCTCTTTCTTGTCCACTCTAAGCCTCGACTTTTGGAGTAGAAACCTTGACTGGAACAAATTTTGCTACTTGGAAGGATTCTGTGAATTTGGTTCTCGGCATATTAGGCTTCGATCATGCACTCCTTAATGATGCTCCTGCTGACCTCACTACTTCGAGCACTCCTGAAGAGAAGACTGCTCATGGAAAATGGGTCAAATGCAACAAGATGTGCCTGTTCATCATCAAGAAGTCCATTGACATTGCCATCCGGGGGGCCATACCAGATTCTGACAATGCCAAGACCTACCTGGAGTCCGTGGAGGAGTACTACAAGGGAACATCTAAGGTGCATGCTGGCAACCTGATTCTCAAGTTGCTGACTACTAAATACGACGGAAAAGGCAGCATCCGTAAGCACCTGATGATTATGAACGATGTCGTCAACAAACTTAAGGCCTTAGACATGCCGATCGGCGAGACGTTCCTGGTTCACTTCATTATGACTTTTCTTCCTGCGTCTTTCGAAACTTTCAAGGTCAACTACAACGTTCAGAAGGATAAATGGAAGATGAGCGAGCTGATTGAAATGTGCGTGCAAGAGGAAGAGCGTCAGAAGCTTGACAAACCAGAAGTTGCTTACCTCGTGACTGCTAACTCCAACAACAACAAGAGGAAGGGCAAGGCTATTCAAAGGTTGCATCCTAAGGTTCAGAAGAAGGATCAAGCTACATCATCTTCCGGCCCTAACAATTCTAAGAAACCTTACTGCAAGTTCTGTCGCAAGCTTGGACATAAACAGAAGGACTGCAATCGTTTCAAGGATTGGCTGGCTAAGAATGGTAATCATCTTAATATGATATCTGAGTCCTTTAATTTAAATGTTCCAACTAATTCATGGTGGTTTGATTCCGGTTCTATGGTCCATGTAACTAACTCTACTCAGGGTTTTCATACGATCCAGATGCTGGAAAGAAACCAAAGAACGCTTAAGCTTGGGAATGGAAAAGATTTAGCCGTTAAAGCCGTGGGAACTTTACATCTTATTATGAAAACTGGTTTATGTATTAAACTCTATGATACCTTATATATTCCTGAGATTACTCGGAATCTTGTATCAGGACCAAAGTTAGACATGGACGGTTTCGATGTTTCTCATGGTCATGGCAAACGTACTATCTATTTTAATTCTTAAGTATTTGGTTCTGGTTATCTGGATGGTGGACTTTATCGATTAGAACTGGATGATGTTTTCTCTAATTCTTTGTTGTCTTATAATATTAATCAACCAACAACAAAGAGAAAACCTAAAAGAGACTTAGAAACTTCATCTATGTTATGGCATCAACGTTTAGGCCATATTTCGCGGGATCGCTTAGCGAAACTCGTGAAAGATGAAATTTTACCATCTCTTGACTTCAATGATTTTGGAACATGTGTCGAATGCATTAAAGGCAAAATGACATCGACCAATAAGAAGGGTGCCACTAGAAGTTCTAAATTATTAGAAATTATTCACACTGACATTAGTGGCCCCTACTCTACAACTGGAATTACTGGACATAACTCATTTATCACTTTCATAGATGATTATTCTCGTTATATGTACTTGTATCTCATCAAAGAAAAATCTGAATCACTAACAACTTTTAAAGACTATAAAACTGAAGTCGAAAAACAATGCGGTCTTCAAATAAAAGTTGTCAGGTCAGATAGAGGAGGTGAGTATTATGGTAGACATACGGACTTAGGTCAGGCCCCTGGTCCATTTTATGAGTTTTGCAAAAGCCAGGGGATCGTGAACCAATATACCATGCCTGATACTCCTCAACAAAATGGTGTTGCTGAAAGGAGAAACCGAACCCTTATGAACATGGTAAGAAGTATGTTAGCCAACACAGGCTTACCCTTATTCCTCTGGACCGAAGCCTTAAAAGCAGCTGTTTATATACTCAACAGAGTTCCGTCCAAATCTGTCCCTAAAACTCCTTATGAACTCTGGACAGGACGGAAACCGAGTCTAAGACATATGAAAGTATGGGGCTGTCTTGCTGAGGCTAAACTCTATAATCCCTTCTTAAAGAAGCTTGATATGAAAACCGTAACCTGTAACTTTATCGGTTATCCTGAACATTCCAAAGGTCATCGGTTTTATTTTCATTCCCATGTTACTCGTATAGTAGAAACAAGAAATGTCGTGTTCCTTGAAGATCATAACAACAGTGGGAGCAGTGAAAATTCTCCCGATGATTTGCGAGAAGTACAAGACGCGGGGGGGGGGGATGGACTCTTCGTCGCTTACCATCACTCCGATAACTCCTCTTGTACACGCCTCTGTTACTGACACTGCACCCACACAACCTCTCACAACACCTCCCTCACCAGGAAATGAAGACACTTCAAGCGAACAACCACAAAACAATGCTGAACCCGCTGAACCCGTTGTTCAACCCAGGAGGTCAACTAGCGCTAGAAAGCCTACTAACTTTGATGACTATGAAACATACCTGGCTGAGATTGAAACGGATGGTGGAAAGTTCATCGATCCAACCTCTTATAAAGAAGCCATGAACAGTGATCAGTCTTCTGAATGGAATAAAGCTATGCTTGACGAGCTTGACTCCATGAAGAAAAATGACGTTTGGGATTTAGTTGAATTACCCAACGGTGTAAAGCCCGTAGGATGTAAATGGGTCTTCAAAACTAAACTAGATCCTCAAGGAAACGTTGAACGCTACAAAGCGAGATTGGTTGCAAAATGCTACGCTCAAAAAGAGGGAATTGATTATCAAGAGACCTTTTCACCCGTCTCTTGAAAGGATTCCTTAAGGATCGTTGCGGCCCTAGTAGCTCATTTTGATTTAGAGCTACATCAAATGGACGTCAAAACTGCTTTCCTGAACGGTGACTTGTATGAGGAAGTGTTCATGACGCAGCCTGATGGGTTTAAACTAGAAGGTCAAGAACATTTAGTCTGCAAGCTTAAGAAATCGATATACGGGTTGAAACAAGCATCGCGTCAGTGGTATCTAAAGTTTGATGAAGTCATAAAGAAACAAGGTTTCCTGAAGAATCAAGTGGACCTATGCACCTTTCTTAAAATGAGTGGGAGCAACTTTACTATACTTGTCCTTTACGTAGATGACATTCTCTTGGCAAGTAATAGTTTAGATATGTTGCATGAGTCAAAGCGATTACTTTCGCTTAACTTTGACATGAAAGATCTCGGAGAGGCTTCTTACGTTATAGGCATCGAAATACACCAAGATAGAGCCAAAGGGATCTTAGGCTTGTCCCAAAAGGCCTACATTGAGCGTGTCCTTGCTCGATATAACATGCAACACAGTAAACCCTCTAATGATCCTGTAGTTAAAGGAGATGTTTTCGGCACTTTCCAATGTCCGAAAACAGATGAAGAAAAGGAGCGAATGAGAATGATACCTTATGCATCTGTAGTTGGTAGCATCATGTATGCTCAAGTCTGTACTCGTCCAGATATCGCTTACATTGCTGGCATGTTAGGCCGTTATCAAACTAATCCTGGCCATGATCACTAGACAGCAGCTAAGAAGGTCCTTAGATATCTGAATGGGACGAGAGACTACAAACTAACCTACAGAAGAAGTGATAATCTGGAATTAGTCGGATATTCTGATTCCGATATTGCTAAATGCAAAGATGATAAGAAATCCACTTTAGGATACATCTTTATGTTAGCAGGCGGGCCCATTTCGTGGAAGAGTCATAAACAACAGCTAAATTCAACATCCACTATGATGGCAGAATACATTGATGTTTACAACGCAACCTGTCATGGAATGTTGCTTAGAAATCTGATAGCTGGACTCAAAATCGTTGATTCCATTTCCAGACCATTGAAGCTTTATTGTGATAACTCAGCTGCCGTTACTTTCTCGAACAGTAACATTTCGACTGGCGCTGGACTGTATCTCGATACAAAGTATTTGTTCGTTCGTGAACGAGTTGAGGAAAATGTTCTTTGTATTGAGTATATAAGTACTAAAGATATGCTTGCGGATCCGATGACTAAAGGTCTCCCAATTAAAGTGTTCGAAGATCTTATTTCGAGAATGGGCTTACTAAAGACCTTAACTAGCATATCGTACTTCTTATTTTAATAAAATTTCCTCTTACGTTTGATTTTGTCTCTAAATATGTTATGCATGCCTTATTGACATATAGACAGTTTTATTGTAAATCAACGGAAAGGGCTTACTTTGGTAATTGATTCTAAATTTATGTTGAATTTTAAATTTGGGATTGTAGTATGATTAATGGGGGTCTTGAGTTGGATAATCAACTCTATGACTGTATTTTTCTGCTGCAATTTTGGTTTAAAATTGAAATGAGAATTAAATTCTGATCAGACTTATCTAATACCTCATATAAATGATCATTCGGCCAAGTGGGAGAATGTAAGACGATATTTATATATATATACTACTATATATTATATATATCGATATATATATATATATAAATATATTATGTCCTTTAATCATTTATCTTAAATAATCAATTACGTATATAACCCTATCTGGCATTATTTGATGGACGTAATTGCCCTTATTAGATAGACTAGGGTTTCCCACTTGGGTGTATAAATAGGGTCCTTAGGGAGAGATTAAAAGGTTAATCACCTACCACCTAATTCGACCTCTCTCTTCTCTCTCGGCTCTCTCTCTCTCTAGTTCGTGATTCTTCACGAACTCTTTCTCCCATCATTAGCTATACATCCTAAAGGGGAACCAAGGCTACTCACAGGATGGACAACCTGACTGTTGCTGATCTCAATCAGTTCACTACAGGTAATCTTTATTATTATTATCTGTATTTATTTATTAACGATTTCAAGATTCGATCAACAGTGCAAACTCAACAATTCTTCGTTTTCTTTAAAAGAAGTACGTGGCCTAGTCACCTAGACTAGTGTAGAGTAGATTACTACTTTTTAAAAATTTATTCAACATGATCCAAGTAAATTATTATCACCAACCTCATAACAACCAAAGAGCCTTTGGTCTAATCATTATATCGAATAAGGCTTAGCCTTTCCAAGAATAATTATAAGATATGCAAAAACTAGACTAGACATAGAAATTGATGTTTTATGATGTTTCACTAACATGTGGTAACATAAAAGACAAAGATTTCTAAATCACTATTTACATGCATGGGCGAAGGATTGTGGTGACCGGGGGGGGGGGGATCCCCCCCCCCCTCTCATTTTTTTACCGAATTGCTAATTTTTGCATTTTTTTTATTTTTTTTATATATTGGGAATCACCCCTATTAGTATCCGTGACTTTTCGTCCCCGCGAATTTTTCGACGAAGCTTCGTCAATGTTTACATGAGCCAATGAGTATAACGAGGTTTTTCCATAGTTTCATGAATCATCTTGTGCAAGAGTATTCAAAGTGGTCAGAAGACAAAGCTTCTTAAATCATAAACATCATCATTGATCTTGAATCATATTTATATCGAAATTAAAAATATCGTATTTCTTTTCAACGAATTGTAATATTTTGTCATGTGATTTTTTAAAGTAGAGACTGAATTTTCCACGAGAAAAGAATCACGAATCTTGCACTTTGTCCGTTTAGAACCATTTGACATTCCAGCTATTTCACAGTTCTCTCGGGCCGGTTTTATGAGTAGTAGTTCCAAACCGCGAAATGTTCTGTTGCAATATTTATGGGTTACAAAATGATACGTTTTTAAGAGACAAGAAAACTACACATACTTTTAGGCTTCCAACTTTTCTTTAACTTGATGCTGGGCTTTCAACTTGACGATTACAAACTATATCTAAGAATATATTCACCTCAAGTTGCTAGTTAAATGGCTAAGTAAAGTTGATACGAAAGAGTTAACCCGGAAGCAACTTATCAAGATGAAGTGTAAATACTGAAGTTACTCTTGATGATCAAGTTACTCCGGATGAGGAAGTTGTCTCGGATCAATACAGGTCTGGATGAATTCGAGTTATTTCGATACGAAGAGTTCACCCGGAGTTGACTATTCGACTGTACTTGGTCCAGACACTGACAAAGATACTTTTGTTAATATGATTTCTAACAACATTGTCTTTGCCGCATTAGAAGCCATTTATCTGTTACATTTGACATTATTATCCAATGTAAAACATTATTAGTGTTTGGTTAATATGTTTATTAAATAGATGGTCAAAATCATCTATAGGGAAATCAGTGACTCTCCTGGATTTTCATTTAGCTCTATCTATTGTATTGTTGTTTCATTATTTGTATCAGTCGAAGTTGAACAAGTTAATGCAATAGTAGAGCGTAGTTTATTCATACTTTGTTCTTTACTTGCTTTGATTAACTCTAGTATTAGTGTGTATATTGTATTATGTATTATGTTGATAGTATAGGGTGCTAAGTGTATTTGTCTTGTATATATATAGGGTTGTAATCTTCATTATTATTCAATGAAATCATAAACATTAATATGGTATCACAGCTAAATCACTAAAAAATCTCTCCTTTTTTTCTTCTACCCACCGATCGGAAACCCTAGCCTACGGGCCAGCCATCGCCGCCGCTCCCCCTGGCGGAATCCGATTCCACCATCGCATCACCTACGAAGTCCGATCGGCTATCTCCTTCCACGTCTTCTATGGCAGACGTTGCGATCAAAGCCATCACCGACAAGCTGCACAACGCCTATTCGGTAAGCAACATCCAACAAAAGGTACGTGTGTTGGATGATAAAACCATCACCTATACTCAATGGGTGAAGATGTTTCAGATTCACGTAAAGGCTTATCAGGTTGCGGACCACATAGATGGAACCGCACCCCTGCAGAAACCGACCCCACTGCCAAGATATGGTCGGATATTGATTCTGTGGTTATTCAATGGATCTACGGATCATTGTCTAACGAAATTTTAGTTCGTGTTGTTGATGTTAACACTTCTGCTCGAGATGTCTGGTTGAAATTGCAGGATTTATATCAGAATAATAAAAACTCTCGCGCAGCCGCTTTGGAACAAGAGTTCGCAACTATCAATCTTGCTGCATGCACTGACATGAATGCGTACTTTCAGCGCATTCATGAATTGGCTACGCAACTTTCTGATCTTGGGAGGACAGTTGATGAATCACGAAAGGTTATGACGCTTGTAAGGGGCCTTCCAACGGAATATGACACCGTTGCATCCTTCATCAATCAAAGCAACCCTACGTGGGACTCGGCTCGCAATATGGTTCAACTCGAGATGCAACGCTTGGCGGCCCGGCAAAACCCCAATCAATCGGCCTTAATCACCCCTCACCAAGCCCAACCGAACCCCACCTACCAACAACGCCCACCCGCTCTTCCTGATTACCGATACCCGCCTCGTGGCGGTCGCGGTGGTGGTCGCCGCTCCAACCGGAACGGCCGGCAGCCTCGTGGCCGTTACCCGGCAGCCCCGACTTACTACCCCGGTCCCCAGAACCAGCCGGCCCCTTATCCGCCACAGAACTACGGCCCTCCGCCTCCTCCATCTCCCTACCCGTCGCAACCTTACACCGGCCCACCACCCACATCCTACCAGCCTTACCCATATTACCAGCAGCCCACCCAGCAGCCGGCTACGGCCCAACCAGCGCCTCCCCAGGCCCAACAGAATTACGCAGCCCATACAGCAGCTCCACAGGCCCAATATGTTTCTCACTATGATGCTATGAGCCCAACTGATCTTGGACATGCTTGCATGAGAGTGAAGATTAACTTGTTTCCACCTAGTTAATCTTATGAGCAATCTTGTTTAAAGTTAAGTCAGTTAACAACAATCCAACAATCCTCTAACAAAGAGCACTATTAGCTAATTTTACACCAGGTTATTGACAAGTGTCATATCTACTAATCACATACAAAACAACTGAGTGCCACATTGTTCTGATAAACCTTTCTTTTATCTCTTTCTTAAGTTTGGATCCTTCTATCTCTACACATAGAAACAGGCTTCGGCTCTACACCTCTCACTCTTTTTCAAGCATTGTTTCTTGGTCCTTCATTTGCGCCATGCCTCTTCTACCACCGCTCCCTAGGATTCAAGTTTCATGGCTACTCTCTTGATGCCTAGTTTAGGTGGGGACGTGGCTAGAAAGAAAGATGATGACGGTTGAGGTTCTCAATTGGGTGAAAATAAAAATGGAGGTTAAATCTATACAATATAAATTAAAAAAGTGGCCTATACTAAAGTAAATTATAAAATAGTCCTTAAACTATGAGTGAAATTATAGTTTTTTTTTAAGTTTTCATTTTAACATTTTAATTAATACATGACTTATTTGTAAAATCTACAAATTTATTTTTAAGAAACTTTTAATTTACCTTGTCTAAAAAGAAACTAGTTGAGGTGATTGATTTGTGATTTTTGCTTTATTTTAATTTCCATACAGTTAATGTTTTTCATGTTTCAACTCGTCGCAATGCATGCTTTCTAGACAATGTTCTCCATGATCAGCTCGACATATATTTCGCACTCGTCCACCGCAAAGCGTATGTTCCCCCGCAACGCAGAGGTTCTCTTGTTCAATATATTTCGCACTCGTCCACCGCAAAGCGTATGTTCCCCCGCAACGCACATGTTCTCTTGTCTTGTTTCTAAATAATAAACATGTTGCAATATATATATTTTTTTTGAACAACAAATATTTATTTACACCAATTACACCATTGTCAGGGTTTGAACCATGACCTCCAACTAAGAGGACAAAGCCTCTATCAAGTGGGCTAGTCCCATATTGAGACAATATTTCATGGACAACAAATAACACATGATTCCGACAATATCTCTCAACCTCCTAATACTCAACAAAAACAAAAAAACAAAAATCTAAAATACTCACAAATCCAACAAAAACACCGTGAATATAAAATATTTAAATCGAATAAAAACATCTAAATCATTTTTAAAATAGACTTCCATCAAGGTAAATTATTATGTCTTCAATCTTCATGTAAACAATTAACCCCCATAGACTTGATCTTTTAGAAAATATAAAGGGGTTTTCTAACATGTGGCATAAAGGCACACATAATGTGTAATAAATGCATTTTAAAAATTAAAAAATACATTTTTAAAGAAAAATATTCATACCTTTCTCATTTTTTCAAAATGAATCTTGATATCTTTTTCGTTTTTTAAAAAGAATCTTATGAGCTTTTTCAGTTTACGAGATGTATTTATTGCACTTTATGTGTGCCCTTAGGACACATATTAGAAAACCCCTTAAAACAACGAATTATATTTATATGTTTACAATTGTAAATGGGTTGTCTTACTCTGATTTACTACTGTTCATTTCGTTTTTTTTCTTTTCGTTTTGTTGATACCTGATATGTGCGTCGTGTGAAGTATCAAGCAATGTACAAGATCAAGTCAAAGTAGGCTTAGCCGAACCAGGTCCGAACCTGGAGTTCGGACTGGCCGAACCTGGGGTTCGGACAGGGATCGGCCAACTGGGTATAAATAGTTGTTTGGTCTTTGTAATAGTTAGTTCTGAGCGTGCGAGATTACTGTTAAATATGTGTTTCTATGTGTGTTTCTCTGAGTCTGTTTCTGAGTGTTTACTGATTGTAATTGTTCTTCGTTGATCAATAAATCAATCGGTTAATTACGTTTCGATGTCCGATTATCTAGATCGAGTAGACGATCCGATGCTCACGTATTTTCAAGTGGTATCAGAGCTTTCTGGTTCACTCTACTGATCTGTGGTTGCTATTTTTGGATTTTTTGAAGCGTTTATCGTGATTCTCGAGTTTGTATTTGTATTTTTCATCAATTCTATCGAGTGTTTGGTGTCAAATCTGCATCTAAACCGTTTTCTATCGGTTTTTTTGACTCACAGTATCGAGTTTCGTCAAAATCAGTTCATTTTCTCGCGTTTTTGCAAAAGTATGTCGAAGTTCGGACCTTACTGGTCAGGTTCGGAGTAACTGCTCCGAACTTAGTGTTCGGACCAAGCTCGGTGAGAGGTCGGTGAGTGTTCGGTCAAGGTTCGGGGTTTGGTGCTAGTTCGGTGAGAGTTCGGAGTGTTTTGAGGTTCGGAGCTCGTTTGGAGAGAGTTCGGAGGTCTGTTCAGACAGAGTTCGGTGTTCTGAAGTTCAGATAAAGTTCGAACTGTTTTATTTTGGTTCGGACGAAGTTCGGAGCTCAGATATAAGTTCGGAGAGAGTTCGGCCACCAGAATTCAATCTTTTCAAACGATGTCAGAGTTTCAAGCTTTTGCCGCAATGCAGAGCGCGATGCAAACTATGCTAAATTTTGATAACGAAATCGGAACAAGTTAGAAAGTTCCTAAATTGTTGAAGTTGGAAGATTATCACAATTGGAAACAACGTTTTTCAGCTTACATCAGCACAAATAATGTGGATTTATGGATTCCGATTCGCAAACTTTACATGCATCCACAAGCAGATGGAGATTTTAAAAGAATTCAAGATTTTGATGGTGATGAAAGAAAACTTTATGAGCTTGAAGAAAAAGCCTATGGTTATCTAACAATGGCTCTGCCTACTGAGTTGTTGCATCAGTTTAGTACTTGCAAAAAGTCAAAATAATTGTGGGATGCATTGTCTACTAGATGCGAAGGAAATGATCAATACAAGAAGAGTAGAAGAAAAGTGCTGAACAAAGAATTTGAGAATTTTCAACATTATGATAAAGAAACTATTCCTGCACTTGTATCCAGATTTTCACATCTGATTAGTGAAATGAAGGTGGTGAACATTGAAAAGACTGAGGAGGAATTGAAAGAGAAATTAATGGAAGCATTACCAGAAAAGTGGGAAAATTATGTTTTGTTGCTTACTCATGACAAAGATTATCCTGCATTATCATTTCATGATTTAACCGGAAAGCTTCATGCTAGAGAGATGGAGATGATGACTTCAAACAAGGCTACTGCTACATTACAAAATCCTGAGTTATACCATGGTGAGAATACTGCAAGCATGAATGCTAAAACTAAACCAAGCCTGAGTTCTGCACCAAGTACAGCTTTCTTGACTGGAATTTCTGATAATTCTGATAACAAGTCTTCACGGGGTTGTAGCTTTACAATTCCAAATTTTTCAAGTCAGAATGCTTTTTCTGTTGAATTAACAGATGATTGTGCTAAAATGATTTCTGCATTGATTTCATCATCTTTTGGTTTGATTGTCAAGAATATTGTTGATGCAAAGTTAACCAGCGATGATCTTGATGCACTTGATGATGATCAATTAATTGAATTAAATTGGATATATTCTGATAACAAGTCTTCGGCAATATGCTATGTTATGTCAAAGATCGAAAAGGTTCTTCAAGAAACATGGAAGAAATATTTCTGGTGATAAATTGGGTTTTGACAAGTCAAAGTTAAAATGTTATAAATGTTCGCAGCTTGGAGATTTTGCCAAAGATTGTCAACAGGCTCATGCAAGCAAGTCTGGTTTTACTCAATCACCCAAGCTTGGTTTTACTCAACCATCTACTAGTAACACAAGTAAGACAACAGCCTTGACAACTCAACATGATGGTGTTTATGATTGGGGTCAACATTTTGGATATGATACGTCAACATTAATTGTCACACATGACCAAGATGATTATTATTCTGATTCGAGTTCATATGACGCTGCTGAGAATGAAAAATTTGAGTCTAAAATTGAAGCCTTGATGAAAGAAAAAGAATTTTTGATTGAAGAAGTCAAGAGAGTTTCTGCTGACTTAAAAATGATTAGTTCGGAGTTGGGAATTTCTAAAGAAAATGAGAAGGAATTGGGTATGAAGAATGAATATTTGCTTAAAGAGATCAAATTGCTGAATGATGTTTTAGAAATTTCTAAACAAGATAAAAGGGATCTTGAAGCTGCAAAAGTTAAGATCTGTGAAGAAAGGGATGAGTTGGTGAAAGAAGTTAAGAAATGGAAGGATGAGGCAGAAGATACAGCTAAGGATTTTCAGAATTTGTTTGATAAATCCAAAATTAAACTTGATTTGCTTACAAAGAATGCTGAAGACTCTGCTGCTAAGATTGAAGCATATCAAGTTGACATGGAAAAGTTGTTGGATGAGAAGCAGGAGTTGGTTAGTGTCAGTAAAGTTCAAAAAGCAAATCTGGAAATTCAAAACGCAATGAGGATAAATTGAAGAAGGAGTTACATGAAGGACTTGACAGTCTTCGGATGCAAAAGTATGAAACTCATAAAGTTGCAAAGCGGTTAATAGTTACTGAGAAGGAGTTAGCTGATGCTCAACAGAAAATTTCTGATCTCAAAATTCAAGTCATTGATGCAAATCGTTTGCTGAACAATGTCTCTAATTCTCAAGTGTTTACAAGTTTTCTTACTAAGGATGGGAATTTTGAAAAGACGTTTGATAAAACAGCTTCACCTCCTGCTCAGATCAAGGAAGCCTTCAAAGACGTGAAGGAACAAGCTGATGAGTTTGATTATTCAAAATTTTCATCATCTACTGATAAGGAAGAAAAGGTCGTGCATACAAAGAAGAACAAGAAGAATACAAAGAAGAAGGAAAAGAAATCTGAGTTTCCTCCAGCACCAAAATTTGTTTCTGGTTCATCGTCTGCTGACAATGAGAAATCAGCGAATTCAAGTGAAAAGATGGAGTTTGATGAGAAAATTTTCTACGATCAAAAGAATGTGACTGAAGTCAAAGCTGAATTTTCTCGATTGGCAAAGCATGGGCATTTTACATCTGAGGAGAAGATTTCTGGAAAGAAAGTTGGTTTGGGTTTTCATGAGAAGAAAGATAATACTGAGAAGGTTTCAGCATCTGCACCACAAAACTTGAAGAAGCTTAAGATGAAGCAAGTGAAGAAGGAAGTGTTCAAAGCAGATAAATTCTACTTGAGAGATACTATAAGCTCAACGGTTCTGATCAGCTTTTCTCGGACAAAGAGTTTCCTCTTTATTGTGTTGATGCTCGGAAGATTTCTGAAGTTTTTGTGACAGCTCAAATTTCTTCTGAAAGTTCTCAATCTCGAAGCCCAAAATCAAAATGGGTACATGATCACAGGCATCAAGTATATGATTCTCATTCTGATCATGTTCGAGATATTCATGTGTGTTCTTCACAGGTACATCAAAGATGGGACAAAACGAAAAGAATCTGTTATATTTGTCGCCGACCAGGGCATATGGCAAAGGATTGTCCATTACCTACTGATTCACCCCAAGGGTTTCATAAGAAACCAGTTTTTGGTAAACCTGCCAACACAAAGTTCTTTGATGAACAAGGCAGAGTTTTTGATGACATTGAACCTACATTCTTTCATAAACAAAAACGTTTTGTTCCAATGTTTTCAGAGGATCAAATTGTAGGTTCATCATCACAGTCACCTGTGATTGTTTCATCAAAAACTGAATTACCAAAACAACAGCAATGGAAACCTAAGGTGGTTTCTAAACAAAACAAGGACACTGGTCGACCAGAAGCGATTCGCTTCGGGTCATTTTTGGACTAATTAGTTTGACCAGTGTGCAGGTACTTCTAGAAGACCTATCGACGATTGTAAAGTTGTTGATGGAGGAGTATTCTGCTTAACTTAAATTTCATGATAAATCTTTTTAACCTGCAAAATTTTCCGAATTCTAAATCTGCTAACTATCCGTGTTGATTGATCACTTTTCGTTGTTTACAAGTTTTGCTTTTTCAAACAAACTTTCAACTACCCAGTTTTGATAAAACATATCCAACTCTTCTTGAAACTCTTTTGCTAACCTTTCATGTTCAGCAGGCACTCTGGCATCTTCCACCATTTTGCTCATAACTTCTGATTCTGGAGTTTAAACAACCTGCTGAATAGTTCTGACATTTGCAGGTTAAACTAGCTCTTCAGCTTGAATTTGCTCATCAGCTTGAACTTGCTCATCAGCTTTGAACTTGCTCAGTACTCCTCATAGCTATCAATGTTTCAGCTATATCCTCAGTCTCATCTCTCGGTTGAACCACAGGGAATTGATCGGTTCCAAATATTGACTGGTTAGGGCCAAATACTGGATCAGGAGCATTTTCATCGATCATGATAACTTCAACCTGGGTTTCCGGTTGATCTTCCAGTTGAACTAGTGCTTCCGCTTCATGTGGAACTTCAGTCACCACCTGAGGTTGGGTGACTTCAGGTTCTTTATCAGTCAGTTAAAGCACTTCAGTTCATTCACCTTCTTCTAACATGTTCTCATCTCCTCCTTCAGTCATGGTTCCCACTGCTGCAGTTTCAGTACTATCTTCAAAGTTTTCAGCAGTTGCTTTGCTGGTGGAATCAATGTTCTTCTCCTCTTGATCACAGGCTCTTTCAGCCAGAAAAAATTACATCTTTCAGCAGCCTCGACTGAGAAGGGTTGAACACCAACTTTTCTACAGGCTGTGGCTCTTACTTCAGCCGGAATTCTCTTTGTTTCTTCAATTTCGATCATAGCAGAAGTTGAAGTCATCTTCTCCCCCAATTTGATAGTATCAGCTTCATTTGCATTTCTGTTTGGGTTTGAAGGACCTGCTTCAGCTTGAACAAGAACAACCTTGACCAAAAAAGCAACAACAGAGTTCAGTGAGTCAACCTGTTGTTGTAGAGAAAGGTACAAAGTCGTCAATTCAGGTAGTGTATAACTTTCCTCAACTAGCTTTTAACCAGTATCCCTGGACGAAACTAGGTTATCAATCCTATATTGATCAACCCTGGTACCCATGGCTTCTTGGCACCTAGGATACTCTTCAACTGTCTCAGCAACCCTTGGTTCCAATGAAGGATCCATGGGTGCTGATTTAGAGAAGATTGCCATAGATTGGGTCTTATTGATGTTAATTCTAGCACCAAGGTCCAGTGGGGACACATGGGCAGCAGCAACCCTTTCTGTATGAATCTCTTCATCACTCCTGAGATTCACCTCCGATGAAGAGTGGGGGCTTAGTGTAGCAGGGTCTTGATCCATCGGTATGTTCTCATGTAATGAGGTTGGTGAGTTAATAACATCCTAATTTGGATCAAGAATGGGTACACTGTTACTCCTGGGTGATAGGGGATGTAGGGGTGAGAACCTCTCGGATGGGGATTGTACATCCTTGTCTATTGACTCCCCCTCAAAAGAAGGTTCGTCCCTAAGAGATACTCCCAATTTTGTGAGCTTCCGCTTTGGCTTTTTGCCTTTAGCGGGGCTTGAAGCTTCAGGTTGGTTGGTGGTATTAGGTGGAGGAGACCTAATGACCACATTTCTCTGTCTTAGGAAGATGACAGGAGGGGATTCAGATGAGGAAGTGGCAGTGGTGGTTGTTTTAGCAGTGGACTTCCTCTTTTAGGAATGGTATGTTTTTATAGTAGAGGAAGTGGGGACAGATGTGGGATCAGGAACTATTAGGCTTGTAGTCCTGTCATCTTGAGCAGGTTGCTCATGTGCAGCAACAATTTTTGTTTGAACGTCAATCTGAGCAGGTTCATCAGGAAACTACCTTGGAATTGGCAGGTGATGGTCAGTATCCCTTCCAAGAAAAACTGTCTTGTTTAGGGCTAAATTGGAAAAAGTTTTCTCATTTAGGAGTTTTGGATGTAAAATTGAACCACCCAAAATGATTTGAGGGTATTCCTCCTTGAGAATGTAAGTTAAAAACCTGGGATAGTGTGGTGTTTTCCTTTAGGCCTTTGAAAATCAGTTTAGAGAAATTGAAATTTTGACCTTTGACTACTGCATAGAATGCCGAGGCTTCTTCAGCAGCAAGTTCATCAAAACCTCCTTTCTTGGGAGTTAGACAAACTAGAATTGTGTGGGCTAGGAACCTCCAATTGTATGGGAGTTGCCCCTTCTTGATTGTCTTGCTTTCTAATGAAACTCCGTACCCAATATCTCTAAACAGTGGCAGGTACACCTTAGAGTCTACAAACACTTAACCATCTTTATCCCTTAACTTTAGCACTTTCCTAATTTTTGGCTCATCTATTTCCACTTCAGTGCCCTGAACAGTTGACACTATTGCTTCACCACGTTGCTATCTTCAACAACCCTAGCATGAGACCAGAATTTTTCCATGATTTCTTTAAAGATCACCGCTTCAACTGTCAGCGCGTGATGAAGGTGGGATTTCTTTAAGAATTCGATCATGCCATTGTAAATATCCGTTGTACTGGGTGCTTCAAGATAAGCCACCAGATTGTGTTCTACCGGGAACTTCGAATCGCTGGCAGGCTTCTTGCCACTTTACTCGCTTTGGGAGCCATTGTTGATTTTGGATTCAAGAGAGAAATTTGCAGTTTGTGGAAGTTATGTAGAGGCTTGAGAGAAATTTGGGAGTGGAGTTGTGAGAAATGAGGAAATAACGGTAATCTAGGGCTTTTTACTTTTTTTCGTCGGTGACTGATGTGTTGCAAACACATCCTATTTTCCGGGTCTTTTATTTATTTATTTGAGTCGAATTGAGTCGGTTTTCTTTAGTTTTAGTGCTTCTAGTAAAGGATTGGTCCTTGAGTCTTTTATTTATGTTTTTATAAGTTTTGCAGAAGTTTAGTGAATTCCCGAGGCCACAAGAGAGTTGAAGAAAATGGAGGAGTTAAATAGAGAAAATTGCTGAAGAAGAAGGACTAGGCATATCGCCTAGTCCCCTGGTAGTTGCGCGCGATACGCGAGAGGGGAAGAAGTCAACAGAGGCTTAAGTCGGTTTGACCGACTAAATTGTCGTGTATTGAGGTCTAGGCGTATCGCCTGGGAGAAAGGAGGTAGTAGGCGATACGCCTACAGCCTAAAAAACCCGCAAAAAGAGGTTTCGTGATATAAAATTGATTTTAGGGTTTGTTTTCGATATTCTACACCTGTGTTCGACCAGAGAGAGGCTGAGAGGCGATTTTTGAAGGCAGAGAAGGTGGAATTAAGTGGAGATCGACCCGGAATCACTAATCGACAATCAATTTCGCAATCCGGTTCCTTCCTTTACTTTGATTTCTTGTTCTTAATTAGTTCAAAAACCATGTTTAGGGTTAAAGATTCTGTTTTTATGGTTTCTTTTGCTTTGACTATGGTGGTTGGCTAAATTAATACCACCACCTAGACCGAATGATGAACTTTTAATGTTTATGATCGTATTTGACTTTGACTATTTGATTGATGTTTGTTTCTATTAAATTCCATTAATTTTCCGTGATGATGCATTTGTGTGCTTGATTTAGATTTCCGGTTGTAGTCTAATCCTTGCTTTGCTTGCGGATGTCTTCCGGTTTGGGTAAAGTATTTAATTTGTAGGGTTATTCTTGCAATTTAATGTGATTGCTTCATTGTGGTCATAGGGTTAGGTGATAATTGGTTATCCGAATCTTGTGTGCTGCTGGCTAAATAGACTTAAAAGGGTGATAGCCATTGGGTAGTCGGGTTGGTTAATTGCTTAGGATTGAGTTGTCCCAAAAGGAAATTCCCTAGGTTAGTTTTCTAATTTGGTATTCCGAGTCTTTTGCAGTTGGTTAGTGGTAGCTCCTGCTAGCTTAGGGTGCTTTAGATTAGGTTCGAGGGTGACTAAGTTTGGTTGAGGTAGGACGTACTCAAAAGGTGAACTCCTGTTCGGGCGTTAGAAACAATTTCTAGGAAGGACTTAAAAGGTGAACTAGCGACCATCAGAATTGTCATAGTCAGGTAGATCATAGGTATTAATTGTGATTCGAGGTCTAGGTGGTGTCTTCTCGCATTTGGTAGTTCCCTTGAGGTTTGCTTTGCTGTCGGGCGCTAGTGTTAGTGAAGTTAGTTAATTAATTCTCAAATCAAAAACCCAAATTACTCAGTATTTCCATTTCTTAGCTCTAAGTCGAGTCTTGTTCATTAGAGTGTCCTAGGTTCGATATCCGGTCTTGCCTTAGCTTTACTGCGATCCGATAGGTTCACTGCCTTAGGGTTCGGTTCGGTTTAGGTTATTTCGGTAAAATTAGGTGTGTCTTAGGTCTAGGTTTTAGGTCTATTTATTTAGTGTTTTTAGTGTCGTTCCGAGCACATCAAGTTTTTGGCGTCGTTACCGGGGACACTTGGCAAATAGCAAGATTGATTTAGGTCGTCGTTAGGAAATTTTGAGTCTTTTAGGTTTTTTCGTGTCTAGAGTCTTAGGATTTTCTGATTTCGAGTCTAGATTTTTAGGATTTTATTTTTTTCTAATTCTTATTTTTATCTTTCTTTCGTTTTATGCCACACACCCGTTCGCACGGTCCATCTTAGCTTTCACCACTTCCTGATCCCGACAAGGACATCCGCGCCCGGCTCCGTGTACTTCGCGCGGAGCTCGAGGCATTCATTCTCTCCACCACTCATTCGAAACCGTCCACTTCTTCCACACACGTCTCACGCGACACCAAACCCATCCCCTTCCCTGATCTTACTTCCATGGTGGCACGTCGCACCGTCCACGAGCAGGCCAGCGCCAGAGTTAACGACGCTCGGTTTGCTATCGCCCAAACCAACATTGCCAACACCGCTAATTGGGAAGTTCCGTCTTACGTCATCAATGCTCTTACACATTCGATTCAGTTTCATGGACGTGAGGACGAAGATGCTCCGATGCATATCTCGCGCTTCATCCGTATTTGCAATACGTTCGGACTCACGGGAGTCGCGAACGATACTATCTACCTGCGTTTGTTTCCGTTTTCCCTTACGTCTCGATCCGCCGAGTGGCTTGAGACACTTCCGCCAAATTCGATCGCCACCTGGGACGATCTGACATCGAAATTCCTGAAGAAATATCATCCTCCAGCCAAGGCTGCACGTACTCGGGAGGAAATCCACTCCTTTCGGATGGACCCCGATGAGCCTTATTCAGTCGCGTATGAGAGATTCAACACCCTTCTGAGCAAATGTCCGCAACACGGGTTGACGGAATGGGCTATTATCGAAAAGTTCTACAATGGACTTCCTTATTCTGTTCAGAAGCAGTTCAATATTTCGGCTGGAGGGCACATGATGGAAAAGCTCACTGTGGATGAATGTAAATCACTTTTTGAGAGCTTTACACTTGCTGAACAGCAGACACCCGGAGATCGGAGAGCCACCTTGGCCCCGACGAGATCACTTGCACCTTCTACATCTACCCGGGGTGTTGATCACATTGGCTCAGAGACCATGAAACCTAAGGAGTTAAAGAATATCTATAGGGCTTTAGAAGAAATCAAACTCCATATCAAAGCCAAATGTGAGCTGTGTAGAGGCACTCATGACACCCGAGACTGCCCGCTCGCGCCCGCTGAGCAGGTAGATTATATTGGAAACCGAAACCAGTTTGGTAATTCTTTCCAGTCCGGGTGGAGGAGTGGCCAAAATTCAGGATGGCGAGAGGGAGGAAACCCACCTGGTTTTCCACCGAGGAGTAACTATTGTGGAGGAGATGATGGGCCTGGTTTTAAGGAGATTAGGGAGCTTATTGCTAACCAGACCCAGATCCTGCAGCAGATAGTGGCGAGAGATTAGGGGACACGGAAGAAGCTGACAGAGCATGACACTTTACTGAGAAATCAACAAGCTTCGTTCCTGGATTTACAGCGTTCGGTTGGTGACATTGCGAAGCAGCTGAAGGAGCTCAATTCCCGTGGGGGTCAGTTTTCTGGTAGTACTTACAAAAACCCCAACGCCAATGTCAACGCAATCACTACTAGGAGCGGGAGAGTTCTAGAGAGTCCATCACCGGTGGGAATTGAGGAGGAGCCGAATGATGAGGAGATCGAGTTAGAGAGTTCTGACGGGAGAGTGCATCCGAGCGTGACACCAGCAAGTACCGCACCAACCGTCGAGGATAGTGGATTGGAAAAACCACCTGTTGGAGAGAAGCCATTGAAATGGGTGGCTGCGAAGGAGAAGAAGAGGGTCTGATTCGCGCCAAAACCGATCATTGCTGATGACTTGAAGCATGTGCCTTATCCTGAACGTTTAATTCAACAGAGAATTGCGAAAGAGTATGGTCAGTTTCTTGATATTCTTAGGCAGCTTAGGATTACATTGCCCTTTACAAAAGTTTTGAACAAAATGCCTAAGTATGCTAAATTTTTGAAAAATATGCTAAGTAATAAAAAGAAACTTGAATCCTTGTCTGATATTGTTCTTGATGCTAATTGTTCCGTTGTTGTCCAGAATAAATTGCCCGATAAATTGACTGATCCTGGTACTTTTACTATTCCTTGCATTTTTGGTATCTCTTCTGTGACTCTTGCTTTAGCCGATTTAGGTGCTAGTATTAATGTGATGCCATATTCTATGTTTATGCACCTAGGTGTAGGAGAGTTAGCGCCAACTAGGATGATTATTTCTTTAGCTGATAGGTCGGTAGTTATACCCAAAGGAATAGTGGAGAACGTTCTAGTTAAGATAGATAATTTTTTGTTCCCTATAGACTTTGTGGTTGTGGTTAGTGATTATGATGTGAGATGCCCGTTGATTTTAGGTAGACCTTTCCTTAGGACTGCCCAAGCGTTAGTTGATGTTTTCGCGGGCACCATCACTTTGAGGGTAGAGAATGAGTCAGTTGAGTTTAGAGTTGGTGGGTCTAGTGATAAGAGCAACGAGTCCGTATATTTTCTAGGATCTTTCATGTCTATGGTGGATAGTTGTGTTAGTTATGTCACAGGTGAGGATCTAATGGTAGTTGGAAATCGGTTGGAGGGTGAACCCGTTGTTGAGGATAAGTGTGGGGAGGATCCCGGGGGGTTAGAGGAGTTAGTTGATAAAAAGGAGATTTTTGACCCGTTAGTAGAACCCGGAGATGAATTGGTAATGGAAGAGTTGTTGGTGGTTAGGGACGAGTGCAGGAAGGCTACACTTGGCGACATAGGTGAGTTTGAGGATAGGATAGTGCTTAGGCCAAGTGTGGGGAAGTTGGTATTGGTTATGAGTGAGAATGACCCGGCTTTGAGTTTCCTAGAAAAAGCTAAGTTTCTTCCCGGTCGTTATAAGCATTGGAAGGTTAAAAACTTACTAGAATCAATAAAGTTTGTTCCTTTAGGGGTTAGGAAGTTGGTAGGTGGTTGGTTAGTTAAGAACCTGGTTAAAACTGGTAATTTGGTGGGTAAAGATGTGAAATCGAAACCTCCGGATGGTTTAGGAGGCTGTTTTTTCTGTTCTGTGCTAATTGATTAAGTGCCCAGGTTGTATAGTTTGTAATTATGTCTTTTATTTTCTGCAAATTTTGGTTTTCGTGCATTTTGGGTCTTTTCGGTTTGTGATTTTTCGGTGTTTGCAGGTGATTCGAGAGACTCAAGATTTAGGAAAGATAGATGGGGAATTCTGTGTGAGTTTTGCAGGTCTAAAGTGCTGGTTTAGCTGGGAATTTCGACTTTAGGCTGAAGTGGAGAGCAAAAGAGATAGAAAAATTTTGGGGTCAAAATCCCAAAAAAATCCCTGGAAATTGCGTTCGTAGCGTATGGCCTGGATGTTGAGCAGTAAGAGGCGATACGCGTGGAGAGTTCACGCGGTGCCGAGTTTTGTTGTTCTAGGCGTATCGCCTAGGATTACCATGGATGTAGGCGATACGTTTAGGGGAGGTAATTCAGGAAAATTTTTGAATTTTTTATTTTTTTATTTCTTGATTACCGAATTTGTTCCAGCATGGTTGGGGTCCATGTTCTGAGTCTCTGGAGTTTCAGGTGACACGTTTCAACTTGTTTTATTTTTCTTTTCATTCTTATTTATTTTCATTTTTATTTTTATTTTTCGTGATTGATTTTCTTTTCGTCGAGTGTGTTTTGTTTTGTCATACAGGTCCGATGATATTCGCGCATGGTATGTGGACATACTTCGGTGAAGGACCTGCGGTTACGAGCTCACTTGCTATTCATTCAGCAAAACTGAAATCAGGGGAGTTAGTTCCGCGTTATTTTTAATTTTCGTTTGCATTTTTAGTTTTTGTCGTGTGTGTGTTTATTTTTATTCTGCGTTATTTTTATTTCCATTCCACATTGAGGGCAATGTGTGATTCAAATGTGGGGATGGGAGACTTGTGTCTTGAGTCTTTATTTTATTTGTAGTGTGTCTGAAAAAAATTGAAAAATTGTTCGAAATGTCCAAGATTTTGGCTGCAACATAATGGAAAATGATAGGTAAAACTGGGAATTGGTTTTCTAATTTTGTGCTTAAATGTTAAAATAATGAATAAAAGTCAATAATATGGTAATGTGGTAAAGTATGGTGAGATTGGAAAGCATTACTAAACTATGATGTGTCGGTAGGCCCAGCTGATCTAGGAGTAGCTTAAATAGCCTGTGTGTTTATTGTTGTATAAATATGTAATTAATCAGTCTGTTAGTGGGTTCCCAGTTTAGGAGTGATAGGAATGCTGAAACTGATGATTAGGAGGAAAGAGACTGCTTTAGGCTAGATGCTCCTATGTCCTTATAATAGTCCAATGAGCATGTTAGGTAATAATTTGGTTAATATTTTTAGAGTGAAGGGACAAAATACTCATGTATGAACTAAGGATGGTATCCCGTGGTGAGTGCCTCTGATGATGTTCCGGATCTCGCGGGCAAAATACTCACGTATGATTTTAGGGATAGCATCTCGAAAAGAATGCCTCTGATGATGTCCGTTGGTAATTTTAGGTAAAAGTGACCAATTAGAGTTTAAAAAAATAAAAAAAATAAAAAAAAAATAAAAAAAATAAAAAAAAATGAAAAAAATTAAAAAAATGAAAAGAAAATGAAAAGAAAAAGAAAAGAATATTAGAATAGTAGAGAATAAATGCTCAAAAATTCGCATTCCATCAATTAGTTATTCTTTGGACATCCTAGTATCTGGTTTAAGGAGGGTGAGAAAAATATAAAACATTAATCTTTATACCCTTTACTTTGACTGAATATGATTCGGTAGTAGGTTGAACTTGAGCTGTCTTTAGTGGGACCCATAGGTAGACTGAGCTTATATTCGGTAATTTCATAAACACATGGGGGCGAAACAAAAGGTCACTGGTTGGGTTTAGTCGGATCGAAATATTGGCAAGTGTAGTTAGTGTGTTATTATGTTTTGGATTGTGGAAGAGTATGGTGGATTGATAAATATAAATGTTGAATACTTAGAAGTCAATCTCCTGGTTATGATTCCATTGCAGTATTTTTCGAGGACGAAAAAAGAGTCAGTGTGGGGATGTTTGATGTGTTGCAAACACATCCTATTTTCCGGGTCATTTATTTATTTATTTGAGTCGAATTGAGTCGGTTTTCTTTAGTTTTAGTGCTTCTAGTAAAGGATTGGTACTTGAGTCTTTTATTTATGTTTTTATAAGTTTTGCAGAAGTTTAGTGAATTCCGGAGGCCACAAGAGAGTTGAAGAAAATGGAGGAGTTAAATAGAGAAAATTGCTGAAGAAGAAGGACTAGGCGTATCGCCTAGTCCCCTGGTAGTTGCGCGCGATACGCGAGAGGGGAAGAAGTCAACAGAGGCTTAAGTCGGTTTGACCGACTAAATTGTCGTGTATTGTGGTCTAGGCGTATCGCCTGGGAGAAAGGAGGCAGTAGGCGATACGCCTACAGCCTAAAAACCCGCAAAAAGAGGTTTCGTGATATAAAATCGATTTTAGGGTTTGTTTTCGATATTCTACACCTGTGTTCGACTAGAGAGAGGCTGAGAGGCGATTTTTGAAGGCAGAGCAGGTGGAATCAAGTGGAGATCGACCCGGAATCACTAATCGACAATCAATTTCGCAATCTGGTTCCTTCCCTTACTTCGATTTCTTGTTCTTAATTAATTCTAAAACCATGTTTAGGGTTAAAGATTCTGTTTTTATGGTTTCTTTTGCTTTGACTATGGTGGTTGGCTAAATTAATACCACCACCTAGACCGAATGATGAACTTTTAATGTTTATGATCGTATTTGACTTTGACTATTTGATTGATGTTTGTTTCTATTAAATTCCATTAATTTTCTGTGATGATGCATTTGTGTGCTTGATTTAGATTTCCGGTTGTAGTCTAATCCTTTCTTTGCTTACGGATGTCTTCCAGTTTGGGTAAAGTATTTAATTTGTAGGGTTATTCTTGCAATTTAATGTGATTGCTTCATTCTGGTCATAGGGTTAGGTGATAATTGGTTATCCGAATCTTGTGTGCTGCTGGCTAAATAGACTTAAAAGAGTGATAGCCATTGGGTAGTCGGGTTGGTTAATTGCTTAGGATTGAGTTGTCCCAAAAGGAAATTCCCTAGGTTAGTTTTCTAATTTGCTATTCCGAGTCTTTTGCAGTTGGTTAGTGGTAGCTCCTGCTAGCTTCGGGTGCCTTAGATTAGGTTCGAGGGTGACTAAGTTTGGTTGAGGTAGGACGTACTCAAAAGGTGAACTTCTGTTCGGGCGTTAGAAACAATTTCTAGGAAGGACTTAAAAGGTGAACTAGCGACCATCAGAATTGTCATAGTCAGGTAAATCATAGGTATTAATTATGATTCGGGGTCTAGGTGGTGTCTTCTCGCATTTGGTAGTTCCCTCGAGGTTTGCTTTGCTGTCGAGCGCTAGTGTTAGTGAAGTTAGTTAATTAATTCTCAAATAAAAAACCCAAATTACTCAGTATTTCTATTTCTTAGGTCTAAGTCGAGTCTTGTTCATTAGAGTGTCCGAGGTTCGATATCCGGTCTTGCCTTAGCTTTACTGCGATCCGACAGGTTTACTACCTTAGGGTTCGGTTCGGTTTAGGTTATTTCGGTAAAATTAGGTGTGTCTTAGGTCTAGGTTTTAGGTCTATTTATTTAGTGTTTTTAGTGACGTTCTGAGCACATGAGTGATGTGGAGGAGAGAGGTTTTGACACAACCGTTCAATAACTGATGTGACTTGTGCTTTTTGGGTTATACGATACAACACATTAAAGCATGTCATCATCCAAAAGGATATTTACTGAAACCTCAGATATTTAATGGTTAAAAACTTAATGGGTAATTTATTGTGTATCTGCTTAAAAAGGTGTGCCTTCCGGGTATTTTAATGAGAAGTGAACTTTGACTTGTTGACCCGGAAGTTCAAGCAGAACCCATTTTCTCCTTTATTTTAAAAACCAGATTGCTTCATTTGAACTTCAAGCGGAAAATTTTTCCGCTTGGAAGAATTGTTTTCAAAAATATTTTCCACGTAGGATACAAAGCATTTTTCTGGTTGAAGTTCACCCCGAGATTTTCAAAAGTTCTTTTCTCATAGGTTGAACCGGAACTTGGACCGGAAAACCAAAACACATGATTTTTGAAAATTTGTGTTCATTTTTCATAGTTTAACAGCAGTTACTGACTATGAACTGAAATGGTTTCTGATTAACACAAGAGATTTTCTTTTTCTCTTTGTATCAAGAGACGGGCTCTTAGACACAAACTTTTCTTTTATTAAGATTGTGAAAAGTTTTGAATTAATCAAAGTTCATCATCCCAATGGCTGTGATGAGGTAGAAGAATCTTGCCTCATCAAAAGCTTTGGTAAACAAGTCAGCCTGTTGGTGATCAGTGTGAACTTTGAACAATTTAATTAGATTATTTTCTACACAATCTCTAATAAAATGATACCTTATATCAATGTACTTTGTGTTAGAGTGCTTGACTGGATTGTTGACGATGGAAATGGCACTGTTTTTGTCTGCAAAGATTGGGGTTTTGTCAGGACCGATTTCACATCAAGAATCCCGACGTTGAGCAAGAACGAAGATTAGATGAGGAGACGGGATGATGAAAATCTAAGAACATCTATAACAAGAAATAATAAATCAAACGATTCATTGATTATTACTGAATGATTACAACGAACCGAATGATTACAAACTCGTCATAGGAAATCCACGGTCACATTGGGTTGAGCTCAAACCCAATGTGAGACTCTCTCTCTAGAAATGATAGCTCACATCTCTCTAGAACATCCTTATTCTTTCACTTATTCTATCTTATTCTCTCTTGAAGCTATCAGCCCTATATATAGAAAGCCCATGTGCTCACTAACCCACTAACTAGTAAAACACAAAAACAATGAGCAAAATTACAAATATACTGTAAGGAAATGAATTTCTGAGTCAACCGGTTCAAGATGAAGATTTCCGATGGAAGACATGTTCAAGCGGAAGACGCTCAAGCGGAAGATTTGTCAACCGGAAGATCAACCGGAAGAACATTTCCGGGTGAACTCTTTTATCCAACAGTATAAAGAGTTCAACCGGAAAAGTACTGAAAGATTACTTTTGCAGAATTCAGACCTGCAACTGCTTCTATTCTTCCAAAGTCACATCCTAGCCGTCTCCTACTTATAGATAAATGCATTTTGCACATTTCCTCTTTTGTATGTTTACTAATGTTCTTTTAGTAAGTTTATTGTTTGACTTTCATGTACGGTTAGATTAGCCCGTATGAGATCAACGGCTGTAGTTGATCTCCTTAGTACTATTTATAGTTGTTAGCTAGTTCATTCACAAGTACCAGATTTAGTGCTTACACTTGTAACAGTTTGAACTTGAGTTAATGCAAATAGTACCGAGAAATTTATTATCTTGTGTTCACTAGTTTATGCAATCAATACAATCAAACTACAAGTATAAGTAAAACAAAGCTTAAGTAAAAACAAGTATGATACAACTTTATTCCGCATGGTTGTGATCTTCAAGTAAAGAGTTCTTGTTTTGATTATTTCTCTGAGTAATCATCGGTCCTACAAGTGGTATCAGAGCTTTAGCTCTCCACTTTGAAGACTTCTAGTGCTTCAAAGTTGATACTTTACTTGCTCACTTGAGTTTTTATAAGCTTTTCTGTTTTACAAACTGTTTTTCACAATGACTGACTTAACTCTTGGTTCACTAAATGGTAGCTCTAACAAACCACCAATTTTCACTCCTGATGACTTTGATACTTGGAAACTCAGGATGGAAGGTTTTGTTAGAAGCCTAGACAGACGCATTTGGAACAGATTGACTGTAGGTCCTTACAGTCCAACTGTTCAATCTGCTGATGACGCCGAAGTGTACATACCAAAACCACTAGACAGATATGTTGAAGCTGATTATACTGAGCTTGAATATGATCACAAGGCCTACTGGACACTCCAGACTGCATTACCCAACTCTATACTGGTAGGGTTCAAGGGATATAAGACAGCACATGGCTTGTGGAATGCTCTCAGTGAGATGTATGAAGGGTCTAATGAGGTTAAGGAAAACAAAAAGGATGTTCTGAAACAAAGATATGAAAATTTCGCTTACAAAACTGGTGAATCTATGACCAACCAGTATCTTAGATTTGTTTCACTTCTTGATGAATTGCAAAAGGTAGAAGTAACAACAGAACAGGCTGATGCCAACAGGAAGTTCTTGAGATCCTTACCTCCAATGTGGATTGTCTATACAGTAAGCATTAGGGAGTGCAAGGACCTCAAAAAGCTTAAACTAAGTGAACCCCATGGAGTCCTTAGTGATTATGAAATGGAGCTTAATCTTAAGCAAAAAAACTTTCCTGAAGCATCACCACAGTTGCAAACCACTGCTTTGGTTATGTGACATCCGAGAATTTCAAGGTTTACTTCCGTTAGACAATTCCGTTAGTTACGTTATAAGTGTTAACTCTGTAACTAATGCTTAACTAGGCCGAATACGTCCACGTCCTTTGGTTGATCACCGAACCCGCCCATATGTGCTATGTGTTCATTTATTAATGTCATTATGTGCAATGTGATTTAAACGCATGATTTAATATTATGAATAGCATGACAAATTGTAAATCCTTGATTATGTGAAAATTGCCCTATTTTGGTAACCAGCGAAACTACCGAGCGAAACTACAGATTCGCCCGGTAGCTAGCTAAACTGATTGACCTGCACGAGTTCAGGGCCAGTTTCGCCTGGCCAGCGAAACTGCCAGCGAAACTAGCCTCTGATATAAATAATCTTAATAAACCCTAGTTCTCCCATTTGCCTCATTTCATACAAAACACACACACACTCCATCTTTCTCCTGGAAATCTGGTCAGCCGAGATTCACACCGAGCCATCGAGATCTCAGCCCCGAACCATCATCCATCAAGCTTGGAGATCGAACCGTGAGTCCCAAAACCACCATTTTTATGTTTTCTATGTGTTTTACTTAAAAAGCATGACCAAACCTCCATGAAATCACTTGATCTTCTGATATGTTGCTTAGGATTGCTAGATCTGCTATAAAGTCAGTAACTTTACGTGTGAAATCCATCCATGTTGAAGATTTATGCTAGATTAGGTCATTTTAGGTTAAAATGTGTTTTTGGTGATTTGATGATGAAAATGCATGTTTAAGGTGTTAAAGCTTACTGATTTATGTTGGTAAATGGTTATGAATGCTAGATAATGAATTGCATGTAATATGAAAGCTGTTAGATTGATTTTTAGGCTGATTTAGGTGTTTTTCGCGACCAGCGAAACTGTACTGTTCTCTGGGCGAAACTATGTAGCGAAACTATGTGTATCTTCATCCAGCGACACTATGTAGCGAAACTGTAGTGTCGCCGGGTAAACCGACCAGACCAGCTCGAGCGAATCTACCGAGCGAAATTCCCTGAACGAAAGTTCAAACTAGTTTCGGGCGAAACTAGGCTAGCGAAACTGTGCCAACAGTTTCGAGCGAAACTAGCCTGGCGAAACTGTGTCATCGGGTATTGCCTAGCGAAAGTGCTGCCCGTGCACACAGCGAAACTTCCTAGCGAAACTGCTAGCGAAACTGAGACCAGAATCCAAACTTGTGCAAATTGCTTGAATGTTATGCCATGACTTACATGATTATGCCATGATGATACATGCTTTGATTTCTAATATATATGAACCCTTGTTTATGATCAACCATCGGTATCGTGTGTTGTATGTCGAGTCATAGTTTCAACGTACTATGTTATGGGCCATAGTGACGTTAAGTAAAGATTAGACACCAAACTAATACTTAAGACCTAAACGTGTTCATAGGTCTTCGTTAAGCAAAACTTGGATTATATAACAAGTGTAGCAGTGCAACCAAAGGTGAGTGTCACTAACCCGTTTACTGTGAGCCCGTTTGGGACACACTGAATAACTTAATGGAAAACAATGCTGACAACTTTATGAGTGCTATGCACCACTTGATAAAACTGGAAACTTAGAATGCTATGCATCTACTTGATGAACTTGAAGTGTTTTATGGGAAACACTTGTGAAACTTAACAAACTATTTCTGAAACGAAAACCGTTTTAATATGGCTAGTGTAGGTTAAAGTCTAAACCACATGATATCACATGATTTCTAAGGATTGCCTTTTTAACTGAAAAAGTCCTCAACTTAATTGTGCCATTAATTGTAAAGCGAGGGAATGTTGGGTAGATCTACTGGAGTTTGACAAACTCCGCCTCGTGACACTGGAGGTGCACGGAGGTACAATATCAGCCTATCTGACCGTGATCCCGAGAGGACACGGGGGAGGCAAAGCCGCGATGACGAATGTCCGCAAAACAAAATGGCTGAAGGCTCTGCCTCTACTATACTTAATCGTCAGCTTTGGTACAAACTTCCTTAGTGCATGGAAACAACGGATTAGCTACCCGCGATATCGGTTGAGCACTTTAATTATACAAGACTAGTACATACCTGATAACTCTGTTACGGACAATAACTTTACTAAATAACAAATGTTTATAAATTGGCGTATATAACTGGGCATTGCTTTTCACAAACAAATATTACGAATACATATGTTGACACGATTATGATTATGAGACCGGGCCAATGCATGACATGCCCACTGTGAACTCACCAACCGTTAGGTTGACACTTGTGTGGTTTTCACTTTTGCAGATCGTTGAAGAGTATCCATTGGAGGTTGGCATGGCACGTGAAGACTTTTACTTTCATTAAACTAACTTGGGATTTTGACATTGAAACAATGATTTGTAAAGCACGTGGCTAGTGCTAAGATATTTATGTTTTTATTCCGCTGCGTAACTTTTGAAACTGTTTTGAAATGAATGTTTGGACTTTACTCTGATTCGTTTAGTATTTGTAACTAATGGTTGTGGTCCTGGTCTAGTCGCACCCCTTAACGGTATAAACTCCGTTAGTGGTTAATTTGGGGGTGTGACAGGTTACAACTGATTTTCAAAAGATCTCAAATTCTTCTCAATATCACTCACCCTCAGTCAGTTTCAATGAGTCACCTAGATGCTCAGAAAGTTCTTCAACACTGTTTGACAACTCTCACTCTGCCTATGTGGCAACTGACTCATCTCAAGGATTCACACGTGAAGACTTGGAATGTATAGGGGCAGATGATCTAGAAGAAATGGACATTTTAACTCAATTAGCTATGGTTTCTGTAAGGGCCCAAAGATTTTATAAAAGAACTGGAAGAATTTATAAAAGGTCAAAGGGATCATCAATTGGGTTGGATAAATCTAAAGCTAAATGTTATAATTGTCACCAACTTGGTCATTTTGCCAGGGAATGCAAGCAACCAAGGAGAGATGGACATAACAATAACAACAATGTCCAACAGAGATCAAACCATGGAAGCAACAACAGCAGCAGTCAACAAAACAACAACAACAGCAACCAACAGCCAACACAACCAAAACCACTTGGAAATCAAAATGTGGTGGCAGCTGTAGCTAACCAGACTGAATGCTATGAGTGGGATGACTTTGTCACTGAGTTTGAGCCAATCAACCATGCTTTGATGGCCAAAGAAGATTCAACTGAACAGGTAAATGAGATTCCTGAAAAAGTTTTGGAAAATCTATGCAGCCCTGCATGCATAGAACAAGTGTCAAAATACAGGAAACATAACACTGATCTAATTGATGAAGTTTCTAATTTGAATGAGTTAAAGAATTGCTTTAAGAAAACTGAAAATGCATACATCACCAAAATTGAAAATTTAAACAAAGAATTTGATGCTTTGAAGCTAACTAACTCTATTTTGGAAACACAATTGGAGGATCTGTTGAACAAACTAACTATTTCAAGACAAGAAACAAAAGATGCAAAAGCAGAAAATGATGTTCTTGAAATTAAGTTAAAAGATGCCTTGTTCACCTGTGACAAATTCCAAACAGCTAACAAGAAAGCTGAGAAACTTTGGAATGGGGTAATGCATGGGAAAACAGGTATTGGGTACAACAATGTTGAACCACCCAAGGAATACTCACCTGTTATTGCTCCAATCCAAGCACTTCAGAAGGAGTGTAGTGTGAGTCTAACTGTTGATAGCACTACATCCTCTTCTTCTGAAACAAATTCTGTTGAATCATTATCAAACTGTGAAGTCAAAGATGCTAGCACATCAGCATCTGTTGACCAATCCAAGGTTTTAAAACCAAAAGTTGCTTTTCCACCACCAACTATTTATGAGCCCAAAGACTCAAAAGTTGGAGGTAAACTACCTAAGCAGCCAAAACCCAGTGAAACTGAGAAAATGGGTAAGCTAACTTATCACCAGGTCACAAATGAAGAATCAACCAAAAACACAAACACTTACCAAAGAAAAATGTTTGAATGTGTTTTCTGTGGTGAGAAAGGGCACATGGCTGCAATGTGCAAATTCAATCCTTTGAGTAAAATTCAAAACTTGTTAAAACCCAAAACTGTTTCTACTCAGAAAAAATCTATAGGTAGAACCTCACCTGTAAGAAGTAACACATTGAAGTATTTTGATACTGAGTCAAACAAAGTTTTAATTTGGAACAACAAAAATGGAAGTTTTTCAGTCCTAAAACCGAACAGGGTTCCGGCTGAACTTCAACCGGAAAAATTTTCAACTGGAAGTGAAGTTCAACCGGAAATCTCCAAAACACTCAGATCAGTTACTGCACCTAGACAACGACCCAGGGTTCAGTTCACTGATGAGTATGACCATTTTGAAGGTCAAGGAAGGAGAAACCCATCTAGAGGCAAGACCACCTTTAGAGAAAATTTTGTGAAAAACAAGCACAACTCTCAACCGGAAATTCCCTCTAGTTCAAATGGAAATGCCACTGTTGCATTTCACAGTGAGAGATCTAGCCAGTCAAACAAATTTTCAAACTTTAATGCTAGAATCTCACCAGTGACTAGTGTTGATCAGACCTACACCTCACCCAATGAGTTGCCAAAGGTTTTGACCAACAAACAAAAGAAATACAGGGAATACAGAGAGATGAAGATTGCTGAGAGAAGGCTTAGCAAAACAAACAGACAATGTCAATCAAGTGAACAGTCTGAACACTTGAACATTGATCAAGATGATCTGTTGAATGAGGATCCAATACAGAATACTTTAGTACTTAAAGAGTACAAGTATTATGATGCTTCTGGCAAGCCCAAGACCTCAAAGGCTTGGGTTCCGAAGAGAAAACGGTACTAAAATCCTGAAATCGGAAAATCTTTCGAGAAACCGGAAGCCGGATACTGACAGTTGTGAATGATCCATAAATACTAAACTTGTTCCGCGTGACTGGGTTGGATGCAAAAATAAAATGTCAAATCGGTGAAAAACTGAGATCCCGAGCATAAACACGAAAATTATTCATAACCGGAGTCTTCATAAATTTGGGTCTTGAAAAAACGAGCTCGGAAAAATATTCCATGAAGATTTTTGAGTCAAACAGTGCAATTTGGAATAAATCTGAGAGAACCGTCAATTTTATTCAAGTAATTGGCTTTCTGTTAGAGATTTAACGGAATATTCCAATATTTAACTGAGATTCCAGTTAATTCGGTTAGATGACATCGGCACTGCCTTAGCTAAACAACTTGGAGTGAGACATAACGAAACAGTCACAAACTTAACCGAGAAGCGAAACAAGTCCGTCGGTGGTCGTTAGCTAACGTGGCGTGACGTCAACAAAAACTAGAAACCCGGTCAAAATATGGCGGAATAAATCCATTTACAAGAGAAATATTTATAAAGTTCCGTTACGTCGTTAATCCGTTAGTCTCGTTAAAGACTGATAGAAAAACCCCGCGTTTGACGAAAATGCAAAAATTTATTAGTGGAATTAAATCATTAAGAAAATACCATGATCCATGTCAAAAAAAAATGACCAATCAGATTGCATCCTCCATATGAAATCCATGGCTGAAATTCAAAGTAATCAAGGGATCAGATCTTGATCCGTGTGAGATGGTGGCTGTCCAATCAGAATTAGGAAAAGAAAGCACAAAAGACTTTGCACCGTCCAGATTAAAGAGAATCTAACAGATGAGGGGTGTTGATCTGTGTTCTCGTGACAGCAACCAATCAGAGGCGGACAGCAAGAGCTGTCTTCAATGGCTCCTTAAAAAATCTGGGACCCACACGCTTTCTCCCAGCCAATGGAATTTCGACAACGGAAGCAGCTAGCCGACAGATAATAGAGAGACAATTTCGTTTGCGCCAATACAAACACCCCACGTCATCATCTCTTTCCTTCACCACCCGAACCCTAATCCGTTCTGAATAAACACTCAGGTCACCGGATAAACAAACACCTCGCCGGAAAACCGTAAAAGAGTCATAACTCTCTCAAAACTGATCCGTTTTTGACGATTTTTGTACCCACGAACTCGTAAGCTCATCCTCTACAAATCCCTACGATCAGAATCCACTGAAACTTATTTGAATAAAAACCCAAAAGTGAGGATCAGTCGAGATCGCCAAGTTTCTTCGAGGTCGCCAAGCCTTATACGAGGTCGCCAAGCCCAGATCGCCAAGGGTTTATTGAGATCGCCAAGAACGAGCATGAAATCGCCAAGAAGAAATCCAGGTCGCCAAGAAAAACTTTAAACTCACTTGAGATCGCTAAGTACATCTTTAAGAGCTCTCGAGGTCGCCAAGAACAACTTCAAGCATAGCGAAGTCGCTAAGAACATCTTCAACAAACCCAGAAAATTTTATTAACACTTGAATAACAGCAGTGAACCCAGAACTTCGTGATCGATTTTGAACCACCAAAACATGAGGAAAAAGCAGATTCATGAACAAAAAATGAAGCCTAGCATTAGACGAAATCATTCTGGCCACAAACAACTCGAATCGCGGCTTCAAACGTCCCGAATCAACCCTTGAAATCTGGATATTTATCAAGAACACGAAGAACACCTAGTAAACATCGTTAAGTGTGTGTTTTTCCAGATCTGTCAAATATGTTGCAAACCAGGCGAAACCGATGCCTCCAATGGATCCAGAACACGTTTTCCATCAATATTCATACTTTATTTCATCCAAAAACACTTATTATAACATCAAAAACTCAGAATCAAACTCGAAATCTTCAAGAACACCTAAAAAACGTGAAAACCCTAACAGTTTTGTTTTTTCAGCTCAGATCTCACATTTCTTCACTTATTAGATTGGAGCATGAAATCACATCTAAATGAACCCAACAACAAGAACCTATCATCAGATTCATCCAGAAATCATCCAACAGCTCAAAAAAATGCAGAAAAATAGAATTATTCATCTCCAAAGTGGTTTTTCCAATCTACACCTCATTGAAGTTCAAAATCAAGATTTCAGTGATCAGATTCGTCGTGAGACGCGATCTGATCGGTACCCGCTCTGATACCATTTATCAGGACCGATTTCACATCAAGAATCCCGACCTTGAGCAAGAACGAAGTTGAGACGAGGAGACGGGATGATGAGGTCATGTCATAGGAAATCCACGGTCACATTGGGTTGAGCTCAAACCCAATGTGTGACTCTCTCTCTAGAAATGTGTTGATACATGGTCCTGATCGTCATGTGAAGTATCGAATACAAGACGAATCACACAAGATTGCTGAGGTCCGAACTCAGGCAGAACCTGGAGTTCGGACATGGCCGAACCTGAGGTTCGGACCAGTGTGGTTCAACTTGTATAAATAGGACAGTCAAAAACGTTGAAAATCGAGAAAATGGTGTCGAGTGAGGTCGAGCTCGTTTGAGGTTCGGACACGTTCAGTGTAACTGCTCCGAACTCGAGGTTCGGACGGCTTTCGGTGAGTATATCGTTCGGTGAGAGTTCGGTGAGGGTTCGAAGGTAGTTCGGTCCTCGTTCGGACAAAGTTCGGTCTGTGCTCGGTGCTCGTTCGGACTGGTTTTTGTGTGTTCATCTGAAGTAGTTCGGAGGGAGTTCAGTGCTCTTAAGTTCGGTCGATGTTCGGAGATAGTTCGGAGTGAACAGTAACCAGTTTTTTTCAAAATGTCCGATTTTCAAGCGTTCGTGGCTATTCAAAATTTGGTTCAAGCTACGATGCAAACGATGATGAACTATGATAATGAAATCGGAACAAGTCAGAAAGTTCCCAAATTGCTAAAATTGGAAGATTATCATAGTTGGGTTAAACGGTTTGAAGCGTATGTCGATACAAATGACATTGATATGTGGTTATCTTTTACTGAGCAATATGTTTACCCTAAAGATGAAACTGGTGAACCTATTCTTCAAAGAAAAATGTCATCTGAACAAAAGAAAGCTTATCAAGCTGAGAAAAAGGCTTATGGTACTTTAACGATGGCATTGCTTAAAGAGTTACTTCATCAATTTGCTGGTAACTACACATCATAAAGTCTATGGGATGCTTTGGACTGACTCTGATAAGGAAGAAAATGATCCCAAGGAATCGACTGCTCCAGAACCTGTTGTCACAGAGTAACCCGGTCCTTCTGATAAGGATAAGGGAAAAAGAATATTGACTCCTGAGGAGATTGCTGAGGAGCATATGAAAAGGGAAGCTGAGAAAGATAGGTCTCGTCGAGCGCATTTGAAGACACACTCAGTGAACAAAACCGATTGCTTGAGGAGAAAGCCGAAGCACTCAAATGATATGAATCAGGCGATCCTCCTATTGTTGTTTATGGAAAGGGCTCGAGTACTTTACCTGAACGTTCTGCGTCAACAAGATCAGATGAACCAAGGATCCACATAGTCACTGTTGATACCTAATATGTGCCTCGTGTGAAGTATCAAAGAAGATCAAGATCATGTCAAACTAGGTCTGGCCGAACTAGGTCCGAACCTGAAGTTCAGACTAGCCGAACCTGAGGTTCGGCCGAAGCTCGGACCAGCTAGTATATATAGATGTTTGGTCTTTGTAATTTGAAGACTTCTGAGCATGCGAGTTCTGTTAAGTGTGTGTTTCTGAGTGTGTGTTCTCTGAGTCTATTCCTGAGTGTTTACTGATTGTAATTGTTCTTTGTTGATCAATAAAACAACCGGTTAATTACGTTTCGATGTCCGATTAGCTTGATCGAGTAGATGATCCGATGCTCACGCATTTTCAAGTGGTATCAGAGCTTTCTGGTTCACTCTACTGATCTGTGGTTGCTATTCTTGGAATTTTAAGCGTTTTTGAAGTTTTCTCGTGCTTCTTTTCGTATTTTCAATCATTTCTGACGTGCGTTTTGTGTCAAAATTGCTCTTAAATCATTCCTCATCATTTTTCTGGTCTGACTGGTACGTTTTTGATCAAAATCCATCAAAAATTGAACGTTTTTGAAAAATTATGTCGAAGTTTGGAGTTTCCAGATCAGGTTCGGAGTAACTGCTCCGAACTTGAAGTTCGGTCCATCTTCGGTGAGAGTTCGGTGTTAATTCGGTCAAAATTCGGAGTTTCTGTGTTCGGTCACTAGTTCGTACAAGGTTCGGAGTTAAATCAAGGTTCGGAGGTAGTTCGGAGCTAGATCGGAGTCTCTTAGGAGTTCGGTCTGTTGATTTTGATTCGGAGCAAGTTCGGACGAAGTTCGGAGGTTGGTTTTAGGTTCGGACAGAGTTCGGAGCTTAGTTATAAGTTCGGAGAGAGTTCGGCCGGCAGAATCTAAATTTTTTTGAACGATGTCGGATTTTCACGCGTTTGCTGCAATGCAAAGTGTCATGCAAACCATGCTAAATTTTGACAATGAAATTGGAACAAGTCAGAAAGTTCCCAAATTGTTAAAGCTTGAAGATTATAAAAATTGAAAGAAACGATTTTCTGCTTATATTAGCACAAATGATATTGATTTATGGATTCCAATTCGAACGTTGTATGAACGACCAATGGAAGATGGAGATCTTAAAGAAATTCAAGATTTCGATGGTACTGAAAGAAAAAGTTATGAGTTTGAAAAGAAAGTTTATGGTTATCTTACTATGGCTTTACCTACTGAATTGCTTCATCAATTTAGCACTTGCAAGAAATCTAAGCAATTGTGGGATGCTTTATCCGCAAGATGTGAAGGAAATGCTGATTATAAGAAGAGTCGAAAGAAAGTCTTGAACAAAGAATTTGATAATTTTCAGAATTATGACAATGAAAACATCACTTCTCTAGTTTCAAGATTTTCACATTTGATTAGTGAATTGAAGGTTGTTGGAATTGAGAAGTCTGATGCGGATTTAAAGGAAAAGATCATGGAAGCATTACCTGAAAAATGGGAGAATTATGTTTTATTGCTCACTCATGAGTTCTGCACTACAGCTTTCTTGACTGGAATATCTGATAATTCTGATAACAAGTCGTCACGAGGTTGTAGCTTTATAATTCCAAATCTTTCAAATCAGAATACTTTTTCTGCTGAATCAACGGAAGATTATGCTAAAATGATTTCTGCTTTGATCTCATCATCTTTTGGTTCGATTATTTAGAATGTTGCTGATGCAAAGTTAACCAGCGATGATCTTGATGCACTTGATGATGATCAGTTAACTGAATTGGATATATCTTGGCAATATGCTATGTTATGCCAAAGATCGAAGATATTCTTCAAGAAACATGGAAGAAATCTTTCTGGTGATAAATTGGTTTTGACAAGTCTAAGCTAAAATGTTATAAATGTTCATAGCTTGGACATTTTGCCAAAGATTGTCAAAAGGCTCATGCAAGCAAGCCTGGTTTTCCTCAATCATCCAAGCCTGGTTTTACTCAACCATCTACGAGTAACACAAGAAAGACAACAGCTTTGACGGCTCAACATGATGGTGTTTATGATTGGGGTCAACATTTTGGATATGATACATCAACATTAATTGTCACACATGACCAAGATGATTATTATTCTGATTCAAGTTCATATGATGCTGCTGAGACTGAAAAGTTTGAATCTAAGATTAAAGTTTTGATGAAAGAAAAAGAATTTTTGGTTGAAGAAGTCAAGAAAGTTACTGCTGATTTCAAAATGATTAATTCGGCGTTGGGTATTTCTAAGGAAAAGGAGAAGGAATTGGTTTTGAAGAATGGATGCTTACTTAAAGAAATGAAATTGCTGAATGAAGTTTTAGAAACTTCTAAACAAGATAAACGGGATGTTGAAGCTGCAAAAGCTAAAATTTGTGAAGAACGGGATGTATTGGTGAAAGATGTCAAGAAATGGAAAGATGAAGCAGAAGATACGGCTAATGATTTTCAGAATTTGTTTGATAAATCCAAAGTCAAGCTTGATTTACTTACAAAGAATGTTGAAGAATTAACTGCTACAATTGAAGTATATCAAGTTGATAAGGGAAGGTTGTTGGATGAGAAACGGGAGTTGGTCCGTATAAATAAAGTTCAAACCGCAAATTTGGAGATTCAAAAGCGAAATGAAGATAAATTAAAGAAGGAGTTACATGAAGGACTGGATAATCTGCGCTTGCAAAAATTTGAAACTCACAAAGTTGCGAAGCGTTTGATTGCTAAAGAAAAGGAATTTGCTGAGGCTCAACAGAAAATTTCTGATCTGAAAGTTCAAGTTCTTGATGCTAACCAATTACTCAATAATGTTTCAAATTCTCAGGTCTTCACAAGCTTCTTAGCTAATGATGCAAATTTTGAGAAAATGTTTGATAAGACTGCCTCACCCCCTGCTCATATCAAAGAAGTTGTCAAAGAAGTGAAGGAACAAGTTGATGAATTTGATTATTCAAAGGTTTCGTCATCAACTGCTGAGGATAAGAAAGTTGTGCTGAAGAAGAAGAACAGGAAGAATACGAAGAAGAAGGAAAAGAAATCTGAGGTTTCTCCTGCACCAAAGTTTGTATCTGAATCATCGTCTGCTGATAATGAGAAGTCGGCTACTTCTAGTGACAAGCTTCTGTCTCAACCTGAGTTTGATGAAATTATTTTTTATGATCAAAAGAATGTCACTGAAGTAAAAGCTGAATTTTCTTGATTAGCGAAGCATGGTCATGGTTCACCTGAGGAGAAAATTTCTGGAAAGCATGAAGGATTGGGTTTTTACAGGATGAAAAACAAAGCTGAAACGGTTCCAGCATCATCATCTCCAGATTTGAAGAAATTAAAGATGAAACAAGTGAAGAAGGAACTTTTTCAAGCTGATAAAATTCAACCCGAGCGTTTTTACAAACTCAAGGGTTCGGATCAATTATTTTCTGACAAAGAATTTCCGCTTCATTGTGTTGATGCTCGGAAGATTGCTGAGGTTTTTGTGAAAGCTACCATTTCTTCTGAAAGTTCTCAATCTCGAAGCCCTACATCCAGATGGGTACATGATCACAGGCATGAGGTATATGATTCTCATTCTGATCATGTTCGAGATAATAATGTGTGTTCTTCGCAGGTACATCACCGATGGGATAAAACGACAAGAATTTGTTATATCTGTCGTTGCCCAGGGCATATGGCAAAATACTGTCCATCACCTGCTGTTTTATCACAAAGATTTCAAAAGAAATCAGTTTTTGGTAAACCTGCCACTACAAAGTTCTTTGATGAACAAGGCAGAGTTTTTGATGAAGTTGAGTCTACATTTTATCATAAACAAAACCGTTTTGTTCCAATGTTTTCAAAAGCTCAAAATGTAGGTTCATCATCACAGTCACCTGTGATTGTTTCATCAAAAACTGAATTACCAAAACAACAGCAATGGAAACCTAAGGTGGTTTCTAAACAGAACAAGGACACTGGTCGACCAGAAGCGATCCGCTTCGGGTCATTTTTGGACTAATTAGTTTAACCAGTGTGCAGGTACTTCTAGAAGACCTATCGACGATTGCAAAGTTGTTGATGGAGGAGTATTCTGCTTAATTAAATTTCATCATACATCTTTCTAATCTGCAAATTCTGAATTCTAAAACTGAAAAATATCCGTGTTGATTGATCAATTTTCTTTGCTTACAAGTTTTTCTCAAAAACCCAAAAAATAGAATCTTGTTTTTGTGTAAAATGAAAATCCAAAAATAGAGTTTTCATTTTAAGGGGGAGAATTGTAAGTAAGGGGAGTAATTGAGAAAATGCATGTTATGGGGAGAAAGTGAATACATGCCAAATATATAATGAAGAAAGGTGAATACATGCCAAATATATAAAATTGTGGGAAATTGATCATTGGGAAATGATGGTACATTGTCTTACGTATCTGACTCATGGATAGAGTAGATGAAAGGGCCATAAGATCATTGTTTGATATGCTTGGTAGGCTCGGAAAATCAGAAAGTATTCAGATGTGATATACACTAAATACTAGTGCTTGACCATGTGGATAACATCTTGATGCATATTTCATGACACTAAAAGAAAAACAAGTGTGAAAGTCAAAATGAGAAGTCACTGTGTATACATGTGTTCATTTTGCAAAGATTTAAACTTTTTTGATTTTCTTTATTTTGTCAAACGATCGGACTTTCTCTGCGTATCGAAAGATCGACCTGATCGTTGTTCGTTTGACGTTCTGCTTTATTTTCTTGGTGTTTCGCATAACTCATCGGACTTTCTCTGCGTGTACGGAAGTACCGACCTGATTGTTGTTGGGTTATACAATTTCAACTTGTCTTATATTCTTATTTTGTTAAATCCGAGGCCTTATTTGCGTATCGAAAGATCGACCTTAAGGTAGACGATTTAACGTTCTTATTTCTTTTTGCATGGAACACAGTTGACGATATCATGGAAATATTATGCATTGTGAAAAATCACAAGTGCTGTCACACAAAAGGAAAAAGAAAGAAAAAAAACTGAAAATGTCTGATTATGTCTGATAGTGTGGGATACACTGGTCAAAGAAAATATAATCAATACCTTAACATATCCGGATGTTATGCGTATGATTCTACCTGAGTTTAAGTTGGAAAAATTATACCAGCAATCAGCATGACTTATGTGCTTCGATTAATTGAAATTGAAGTGCAGTTCAGTGCGTTATGTTCAATATGATCCCATGTAGTGATCTTTCTCATACCAAAAATAGTGTGATTCTGTATTGTGATTTCATTTCATTCCAGAAAAGAACAAAAAGATTTTTGATGTGTTTTAGCATAAACTTTGAAAAATCAAAAAGATTTTGTTTCTGCTTTATTTTCGATCTGATCAACATGTGATATAAATCATTTTCAAAAACATATCTTGGAGTCTCGAAGAGACGTTTTGCGCCAAGGTTATTTAAATGTTTCAGCAGGTTGCTATGTGCAAGATATCACAACTTCAAGTCTTCTGAAGATGCTGATAAAAGATCAGAGATACACTAAATTGTCATCAAGTATTCAAGATCAAGTTACGATCGAGTTGAGGAAGATTTTGTTTGAAGATTCATTTCATTGAATGAACGGATTCTACACTTGAGGGGGAGCTTGATTGAAGATACAAAGTTGATGATATTGAAGAGATACTGCACACGACGAGGGGGAGTTTGTTGATACCTGATATGTGCGTCGTGTGAAGTATCAAACAAGATCAAGATCATGTCAAACTAGGTCTGGCCGAACTAGGTCCAAACCTGAAGTTCGGACTGGCCGAACCTGAGGTTCGGCCGAAGCTCGGACCAGCTAGTATATATAGATGTTTGGTCTTTGTAATTGGAAGACTTCTGAGCATGCGAGTTCTGTTAAGTGTGTGTTTCTGAGTGTGTATTCTCTGAGTCTATTCCTGAGTGTTTACTGATTGTAATTGTTCTTTGTTGATCAATAAAACAATCGGTTAATTACGTTTTGATGTCCGATTAGCTAGATCGAGAAGACGATCCGATGCTCACGCATTTTCAGTCACAAACTTGGAGGGCACCGATGTGGATGAGGAAGGAAGACACTTCTGAAATAGCACACATGGTTAGATCTCTAATGAAAGACAACTTCTCCTTAGAATATCTGATGAGTCTTACAGGCATTGAATTGACTTAGCTGTATACTGTTGAGGAAAGGTTGAATTCACACCTTCCGCGAAATCAAACTGTTGAAGCTGAAACTGATCCCTTGGTAGATATCTTCGCCGACACCACCAAAACCGTTGAATTCCTCCCTATCCGAGATCATCTTTCAGATCTTATTCTGGACATAGGAAACACATATCTTCCTCCACCTGAGAACTCGTCTGATGAAGCTCCTGACTCTGAAGAATATATCAAAGCCACTACCAACAGGATGACTTTTGAGGGACTCCGCAACTACTATAGATTCAAGAATATTGATAAGAAGGCCTACAACAAAAAGAAACTTAAAGGTCTACGAGAGTTTGTGGAAGAGTATCAAAAGACAGAATGTCTGGCAAAGCTTGAACAGATCAGACTCAGAGAGCAAGAACGGGCTGAGGCACTCAAAATGAAAGATAATCCTCCCATCTATGATCAATGGGAAAACATGGCACCAAACCTAAAGGCTATGCAACAATTTGCGGCCAAGAATTTAAGGAAGATGCCAAGCAACCCAAAGGTCAATCATGGGATGAAAATCTTGGGATGGAAATATGATGAGGCCTTTGATGCATTCCTGGTAAAAAGGCGGAACGGATATGTGCAAATCTTTGGAGATTTCAAAGTTCTTCTCAGCTTGTTCTCTTGGGAGCTCAAACAGCTGAAGTACCTGGAATTGGTAAATCACTCTAACCATCAAAAGGGTATTCGAGCTGCTGTTTTAATCAAATCTGCTTATGAGGACAAGAAATTCAATCAGAATCCTGAAGAAGAGACAAAAGCTTAGATAGCTGAAGAGAAAAGACGTCTCCGTGCCCCTCATCGAGGAATGTTCAAAGATATTGGGAAGGAGGTGAAGACAAAGACTATCCCATGGAATCAGAAAGTTGCTCCAATAAACAGCTGGTACTACAATGGAAAGACTCAAGAACTAGTGATTGAAAGAGTCGGTGCTGAGTCTATCAGAATCTTTGCAGCAATAGAGCTCAGACTACTCTCAAGATCCTATTTGAAGCTGATGTACTATGAGAAGATGCGGACCATCCCTGTTCAACTAAGACCCTATGAATGCTATGACGCCAACTATTTTTTAATGTTCTTAGATTGGTGGTGTACAAGGCTTGCAAGTATGGGTAAACTCACAATGACGCAGAACTCCTAAGGAATGTTAAATGCTGGTTGATAGAAGAACATGGATCGAGTGTCATCCTTGATAAGGCAAGAAGATTGGTCGAGCTGAACAACTTTAATGACCTGAAAAAGCTTGTCTGGCAAGATCTCTGGAGGCTATGTGATATGGGAATTAAAGTACTTTCTGTCAAAGACAAAGAGGCCGCAAGAAAGAAGTGGAGATTGCTGCTCAAGCTGCTCGATCAAGTTTCTTGAGTTCTAAGGTTTGCATTGCCAACAAGGGTGGAAATTGTTGGAACCTATTTTTTTGGCAACACAAACTATTCACCGTTGAGTATTGCTGGTGAAGACCTTTTTGATGTCCTATCTAGATTTGATACTTTGTTTTGTAATTGACTTTGAATTTGTACTTAGAAACATTTTGTTTATAAATCTAGCGTACTTGTTTTTCTTCTTAGCGGACTTCTGATAATTTATCTTAGCGGACTTGTTTAACACTTAGCGTATTTGTTCGATGTTTGTCTTAGCGTACTTGAATTGTTCCTAACGGACTTGTTTACTTAGCAGACTTGTTCCTAATCTTAGCGAACTTGTTTTGCTCTTAGCAAACTTGTTAGCGGACTTGTCTATACTTAGCGAACTTGTTAGCGGACTTGTCTATACTTAGCGAACTTGTTAATGCTTAGCGGACTTGTTAGCGAACTTGTTAATGCTTAGCGGACTTGTTAGCGAACTTGATTATCCTTAGCGAACTTGTCTACTGCTTAGCGAACTTGTTTGTGCTGATGGAATATTTTGCTGAATTCTAGACAATGATTGTGTGTGTCAAACATTCTTTTTGTCCTATGCTCTCTTGTAGTATATATATAGTTGAGAAAAACCCTATTGAGGGATGGCACTCCTGGATTATTCTTCAAGAGAGCATTTGTGTGTGTGTTCTTGGTGTTAGTGTGTGTTCTTGAGCTTTAGTAATCATCAATGGGTGAGCATTGATGCAGATTCCTCCAGAATCGACCATCACACATGATTTCCGCACTTGTGTGATGAATCATATGAGAACATGTTGCTCAAATCTAGTCCTGACACTAACGGGTCACTATCACTGATTTGTTCAATCAAGAATGCTAACCCCCCGGGATCTTCCCCACACTTATCCTCTATTACAACCTCATCCTTAACTTCTTCAACTACTTTCTCAACTACCTCACCGGGTTTCCCTAATGGGTCAAAATTTCAACTTCCTTTATTAAACCTCCGGTGTTCTCCCCACACTCATGTTTCTCAATCTCTTCATCCTCTAACCGATTACCTACCACCACTCACTACTAGAAACAGCCCCTTCCTTGACGCGCGAACAATGACACGCAGTAATTTATGACGCGCAAAAACACCTGTCATAAAAAAAGTGTTGTATTTTTAAAAATTCTATGGTTAGATGACGCGCATTTTTTGCGCGTCATAAACGTTGTGTCATTTAATAAAAAAACACGGAGGACATAAAAATGGTGCGCGTCAAGATTAAAAAAATGTGTCGCTTTTTAATTTTTTTTCCCGCCAAAAAATTTTGTTCCAAAATTCACACCCCCGCTCATAACTTAGGTTTTTTTGTTTTCCCCAAAATCACACCCCTCGCTCACCTGCTGCCCAAAATCACGACGACTGAACCGTGTGCAGAATCGACGGGTCCGCGCGACCTAGCTCCGGCGACCGTGTCCAGAATCGTCTTCTCCGACGATTCCATTCGAGACCTAGCTCTGGCGACGTGTGCAGCCACTAACCACCATCTTCTACAGGTTCTCTCTCTCTCTCTCACTCTCTCTCTCTCTCTCTCCTTCAAACCCAACTACAATGGTTTATGATGACGAAGAACTCTTGTTGCTGCTTGCAGGTAGACACGGGCTCTCATACGGTTTTCAGAAATCGGTTTGGTGTCTCCGCACGTTCTTTGCTGAAGGTTCTTTGGTAAAGGTGAGTGATCTTTCTACCTTCGATTTGCCTCTGGTCTGTGTCAATTTCGTTTAATTTTGAATGGCTCTTCTCTGTTCTCTACTCAACGTTTCACATGTCTTCCCTCATTAGTGAATTTCTATGTGTTGGTTAGTGACTTCGCAGTCCCTCTCTTCTGATTTTGTTCCAGCCTGTTTCTATTGTTGTTGATGGTGGATGATAAAATTTGTATCTGTTGTTTTCGTGGTTTATTCTGTATGCATATATAGTGTTTGTGGAAATGTCTTATCCTAACTCAAGAAATTTGATGATACATGATGGTATGAAATTGACTACTACCTTGTGTACAGTTGAAGATACAGAAAATGTTGTTTTTTTGTTTTTATGATATTTTGTTCATCAAAATCTGTAAGTGATCATAGTTTTCAGAAAGTTTTTATGATCTTTTTAGAAGTAAATTTAAGTGATTGAATAGTTTCAATTTAGTGTTTTTGTTGAATTTAAGAGTGATGTGTGAAAGTAGGATTAACATGTTTGTAATGTGAGTTTTTTTGTTCTTCTAAATCTTTTAGTGATCACAGTTTAAAGAAACTAGGATTAATGTTTATAATGTAAGTTTTTTTTTTCTAAATCTGTAAATTATCACACTTTGATGATCACATTTCCATACATGGTTCTTTTTATGATCCTTAAAACTGATATAATTGTATAATGTTGAGGTTCAATGTAATAGTCATCTAAATGATAGTTTTTTTTCTTCTAAATATGTAAGTGATCACACCACAGTTTAATGTCACAATTAGTTGTAAATTGGTTATCAATTCTGTGATCAAATCAATCTTAGTATTTTTTTTTCGTTTGTCTATGCTCTTAGTTGTTTTTATTTGCTTTAAAGTGCCGACTTCCAATTTTGGTATGCTTTGTTTGTGTTGTAAAATACCAGGTCTGGTTTTCTGGTAGAACATGGGGATCTGTTTTTGTTTTCATACATGTTTTGCTTATCAGTTGGTGTTTTGATACATGTTTTTGGTTATTATATTAAATTGGCATTGGGATCTGTTGGTGTTATCTTACATTCACATCAAAACAATGGATTAGTATTAATAAAAAAAGGGTCAAAATGGTTCCTATATGACATAAAACCAAATACAACATTCTTACTTCCCTTTAAACCAAAGAACCACATTCAAACTATAAACAATCTAATAAAACTGTTTATTCAAATCTGATGCATACTTCAGCCTAAAATAATAATGCAAACACCCTCAAACTGCTAATAGTATATCAAATCATAATAAGTTGAATATTTTAAATCTCATTATGTTGTATGTTATGCTTTCGGTGTTGTACGTTTCTCTGGCTTTGACAAAATCAGATTGTAAAAGGGACAAGTAAAGCCCTCCTCTTTAAACCCACAGAATAAGGGTTCAGTATTGTGAAATGGTGACTTTGAGGCTGGATTCTTGAAAGCTCAAGCTTTCTGTGCCAAAAAAATGGCTAGGATAGTTCAGTTAAGTCTTTTTTTCTTCTTTATTATTGGGTTTAACAATTTCTTGGCATGTATCAGATTGTCCATCAGAAAACTGCAGCAGCTCTGTGCTTGACTACTGTGAAAAGGAGTTATTGATGATCGTCATAACGAGCTCTTCATTGCTCAGAACAAATCTCTTCAAAAAGTAAGATCTTGCCCACTAATAAGAAAACTTATAATGCTTCAGTTTGTGACTTGTGTTAATGACAAAGTGACTTCTACAGGAGTCTCTCACCCAAGATTATGATGTTACATATTTATTAGTGTTTGGGGTCTTTTTGTTAAAACAATTACTAACACAGTTTTGTTGAATCGGGAAAAGACCACTTCTCTCAGTTTATAACAGAAGGTTTCACTAGTTATTGGAAGAGAAAGACAAGGGATATGGTACTGCAAAATAACTCATATGTTCAATTTAAATGATAATATTTTTTTCTTAGTTGTTGTTTGTTTATATCTAGACACCTACTTTACTGAATTGCAATGACCACTTGTATATACTGATATGGCTCAGGGAACTCTTTAATCTATATCTGGAATTCATAGCATCCAAAACTTGATGATGGAACTAACAATAGATCTTACTGTAATTCACCCTTTAAATCTATTTAAAAAATAACAGCCTTAGGGATCTCAGATTTTACTTGGTTAATGAAACATTGTTTGTATTATATACCAATATGGAAACACGCAATGGATAGGTGTACTTGACTAAGTATTAACACACGGTTGTGTGTTATTGTAGGTCCAGTAAATATACCCAACACGATATTGATATCACAAACGAGTGCGGAATCCTCGTTTATGATTGATTCAAGAATAGAGAAGAGAAGAAACACGTAGAATACGATGATTGAACGTTGAAAACTTGATCTTTTGCACACAAGAAAACTTGTCGGGTACAAATACAAGGAATCGTAAACCCTCTTTTCTCTCTAAAAATCGTAATCCAGCAACCTTTTGAATAGTAAACTCATGGGGTTTATATAGCCATCCCATGAGTTTACTATTGGGCTCTTAAACCCTAATCATAAACCCAAGCCCATGCCCATATCCAATAGTAAACTAGCCTAAACATAATAATAAAACTAGCCTACTAATCTAATGAAACCCACTAAGTCCAGCCCAAACTATTTAATATTACAAGCCTCTACAATCTTCCCCTAGGCTTGTGATATTAAATGTCTTCGATCTTTGAAAATCTTCTTCTTGACTGGCTGGCAAAGATGCTG
>JBCNJP010000009.1:53370170-53393730 GCA_039602395.1 Deinandra increscens subsp. villosa | reverse complement strand
AAATAGTCACCCACATTAAAAGCATCTGACGTTAAACGGGCAAAGCTGATGGGACTGGAAGTATTAATCAATGGGGATTCAGGTTCAGAAAGTTCACCTTCCAAATGATCTGACAAAGCTTCTAAAGTAGAAGAATGGGAAGAGACCTTTTGAGTACGAGGGGACTTCCGGGTCTTCTTTAAATCTCCAGCTTCGGAAGGGTTGCTGGGGCCAGTTTTTGCCATTCTCTTCCTTCTTTTATTTTGGTTAGGGGCAAGGGTCGCCTCAGGAGTCACCATGGGTGAAGTAGTTGGGTCAACATTAACAGGAGGGGTTGATGGTGGAGTGCTACTTGGGGTGGCTGTAGCAGTAGGGGATTCAACAATGGGGGTACCTGATTGAGATGCAGCGGAAGGATTTCCCAATTGTAAACCAGAAAAACTTTTTAACTTTAAAACATTGGACAGATTCATTTCTGCAAAACAGTAAACAAGGTACATACGTTATAATTTTATAGTATATATATGTGTGCAAAATATAAAGGGAAGGGAAATGAATGCTCACCCACTCCATCCAAAAGGAGGATGGGAGGCAAGTGTGGTTTCTTAAATTGCTGACTGATTTGGGCAGCAATAAGAACTTCCTCAGGATACTTCCTAATTGGGTGAACAAATTTGCTTAAAGTTAAAAAGTGGCGAGAGTTAATTTCTTCTTTCTTGGGGGGTTCATCGCGAACTGTATCGTCTTTCTTTCGCCACTTAATTTCTTTTGGGAAACAAGAATCATCAACAAAAATAAAATTTTCTTTCCAAAAACGGTTTTTTGGGAGTTTTTTGTCGTACAAGGGTTCAAACTTTCTTCTTCTTTCGAAAGTATACCAGTCACCGGACATGGTGATCCGGTAAAAGGCACGAAAAAGGGGGAGATTTGGAGTCATATTCAGGGCACGGCAAGAAACTTCAAAGTGGTTCAAAGTTCCAAGTCCAAGGGGGTTACATTGTGAGATATGGACTCCGAAAAATTTTAGGGCTTCAAGCAAGAAGGGGGAAAACGGAATTCGATAGTTGGCATTGCGAATAGAATCAAGATACAGTCCTATTTTTCCTTTTGGGAGAGGATGCATCGGAGTATTAGGTGAAGGAATAATAGGATGAAGATTGGTCGGAATATGGTAATCGGTGATGAACTGATCGAGAGCTTCTTGAGAAACAGTGGAAAATTGTAAATGCATGTTATGTTTAGTAGGTTTTGAGGGAGGAGCCATGAAGGAGAAAGTGGAAGGAAGAACTAACCTGACGGAATTGAAATATCGCCGGAGAAAACTTGAAGAAAGTTGCAGAGAAAATTTTTGGGGAAGAAGAGTATGAGATGATTAAATGGTAAAGTTTGATGGTTTTATAAGTTTATATTGTGAATTGCGAAAAAAAGAGAAGAGTTTAAAATGATAATAACTGTTTTTCTGAAAAAAACGTCCCATCATGTCAGGAAGTTATGATAAAAATGTAATACGTGTAATACAAGTAAGATACGCGTGGAAACGGTTGAAATACCGGAAGTGAACCATAGTCTATTAACAACCACACATCCGTGTGTAAGTTAATAGACTAGGGGGACTTGATGATATATTATAGGTGTCGGATGTGATACACATCCGACACCACCAAGATTAAGTCTCTTTCTGTCTTTAAGCTGTTTCATAACAGGAACGGAAAGGCTCAGTTGGAGGATGGTACTTAAAGGCTGGCACTTGCGGAGCAAGTGACGGATGTGCTTAACCGGAAGAGCGAGAGCTGAAGGTTCCTATAAATAGGGCGTTTTAGGATAGAATAAGAGATTACATTTTCTTACACCTTTAATATGTGTAGTCGCATGTGACATTTCTAATAAAGTTCTCTCTACTTTTGCAATTGATTTTCTCGTTCTTATTTTAAACTTCGATCTTCATTTAGCTTGTTACAAGCTTACAATCCGAGGAATATTTGTTTCTTCAAACTTATTAGTTATTTTGTATTGATTTGACACCATGAAAGAATTTATGCCAGAATAGAAATAAGACACCATGACCGTATTCTAAAATGTTAGATCGAAAACAATTGAATGAATAACACATCCCACTTTGTCAAATAACTTGAATTTATTTTTATTAAAAACAACCAAAATTCACCAAGAATTTCTAACCATAACCATAAGAAATCAATTTCGTCATCTTCATCTCTCTCTGTACACTACCAAAATGAGATTCATCTTCATCATTAGTCAACTTAAACCTTACCATAATCACTAATCACAATTAGCCACCTAATCTCTACATCCCATCCCGTTCAACAATCCTCGCTAATCGATTCTGTTCATACCCATTCGCCTAATCACACCATTGATTATCCCAGATTCTGCCCCCAAACACTGCCCCTGCTTCCCCATCCCTGACATATACTGCCTTACCTCTGCCCTTATCATCTCATGCATCACCGCCACCAATTCCGCGTTCAAATTCGCACCCGTCACAGCTGCCGGATGTGGCGCCACTTCCGGCGACTTTTCTTTGACTTCAGATCCAGGTAACGACAGGCTCAAACTCAAACAAGTCAGTGGATCATCGTCATCATTCACCATCCGGTGACTCGAATCACTCAGGTCGGATCGGGTGGGGCTGCTAGGGTTAACCAAATTAACGGTTAACCCTGTGCTGCTGACCGTTGCCGGTCCGAGACTAGCGGACCGCTTTAACGGCGGTTGATAATTGGCCAGATCTTGACCGTCAAGGAACGAGAAATCATCGTTCGACATCGACGAGCATTTACGCTTCAGAGTTGAATTCCAGTGGTTTTTAACGGCGTTATCGGTACGGCCGTTAAGTAGACGCGCGATTGTAGCCCACTTGTTGCCGAACCGCGCGTGAGCTTTGAGAATCTTCTCATCCTCCTCCGGGCTAAACGCACGGTGCTCCACCTCCGGCGAGAGCTGGTTGCACCACCGCAAACGGCAGGATTTACCAGATCTGCCGGGAATCGATCCGCTGATTAACGACCAGTTTCGGGCACCGTGAGCCTGAACTAGGGTTTGTAACAGAATATCTTCTTCGGGGCTCCATGGACCTTTGATCCGATCGACGTCGTTTTTAGCAACCGCCATTAGAATCAAAATCGAAGTGAGAAGATCCGATCGACGTCGTTTTGAGTTTGGAGTATTTGAGAGGGGGAGTTGGGGATTTATATGAAACGAAGGGGAGAAGATAAAGATGAATAGATAACCGAAAAGGCAGTTATGAATATACAACTGGCATGGGACACGTGGCGGATGGTGAGGGCGTGATGGCTGTAGACCTGCATGAAATCACAACTGTATAAAAATCCACGAGATCTTTTTGCCTAACTAATTTAAAGAGACGTACTTCAAAATATGTACTTTGATAAATTTAGTGAAAATTTAAATAAAAAAAATCATAGCCACCAAGAGAATAAAACAATATTATTTTTTAATAATGGAATCTATAATTTTTTTATGATTAAATTATCACAACTTATACTTTTGAGAATTTAAACTTAACAATCTGTACATATTACTTTATCGCTACAATGTCCTTTTCGGGACAAACGATAATCATTTAAATTTTATGTACTAAATATTGTCACCTACCAGCAAATTTTGATAAAATAGTTGTTGTTTTGTTTGTATCCTTTATGCACTTTACTTCTTTATTTTATATTATAAATTATAAAATTTATTTTATATTATAAATTATAAAATTATAAAATGATGTAAGATTTATTATAATTTTACCATTAAGAGCATAGCCCATTCTTTATCTTTAATAACTTCATATAAAATAATATATTTAATATCTCATACTTTATTCTTCATAACTATCGTTATTCAATTAAAATAATATTTTTTTTATGTTCTATTTATTTTTTATCACTCATATCCACTTATAAAAAGTATTATTAAATAATAAAATATAAGGATTTCTTATCAACTATAAGAAAATGAAGAATAAGGTGAAGCTACTTTTTTTTAATAAATATGATTAAAATTTAAAAATATAGATAGGAGAATGAGTTGGAAATGCTATATATGAGGTTTATGATTTATTTCTTTTCTATATTGTTTTTAATTTTTTTTTTTCATTTACTAAATATATACAATTTGGAATTCGTACATATGGGCTGTTAAAAAGATATAATAATGCTCTAATATATAATCAAATATCTTTGACTATTTATAGATTGTCTAAAAAAAGTTGATATCATATAAAAACATAATATTTATAGTTTTTATGGAAATATTTGCGATCTAATTTTGCATATTATATTCTCTCGATCCGTAAAATATATATGAAAAGTTGTTGATCTAATTTCTGTATATATAATGTTTTTAAACTTATCTAATATTCACGTACTTTTTTAATTTTTTAAAGTATTGCCTTTGCGTTCCTTATTTGGTAAACTTATAAAGTGACATCACATAATTTTGTACAAGAATTATATCATCTTATTCTAATCAATTTAAAAAAAAAAGATTAATATATATATATATATATATATATATATTATACTAGTTTTTGATACCCGTGCCACGCACGGGTGGACTTTTAAAAAATTAATACTTATAATAACATATTATAATAAATGTAATTCGATAATTAGAATTAAAGAAAAAAATTAACATTGGAGAATGAAAAAAAGTTACAAATTTGAAAATACATACTTATAAACATTTGATGTTTTGTTTGTCACTTTTTTGTTTTCATCCGATATGAGAAGTTTAGTTATCCCTGCTTTTAACCTTTTGATAATGCAACGTTTAGTTGACCATGACTAAAGCATGAATTTTTAAAAATATAGTCCAACTTTTAAAAGTGACATTTAGCTAAGTTTTATATTTATTGCAATAAAATAAAAAAGTCAAACAAAAATATTTGTGTAACCAAGGATGGTGATACAAATTCCCCATTGAAGCCTTTGCACGCATGCGGGGATTGCGATTCTTAAGGTAAGGTTGCAACTTTGATAATAGCAAAGCAGGGGACTTGAGAAGAAGTTGCATAAGCTAAAAAGAAGATATAATAAGGTGAATTGGAGGAATAATGAAAATTTTAATAAGTTTTATAAGAAAAAACGAACATTAAAAACATGTAACATTTACAACCAATGGCGTAAAGCAAAAAAAAAAATCAATTAACAAAGGATCCAACAAATCAAGTATACTATCTTGCACTTTGTCTTACAATATGTCTTGTAATGCTTCCTTGTGGTATATTGAAAAACGGCGTACATTGTTGAGCGTCCCACAAACTAAAACCCAATCTTTAGACCCTAACCCATCTAGAAGCACCTGGAAGAAAATAAGAAATGGGGCAGCTAACAATAGTTGGGCCTTTCTGTAATGGCTGAGTTGTAATCAGAAACAATATTAATTAGATAGATATCTTGGCCCTCATGAGATGAAAAGTTAAAAAAAAAAACACTACCTTAAGACTTTTATCAACATCTTCAAGGTCATTCAGTTTGTCAGATTCAAGGTTATCCATGTGAACCTTTAGAGCAACACCTAAAACAAATCAACAGCCAAATGCATTGGACAACTATAGAAACAGTTCTAAAAGTGTACCGAATTACATATCTAAGCTGCTTATTCAGATGACTATGGGTACATTAGGCAGGTTTGTGGATGCATGAAATTATTACTACTCCTTAACTACTTATATTGGAAGCTACATTATAGAAAGAACAATAAATCCTCTTGTATATAAGGAACCAAAATCATTTATAAAGAACTTCAATCAGCTAAGATTCTCATTATATGAAATGTATACGGTGGGGCAGATGTTGGATGCGGTCAAAGGCTGGAATTACAATAAAAAGATTTCACAGGTCATTTACATTGTTCTTTACACTACCCTTTGGACAATTTGGAAGACTAGGAACTTAAAGGCTTTTGAAGGGGAAGTGATTCGCTTGGAGATGATCATGGAAGATATCAAATCTTTGGCTTTCTTTTGGTGCAAAAATAGATGTTCTTTTGGAGATTTTGGGTGGAGTAACTGGTGTAACATGTCTTTTTTCTCCTCAAACTTGTAATGTAGCTCCTTGCTCGTTGTTTTTTTTATAAAATTGTGGCCGTTCTAAAAAAAAAAGTGTAAAGTCTTGACTCAACCACTACTTGTTGAAACAGTGGTCTCTTGACTGCAGTTCCTTCCACCTTTAGTTATAACTATCATAATTCACATAACCCACTTGAGACCATGAGAGTTGTATTCACATATTTAAAAGTTCCTTTCACCTTTTATTATGTCCATAACTTTGTATTGCATCTGCTATTTCACAATCACGTTCTCATTCTTTTCTATAACACTAAGAATAAAATAAAAGACCCACACAATTTGGTAGATTATAAAACAAAACACAGGTTACACTAAAAACTTTTAAAGAGTTTGAGAACTCATTAAGTAAAAGATGAACCTATAAATGCACTCATGACCCAAAAGAAAATTCAAGTTTCCCCTTGAACCTATAAGATCACATTGTATTTCTTTCAAACTATTTTTTTATTTTACCCCTAGAAGTCAAACATAACCCCAATTAATTCTCATAATTAATTGGGTCTAAAATAGAATTATCGCTTATATCACACATGTGACTTATTTCTTGTGGTCTTTGATGCAACTTGTTCATCTAAGAAGAAAATTATTTTATTTACAACCAAAATGCTAGAAAAAACTAAATAATAGATAACAGAATTTACCAAAGTGTAACGGAGACTACTGACTTTGATGCCGGTATGTTCTGTTTAAACTCCCATTGCTATTTAACCATTTGGGTAGAAATGTTGGCTCACTTCTTTCAATAGCTAATGCTGAACATCATAAGAACATAGTATCTATAAATATAGCATTTGTATAAACATCTATTTATATTTTATAAGATCATATCAAAGTTGTTATTTTGACCTGCCTTGAATTTATAATAGAATACATGATATGAACTACTTGGCATTTAGATTCATACATACAGATAGAGATATATATAGATTCAAACACACATATATAAACAAATGTAACTCGAAGACAGGAAAATACATACCTTGGCTTTATCGGTAATGTTAAGATCACCGGTATATATCTATGCAGAAAAGCACTGTGGGGTATCCAAACGTACAGGCAAGTTTCAAAAATTGGGTCCTTTTAAATCATTAATGATATTTCTGCTCAGTTAATCTAATTAGTAATTGGTAATTTCATTTTATCCTATATTTTCTTTGAATTTGTTTTATCCATGTTTGTGTCTCTGCCCATTTCAACAATTTTTGAAAATCAAATTCAAAGCAGAAAATAAAGACATTAAAGAACGATTAGTAAACTGAAATTTGAAGATGCGTGTTCATTAGAAAGTAGATCAATTCAACTATTTTAACTTCTCCTCAAATCAATAGATATAATTTGAGTTGCCCATCTAAACCCAAATCAAACTTAGATCCACAAATTGATATCTATAAGAAGTTAAACATAAAATTTACCTGAATTGCAGGCGAGTAAGGGTACGGTTATGATGACTGAATATGGCTTCGAATCCAATCGCCTCTATCATCTCATCCACATCTAAACGCCAATAAATGAAAATGAAAGATTAAAAAAATAAATTTAGAATGCGATTCATTCAGAATCGATTCAGAATGTGATTAATTAAAGATTACGCCAAATATTTTCATAATATGAAGGGTATTGAAGTAAACGGTAGCGATTATGATGATGTTGTAAAGAATTTTACCTTGATTGAAGGAGATTAATGGCGTACCTTGGATCGACGAAAGCCGAAATCGAAGGAAGGGAATTCTTCCGGCCAGGTTTTTGAGAGGCGGGGATTTCTTTGCATTGAAGGGGGTAGAGAGTTTAATAGAAATAGGGTTTGTAGATAACCTTTAGAACCGACTTTTTTGGGCATTCCTCTATTTTCGTTAGGATCCTAACCAAAAGATCCAAATCAAAATGGGTTACGAAATTAGGTAGAGATCTTTGAGCGGGAAAACCAATAAATGGAGTGTTGTAGTGATGCCATGTGGCCATCATTCTTTTCATATATATATTATATAGATATATAGATAGGTTTAGGATCAAATGCGGCAGACCATTTTGCCTAAGTTCAGTGCGGCCAAATCTGGACCACTAGATCAATTTGATGGATGGATAAGATTAAAAGAGATGAGAGAGAAGGAGTGGAGGAATCTTAAAGCTGGAAGGGTAAATGTGGAAAACAATATTTATTCAAGTTCCCCCTTAATTTTTAAACGACCATAACTTTTTCATATGACGTTATTTTTGAAAACGAATTTCACTATATTTCTAGTCGTGATTTTGTCTTTAATTTGAGACTAGGTTTGCTTGATTTGGAGAAAATAAATTTCACGTTTTTTACGACGCTGGTCTGTGCTGGCTGTGCTGGTGGAATTGTGCTGGCTGTGCTGGTGGAATTGTGCTGGCTGTGCTGGTCTGTGCTGGCTGTGCTGGTGGAATTGTGCTCTTGTGCTGGTAGGCTGGTCTTTCAGCGCTGGTCTATGCTGGTATGTGTTGTGCTGTGCTGGTGTACAATGTCAATGTTTTTTTTAAAAATTAAAAAAAAAGATGTCTACGCTTCGAATTAAAATCTGAAAATTTTTAAGACCCTAAATCGCAGCTAGTACTACCCAAAAATTTAAAAATTTAAAAAAAAAAAAAAAAAACTAGAAAAAACCCGGTTAAAACGTCAAAAAAAAAAAGTTTCTTCAAATCGAGCAAACCTAGTCTCAAATTAAAGATAAAATCACGACTAGAATTATGGTGAAATTCGTTTTCGAAAATAACGTCGTATGAAAAAGTTATGATCGTTTTAAAAACTTGGGGAACTTAAATAACTACCAAATATACCACATATTGGAAGAAATCTGGACATTCCTAATATGCCCCTGTGTGTACCGGATGTAGGCAACTTTGCCTGATGCACGGGAACCTTCCTCTATATATATATATATATATATTGAAAGAAAATCATTTGAGAACCAAATGGTTTTGAGAACTTGTGAGAACTATTCTGAGCCACTAGTTATATATAATGAAATCCCCCCATGAATTTGAGAAGGTCCCCGTGAAAATTAGTGGCCGTTTTTAAAAGTTTTTTAGAACCAATTGTTTCTCATTTGAACCTAACCATATATATATATATATATATATATATATATATATATATATATATATATATGAAGAGGATCATTTGAGAACCAATTTGATTTGAGAACTAAAAAGAACTAATTTGAGCCACATGTTTATTACATGTATCCCCCCTCCCATAAATTGTAGTGGTCCCCCCCTGAAATTTGTGGTTGAGATTTAGTTATCAAAAGTTCTCAAAATTAAAAGTTCTCATTTGAACCTAACCCTATATATATATATATATATATATATATATATATATATATATATATATATGTGTGTGTGTGTGTGTGTAAAAGATCCGTGTAGACCCCTTATTTTTGTAGACCCCGTAGACCCCTTATAAAACTCAATAAAACTCACTAAAAATAAAATTAGTTTTGTTAATTTAGTTTTTTTTATTTGCGATAAGCTTTTAAGAACAAAAAACAGACAATTAAAAAAAAAAGAAAAACGAAAAATATTAAAAATTGAACATTTTAAGACAATGAGTTTTAAAAATCAATGAGTTTAAAACTCAATAAACTCAATAAAACTCAGTGTTGCGTTTAAAACTCATTATTTTAAAACTCATTGTCTTAAAATGTTCGATTTTTAATGTTTTTTGTTTTTTTTAATTTATTTATTTATTTTTTTGGTTCTAAAAAGCTTATCGTAATAAAAAAACCAAATTTACAACACTGAGTTTTATTTTTATTGAGTTTTATAGGGGTCTACGGGGTCTACAGAATTTAAGGGGTCTACACAGAACCCTTTCCTATATATATATATATATATATATATATATATATATATATATATATATAGGGAGAGGATCATTTGAGAACCAATTTGATTTGAGAACCAAAAAGAACTAATTTGAGCCACAAGTTTATTACATGTATCCCCCCTCCCATGAATTGTAGTGGTCCCCCCCCCCCCCCCTGAAATTTGTGGTTGAGATTTAGTTCTCAAAAGTTCTCATTTGAACCTAATATATATATATATATATATATATATATATATATATATATAGGGTTAGGTTCAAATAAGAACTTTTTGTTTTGAGAACTTTTGAGAACTACTAATTTCAGTTGGGGACCACTACAACTCATGGGAGGGGGTATATGTAAATATAACTAGTGGCTTAAAATGGTTCTCAAAAGTTCTCTCAACCAATTAGTTCTCAAATGATCCTCTCCATATATATATATATTGAAAAGTTCATTGTAGACACCTCCATAAGTGTAGACAGGTAGACACATTTTTTCACCATTAGATCTCTTGATCTAATGGTTATGATTAATTTCTTTTTTCTTTTTTTCCTTATTCTCATTGTTCAGAAAATTTCACATGTGAAAACACATGTGAAATAAAGTAATTTCACATGTGAAATAGGGTGTCTACCTGTCTACACTTATGGGGGTGTCTACAATGAACCTCACCCTATATATATATATATATATATATATATATATAGGTTTGGGGTAAAATACATCCAGCAAAAACGCTACATCAATTGCGGATTCATCTTGGGCGTCCATCAAGATCATCCAACAGCCAGGATCTATGGTGTTTCCGCCTATGGTGTTTTTTTCCGCCACCGAAAACACCATAGGCGGAAACACCATAGATCCTGGCTGTTGGATGATCTTGATGGACGCCCTAGATGAATCCGCAATGGATGTAGCGTTTTTGCTGGATGTAGGCTAACTCGACTCTATATATATATATATATATATATATATATATAGGGGAGGGATATAATGAAAACCTCTCCGAGTTTGGAAAACCGTGAAAACCAAGCTAAAAAATTCGATTTTTGTTCCGATTTTTTATGGTGATTCTCTAAGTTAAAAAGACCCCCTTTATGCAAAAAAATAAAAAAAACACCTAGTAAATTTTTTTTAAAAATAATATTTTATAACTGAGGTTACATATGTAACATGGTAAAAGGCGCTTGCTTTTGCTTTTGATTGAAATTTGAATTTCAAATCCACATCTGTCCACCGCACATATCTATCTTCATGTTCCTCCTCTCTCTCTCAAAATAGATCTCCTTCTAGGTTTCATCTTCTTCTCCGATTGATACGAGTACTCACGTTCTCTTTTGCTAAACCTAATAATCGCTTCCTTCATTCTATCTCAATTGTATGAAGTGACATGGCGATGCCATGGAGGTCTCCACAGGTAACTTTGATTTCCCTATTTTAAGATTTTGCAAGGAATCGCAGTTCAAAGATTCACGAGCGACTATAAAACGACCCATCTTTGCTTTTAGGGTTTTGATTTCTGGTTTCTTCTACCTAGGTATCACACATGCTAAAACCAAACACACAGGTACGATTAAATCGTTTTTAGGGTTTTGTTTTTGCTTCATCTTCTTTGGATGCGAGATCAATAGGAGAATTTATTGTTCTGCTTCAACTGGATCCGTCTTCTTCTACGATTCTGCAATCATCTCAGGTAATGCTATAGTTAATTTGAAATTGCGTTTTCCTTAATGTAATCTTCGTAATTTTAGATGATTGTGGTTATTTTCAGATCTATATTTGAATTCGATTTTCATGTTAAACACTGTGACATCCGAGAATTTCAAGGTTTTTACTTCCGTTAGACAATTCCGTTAGTTACGTTATAAGTGTTAACTTAGTAACTAATGCTTAACTAGGCCGAATACGTCCACGTCCTTTGGTTGATCACCGAACTCGCCCATATGTGTTATGTGTTTAACTATTTATTGTCATTATGTGCAATGTGATTTAAATGCATGATTTAGTATTGTGAATAGCATGACAAATTGTAATTCCTTGATTATGTGAAAATTGCCTAAGTTGTGCAGCCAGCGAAACTAACGGGCGAAACTATAGTGTCGCCCGGTAGCCAGCTGAGCTATTCGATAACAGGTGATCAGAGCTAGTTTCGCCTGGCCAGCGAAACTGCCAGCGAAACTAGCCTCTGATATAAATAATCTTAATAAACCCTAGTTCTCCTATTTGCCTCTTTTACACAACAAACACACACACCCTTGCTCTCTCACGATTTCTGAAAGGATCCAACTATCATCAGACCATCTAGGAGACCTTACCAGCTAGCACATCATCATCATCAAACCTGTAAGATTCAAGAAACCCTAGTTTGTGCATGTTTTATGTATTTTCAATAAAGTATGATCAAACCTTCATGAAAGTTGTTATGTTTGTATTCTGGATGCTTAGGAATGCTAGATCTATCATAAAGTTGCTAACTTTACGTGCTAAATTCACCCATGTTAGAGATCTTGGTAGATCTAGGTCAAAATATGTGAAAAGGAACTTTTTGGTGTTTTAGCTGATTTGATGATGGAAATCCATGTTTGAGCTGTCGAAAATGATTGTTATGTGTTGGTAAATGATTATCCATGCTAGATGTTAACTTACATGAAGTTTAGAGGCCAACAGATTGATTTTCAGACTTGAAAAGTGTATTTTTGCGACCAGCGAAACTGTTAAGTTCTTTGGGCGAAACTATACAGCGAAACTGTATAGATCTCCTTCCAGCGACACTATGCAGCGAAACTGCAGTGTCGCCGGGTAAACCAACCAGACCAGCTCGGGCGAATCTACCGAGCGAAATTCCCTGAACGAAAGTTCAAACCAGTTTCGGGCGAAACTAGGCTAGCGAAACTGTGCCAACAGTTTCGAGCGAAACTAGCCTAGCGAAACTGTGTCATCGGGTATTGCCTAGCGAAAGTGCTGCCCGTGCACACAGCGAAACTGACTAGCGAAACTGCTAGCGAAACTGAGACAAGAATCCAAACTTGTGCAATTTGCTTGAATGTTATGCCATGACTTACATGATTATGCCATGATGATACATGCTATGATTTCTGTAATATGTGAACCCTTATTTATGATCAACCATTGGTGTCGTGTGTCTGTATGTCGAGTCATAGTTCCAACGTGCTATGTTATGGGCCATAGTGACGTTAAGTAAAGATTAGACACACAACTAATACTTAAGACCTAAACGTGTTCACAGGTCTTCGATAAGCAATACTTGGATTATATAGCAAGTGTAGCAGTGCAACCAAAGGTGAGTGTCACTAACCCGATTACCGTGAACCCGTTTGGGTCACACCGAATAACTAAAGGTAAAACAATGCTGACAAACTCGAGAGTGCTAGGCACCTCCCTGATAAACCTGAAAACTTGGAGTGCTCGACACCCACGTGATGAACTTGAAGTGCTTTATGGGAAGCACTTGCGAATTACTTAAACAACTATTTCTGAAACGAAACTGAAAACACTTTTGAGATTCATGAGAATCCAGTAAACCTTTTTAATATGGCTAGTGTAGGTTAAAGTCTAAACCACATGATATCACATTATTTCTAAGGATGCCTTGAAAACTTAAAAGTCCTCAACTAAATTGTACCATTAATTGTAAAGCGAGGGGATGTTGGGTAGATCTACTGGAGTTTGACAAACTCCGCCCCGTGGCACGGGGAGTGCACGGAGGTACAATATCAGCATATCTGACCGTGATCCCGAGAGGACACGGGGGAGGTAAAACCGCGATGACGTAGGTCCGCGGTACTGATGGCACGGCCACTACAATAATTTATGGTCAGCTTTGGTACAAACTTCCTTAGTGCATGGAACAACGGATTAGCTACCCGCGATATCGGTTGAGCACTTTAACTATACAAGACTAGTACATACCCGATAACGTAGGTTACGGACAATAGTTTTGCTAAACCACAATAATATAATTTTGACTATCACAAGCATTGCTTTTCACAAATAAATTGTATGTAAGAATACGTTTACTCGATTTTGATCTATGAGACCGGGCCACTGCGTGACAAGCCCACTGTGAACTCACCAACTGTTAGGTTGACACTTGCGTGGTTTAAACTTTTGCAGATCGCTGAAGAGTATCCGGAGCGGGTTGGCATGGCACGTGAAGACTTTTATTTTAATTAAACTAATTGGGAATTTAAAACAATGTTTTTGTAAAGCACGTGGTTAGTGCTAAGATAATATTTTGTTCCGCTGCGTAACTTGAGACTATTTTTATGATATATCTTTGGACTAACTCTGATTCGTTTAGTATTTGTAACTAATGGTTGTGGTCCTGGTCTGGTCGCACCCCTTAACGGTATAAACTCCGTTAGTGGTTAATTTGGGGGTGTGACAGATTGGTATCAGAGCCATAAGTTGCAGAGAACTGGAATCATTTTGAAAACGATTTGGAAACTGCAACTTGAAACCTTAGTTACAAACGAATAAACAAATTCTCAAAACCCAAAATAATTACGTGCCAACCTGGGATACTCGCTCTGCTGTGTAAGTAAAAGCTTAATACGTATGTATATATATATATATAAATATATATATAGACCGTGTCTAGGAAGTCTAACGGAAAACCTTAGGAAAATTTTCACACACGAATACGAAACGCGAACGCTAATGCGCGCACTATGCTGGGGGAAAGCGACAACGAAACGATGCTACACGCTATGTCCTGATTTCTACTACGATGACTACGCCGACGGTGACTTTTGCGGAAAGCCGACTTTCGACGATAGCTACTTACGACTTACGACGTTCCTCGACGACGTCTCGATTTTGCACAAAATTTTTTTCTGGACTAATAGTGGGATAACGGGAAGATGGTTAATATACATATTATGGGATATGTATAAAATATAACTGTGACTGAACACTGACTACTTTAACTGTTCAGCAAGATGTCTGGAAGGGGACACGGAAGGAACAACATCAACATGACACCTGCACAGCTGCAGGCGATGATTAACGAACACGTGCAAGCCGCGGTGGCAGCCGTCCAAGCTGCATACGCCGCTCAGGGTAACTATTATGCCGGTTAAGGCACAAAGCGAATTATATTTGACCTGTTTAAATTTGAAACCCGAACTATTTATGCATCAGGAAACCACCACTGCACGTTCAAGTCCTTCATGGACTGCAAGCCGATAACGTTTTCTGGCGAAGAAGGAGCGGTAGGACTCCTTAGGTGGATCGAGAAATCTGAGAAGGTCTTCTCTATGTGTAACTTCCCCGCTGAAAGCAAGGTGAAGTATGCTACTGGTACCTTTGAGGGAGCTGCTCTCTCCTGGTGGAATGCCGAAATCCAGATGATTGGGATCGATGCGGCCAACAACATGCAATGGGGAGCATTTAAGGAACTAATTATGGATGAGTACTGTCCCCGTGACCAAGTAAAGAAGCTAGAGGGTGAATTTTTGAATCTGAAGATGATTGGGTCTGAAGTTGAACAGTACACTGCGCGTTACCATGAATACGCGGTCCTGTGCCCCACAATGGTTGATGCTGAGTTCAAACGCATTGAGCGTTATCTGGAAGGCCTCACGCCTCAAATCAAGAGTTTGGTGACCGCCAGCAACCCCACAACCGTGCAGCAAGCCATCCGTTTGGCTCACAAGCTTACTGATCAGGAAGTCGAGAAGGGTACTCTACCTGCGAAAGCCACTGAGAAGACTGCCCTTAGTGGCAAGAGAAAAGCTGATGATGAAGCTCCTGAGAACTCAATGAACAATCAGAGTGTTGGAAACAGCACTGGGAGGTCCTATAACTCCCAAGGCCAAAGTAAGAGGTCTGGAAACAACATTGGTAACTACCGCCAGGGCGGTAATGGTCAGGGCAACTACAAAGGTAACCTGCCTTTGTGCAACAAGTGTGGGAAGCATCATGCTGGTATTTGTAGGAAGAATTTGAGCTGCGAAAGGTGTGGTAAGGGAAGCCACGAAGCAAAAGACTGTTGGGCAATTTTGCCCGAGCAACAAAACCGCCCCAGGAGAAACAACAACAATCATGGAAACAACAACTATGGGAACAATCGGGGCAATGGGAACAACAACGGTCAGAACCAGAACAACAACAATGGGGGAGCCCGTGGCTGCTTTGAGTGTGGTGCTCAAGGCCACATTAAAAGAGACTGCCCGCAGCTGAGAAGACAGGGTAACGGTAACCAAGGAAACAACGGTGGGAATGGGAATGGTGGAGGTAATGGCAACGGGAATGGTAACAATGGGAATGGTGGAAATGGTAGAGGTCGAGCTTTTGTCATGGGTCAAGGTGAAGCTCGCAATGATGCCAACGTGATTAACGGTAAATTCATCCTTAATGGTTTCTTTGCTACTGTATTATTTGATTCTGGTGCTGAAAGAAGTTTTATTTCCACTAAGTTTGCTAAGCTAATTAATGCTAAACCGATTGCCCTAGATGCTAAGTATGTGGTAGAGCTAGCAAATGGTAAACTTCATGATACAACTCAGATAGTTAAGGACTGTAAACTAGAACTAGCTGGCCATACATTAGGAATCGACCTTATGCCTTTTCCGATTGGTAGTTTTGACGTTATAGTAGGAATGGATTGGTTAACTGAGAATCGAGCTGAAATTTTATGTCAAGAAAAAGTGGTTCGTATTCCACTCAAGGACGGTGAAGTGCTAACAGTTCAAGGTGAAAAAGGTGGAAAAGTAACCGGTATTATTTCGTTTCTTAAAGCTCAAACGTGCCTTCGTAAAGGTCACTTCGCGATTCTTGCAAACGTCACCGATTCGACACTTCCCGAACGTAAAATCGACGACTACCCGATAGTCCGCGACTTCCAAGATGTATTTCCTGAAGATCTGCCTGGTTTGCCTCCATTTCGACAAGTAGAGTTTGGAATCGACTTAGTTCCTGGAGCGTCTCCGATTGCACGCGCACCTTACCGTTTGGCGGTAAGTGAACTCAACGAACTCTCCTCACAACTTCAAGAGCTACTCGATAAAGGATTTATCCGTCCCAGTTCGTCTCCGTGGGGAGCACCAGTATTGTTTGTTAAGAAGAAAGATGGAACGTTCCGAATGTGTATTGACTACCGAGAGCTTAACAAGGTTACAATCAAGAATCGGTATCCACTTCCTCGAATCGACGATCTCTTCGATCAGCTGCAAGGTTCAAGCTACTTCTCAAAGATTGATCTACGGTCTGGATATCACCAACTCCGTGTTCGAGATGAAGATGTCCCCAAGACTGCTTTTAGGACTCGGTATGGTCATTACGAATTTCTAGTTATGCCGTTTGGGCTAACTAATGCGCCTGCTGTATTTATGGATCTGATGAATCGAGTGTGCAAGCCGTACCTCGATAAGTTTGTGATAGTTTTTATCGATGATATTTTGATCTACTCCAAGACAAAGGAAGAACACGAGGAGCACCTACGACTTATCCTGGAATTGCTCCGCAAGGAACAGCTGTATGCTAAGTTTTCGAAGTTCGATTTTTGGATTCGCGAAGTCCAGTTTCTTGGACACATTGTGGATCAGAATGGAATTCATGTCGATCCAGCAAAAGTGGAAGCTATCAAGAATTGGCCTACCCCAAGAGCGCCGACCAAAATCCGACAATTTTTGGGACTTGCCGGATACTATCGAAGATTCATTAAGGGTTTCTCGCAGTTGGCTCAACCCTTAACAGCTCTAACGCACAAAGGAGTGCAATATAGATGGGGTGAAAAAGAAGAACGCGTGTTTCAAACTCTTAAGGACATGCTTTGTTCAGCTCCAATTCTCGCGTTACCCGATGGGGTTGACGACTTTGTAGTCTACTGTGATGCATCTATTCAAGGACTCGGTTGCGTGTTGATGCAACGGGACAAAGTGATTGCCTATGGGTCCAGGCAACTAAAGGATACTGAGAAGAATTATATAACGCATGATTTGGAATTGGGAGCTGTTATTCATGCACTCAAGATTTGGAGACATTACCTCTACGGGACAAAGTGCACAATATTTACCGACTACAAAAGCTTACAGCACATCTTTGATCAGAAGGATCTCAACATGCGACAACGAAGGTGGGTCGAGCTATTGAATGATTATGACTTAGCAATTAAGTATCACCCTGGAAAAGCCAACGTTGTGGCTGATGCATTAAGTCGGAAAGAATATGAAAAGCCTCGACGAGTACGAGCGCTGCAACTTACCATCCACACGGGATTGCCGAATCGGATCCGCGATGCCCAACAAGAAGCTTTAAAGGAAGAAAACTTCGCAGCTGAAGCACTGCGAGGGGTAGATGGAAATTCTGAAGTTAAGTCCGATGGACTCAGGTATTATAATGACAGAATTTGGGTTCCTTTACTTGGAAATCTTCGTGAGCTCGTGATGGACGAGGCTCACAAGTCAAGGTATTCGGTGCACCCTGGATCGGATAAGATGTACCAGGATTTAAAGGGCTTGTATTGGTGGCCGAATATGAAAGCCGACATCGCGCAATATGTGGCTAAGTGTTTAACGTGCTCAAGAGTCAAGATCGAGTACCAAAAGCCTTCTGGGCTATTACAGCAACCAAAGATCCCAGAATGGAAATGGGAGGATATCTCAATGGATTTTGTAACGGGATTACCTCATCGATCAAATCGACCGGATGCGATTTGGGTTATCATTGATCGTTTAACCAAGTCTGCACATTTTATCCCGATGAGAGAAAGTGACAATATGGATAAGTTAACTAAGCTGTACATTGACCGAATTGTGGCACGTCATGGAGTGCCTAAGACTATTATTTCAGATCGAGATCCTCGATTTACTTCTCGATTATGGCAATCTATGCAAGAAGCATTGGGAACCAGACTAGATATGAGTACAGCTTATCACCCGCAGACCGACGGTCAGACGGAACGAACTATTCAGACTCTAGAAGACATGCTCCGAGCTTGCGTTCTCGACTTTGGTAAAGACTGGGAGGCTCACCTTCCGTTGGTGGAGTTCTCCTACAACAACAGTTATCATTCAAGTATCGGTGCTGCACCCTTTGAAGCTCTTTATGGTAGGAAATGCAGATCGCCCGTGTGTTGGGCTGAAACGGGTGAGAAGGGACTCACCGGACCAGAAATCATTCATGATACGACTGAACGCATTACTCAAATCAGAAAGCGGATAGCTGCAGCACGAGATAGACAAAAGAGCTATGCCGACAAACGCCGCAAACCTTTGAAGTTCGAGGTAGGCGACACAGTACTATTGAAGGTATCTCCCTGGAAGGGTGTGATACGCTTCGGAAAGCGTGGAAAGCTAAATCCTCGCTATATCGGACCGTTTGAAATTATCGAGGAAGTAGGCCCGGTGGCCTACCGATTACAACTCCCTGCAGAGCTCGATGGAGTTCACAACGTGTTTCACGTCTCGAACCTAAAGAAATGTCTGGCTGAAGACATCGAAATAATTCCTTTGGAGGAATTGGAAATTGACAAACATTTGAGATTTATCGAGCAACCGGTAGAAATCATGGGACGCGAGGAGAAAGCCCTCAAACGTAGCAAGATTCCGATCGTCAAGGTGCGATGGAACTCAAAGCGTGGACCTGAATATACTTGGGAACGAGAGGATCAAATGAAGAAAAAGTATCCTCACTTGTTCGAGCAAACGTCCGCGAATACTCAAGGTATGATTTAATTTTGGGGACCAAAATTCCTGTAACAGGAGGAGGATGTGACAACCCTAAAACTTTTGCTTTCTTTCCCCAGCGACGACAGCTGATGCTGCGAATGCTACGACGCAAGAATAATTTTCGGGACGAAAATTCCAATTACAAGGGGATGATGTGACATCCGAGAATTTCAAGGTTTACTTCCGTTAGACAATTCCGTTAGTTACGTTATAAGTGTTAACTTAGTAACTAATGCTTAACTAGGCCGAATACGTCCACGTCCTTTGGTTGATCACCGAACTCGCCCATATGTGTTATGTGTTTACCTATTTATTGTCATTATGTGCAATGTGATTTAAATGCATGATTTAGTATTGTGAATAGAATGACAAATTGTAATTCCTTGATTATGTGAAAATTGCCTAAGTTGTGCAGCCAGCGAAACTAACGGGCGAAACTATAGTGTCGCCCGGTAGCCAGCTGAGCTATTCGATAACACGTGATCAGAGCTAGTTTCGCCTGGCCAGCGAAACTGCCAGCGAAACTAGCCTCTGATATAAATAATCTTAATAAACCCTAGTTCTCCTATTTGCCTCTTTTACACAACAAACACACACACCCTTGCTCTCTCACGATTTCTGAAAGGATCCAACTATCATCAGACCATCTAGGAGACCTTACCAGCTAGCACATCATCATCATCAAACCTGTAAGATTCAAGAAACCCTAGTTTGTGCATGTTTTATGTATTTTCAATAAAGTATGATCAGACCTTCATGAAAGTTGTTATGTTTGTATTCTGGATGCTTAGGAATGCTAGATCTATCATAAAGTTGCTAACTTTACGTGCTAAATTCACCCATGTTAGAGATCTAGGTAGATCTAGGTCAAAATATGTGAAAAGGAACTTTTTGGTGTTTTAGCTGATTTGATGATGGAAATCCATGTTTGAGCTGTCGAAAATGATTGTTATGTGTTGGTAAATGATTATCCATGCTAGATGTTCACTTACATGAAGTTTAGAGGCCAACAGATTGATTTTCAGACTTGAAAAGTGTATTTTTGCGACCAGCGAAACTGTTAAGTTCTTTGGGCGAAACTATACAGCGAAACTGTATAGATCTCCTTCCAGCGACACTATGCAGCGAAACTGCAGTGTCGCCGGGTAAACCAACCAGACCAGCTCGGGCGAATCTACCGAGCGAAATTCCCTGAACGAAAGTTCAAACCAGTTTCGGGCGAAACTAGGCTAGCGAAACTGTGCCAACAGTTTCGAGCGAAACTAGCCTAGCGAAACTGTGTCATCGGGTATTGCCTAGCGAAAGTGCTGCCCGTGCACACAGCGAAACTGACTAGCGAAACTGCTAGCGAAACTGAGACCAGAATCCAAACTTGTGCAATTTGCTTGAATGTTATGCCATGACTTACATGATTATGCCATGATGATACATGCTATGATTTCTGTAATATGTGAACCCTTATTTATGATCAACCATTGGTGTCGTGTGTCTGTATGTCGAGTCATAGTTCCAACGTGCTATGTTATGGGCCATAGTGACGTTAAGTAAAGATTAGACACACAGGTGCAGGTTCGCTATATGAGTGATCACTGGTTCTTTTAGCTGCAGGTTTGCTATATGAGTGATCACCGGTTCTTTTAGCTGGTATGTTTATGAGACTGCAACTTTGCTTTAGATTATGATTTAATAATTGCATTTTCTTTTAACTGATTTTGCTGGTTTTCAGGCATGCCATTCACCTGGAGGTTGAAAGGCCTTGGTTTTTAGTTCTTTGCTGATTTGTTACATAACATGTCAAAGTTCCGTCCTACTTTGGAATCAAACGAGAATGATGCTAATAAAGGCAGAGTTACTGTTGCAGACTTTATGTTTTATATGTGGACTTTTGAGGTCAAAACATTAGTTTTCCCATTGAATACAGATTTTGTCATGAATTTAAAGCTAGAGTCCTTTACTTGGTTGTACTTTGATTAGATTAAGCACATATTGCACATAATTTACACATTTTAATAGAAGTAAATGTATTCAAGTTTTCTATAATCAGTTAACTTACACATTTTATAGTATAACATACTTAACTTTTGTTTTTGTTCAAAGATTTTAGTGGAACCTTTCAAAATCTGGTGTTTTACTCTGTTTTAGCATTTATTCTTACATCTAATGTCGTTGCTACTTGACTCTGGTTATGTATTTGATTTTAGGGTACACAATTTACATGTGGTTGATTTATCACAAAGAACCCTCAAAAATACGCATAGGGGATGGATGGGACTAAAGCAAAATTGGCTGAGGCTATTTACCTATCATGTATTACAACTTTTTTTTTTACTTTTGTTACTTTACTACATGTTCAATTAACTATATGCAGCAAGAACATGACTGAAACACAGATACATGTTAATATAATACAGTTTGAATAGTCATATAGTTTAGGGATTGATTTCAGGTATTGAATTGAAACCAGTCCCAAAACCACATGTTTAAAATCCAGCCAACTTCACTAAAAACTGGTTTGGAACGGGTTTTGATCCTTGACCTGGAACCAGTTCCTAAAAACCCTGTTAGAACACGCTTTTTATTTTAAACAAATTATTTTTTAATATATAACCGTTTTGACCCGTTAAAAACAAACATGTTGATGGTTTACTTATTAGTTTGAGCAGCTTTAAATGCTTGCTCAAGGTAACCAGATGCTTTGTTTTTATGACGATAAAGCTCCCACGCTACTTGCATGAATTGTGAAGCATGCAGGTATATTACATCCATACTATCTTATACCACATGGGATCCCTTTAAGAGTTCAAGGTGGGTCCGGGTTAGAACAAGCCTTTTAGAATTGTATTAAATGACTAAAGATTGACCATCTTGCTCAGCCAAAACTCTAAAATGGCTCAAATCTGATTTGGGTTCCAGCTGCATACAAGCCTCAAATGACTTTGAATAACATAATTTTTCTTGTAGATATGGGGTGGATCTTTGTTGCGGGACTCAGATTCTGACCCAGTAATAATTTTTTGTTCATCTTTAGAAGCTAATAAAAAGGATTAATGCAGGGGGTTTTGAATTGCTAAGACTTATGTCGGTGGATGGAAGCTGCAGAAAGTTACTGAAGCTGAAGGTAATTCTTCTATTGTATTTAATTTCATAGATTAGATTCAATTGCAGAAAAAAATCCAGATTCAGCTATTGAACTATTTCATTAAATCTGAAGACATCAAATCATTTTTAAAAGTAAAATTTGCTTGGTGTATATTTGGGACAGTATGTGTTCGATTTTAGAAAGTATTAGGTATAGCCGTGGGTGCTGCATGCTCATTTTGACCCGCTTTGCTTGATGAATTAGATCTAAAAAAAACGGAAATTGATAAAAATTATCTCATGAACTAATGCAATCCTCTTTCAGGCTCTCTTCGACTTGAAAACCTACATCTTCACTGATCTTCTTTGAAATGAGGCTTTCATCCCATTGATCCCAACACTCATTTACTTAATGAAACTTTAACAAAAGAGTTTTACAAAACACTGGGGTAAATGCATAAAAATTTCAATTGTAAGTATTATTTATAAATCTTTATCGTGATAGATTCATAAGCAAAACGTTATATGAGCCGTTGGTTTTTTACTTTTAAGGAATTTTGTTACGACCCATTGGGTAATCTTTCATCTGATGAAGTTTTTTAATGATTTGGTCAATGAAGGAAGTATGGATGCTGCCATGCTTATATTTATGATTAGGTTATTAAAAAGGATCAATGCAATATGTGTGACGAGGTCAAGTATGTGGCCCAAATAGTTGGAGGTGTACAACTGCTCTCTTTTATCTTTTTCCAAACTGGTTTTGTTGGGTTAACAAACGTCAAAGTTGGTTTTTCTTCTTGAAACTGGTTTTTATGAAGAAATTATCAGGTTGATATCGGTTTGAAACTGGTATTATATTGATTTGGTTCAGGTTTTTT
>JBCNJP010000009.1:53276973-53369670 GCA_039602395.1 Deinandra increscens subsp. villosa | reverse complement strand
GAAAATCCGGAGACTATTTACACCAGTTGAGCTCATTCCAGGGAAAATCCACCTCCGCAATATACTTAATTTAAATTTTAAAGCATCTGTTATTGAAGCGGTATATACATGTACGTGATTCTCGTGGTAATCAACAATTTATTGATTTTGGAAAAAAATGCACTGAATGGTATTTGGATTTTAATATACGGTGTTCTATATTTTAGGAATGATACAATATATTATCAAAAATATTGTTCATTCCCTATCTTTTATTATATTTTGTGAGTGAAAGAAAAAGAGAAAAAATAATAATAAATGTATAAAATATATTATTATTTAACTGAAGAGGCAAGAAAAAATAAAATGTTATTTAGTTAATTATAGGGATACTGGATAGAGAATGAGTTATAAATGCTCTTTGTTCAAGAGATCAAATGGTGAAAAAAATGTCTCATGAGTCTATATTTTTTAAGCGGTCTACAAAAAACATCTCACTATATATCTGTATATATGTATATATAGTGGGGTGCTCAAGCGATGCATCGGAGAACACAACACAATAATACATGTACTGGTAAACGCAAACGTTTGAACAAGTAGTTAGTGTATTTTAATCATAAGTTCCTATTAACAAAATGTTTATAACATATTCATAGATTTATTACTTTCGTGGTAATTTACATATTTATCTAACCATAACTATTAAAATTTTAAGTAAAAAACTATTTATGAGTAATTTATGAGTAATAAATACATGTACCGGTAAACGGTTGAATAATTATTTGGGAGTACATTATATGACAATTAACATGGTCCTTGTATACACATAAACGTTTGAACAATTAGTTAATGTTTTTTAATCATAGCTTCCTATTAACAAAATATTTATAACATATTCATAGATTTATTACTTTCATTTATAAGTAATTAATTGGATAACGGTAATTTACATTTTATCCACCAAAAAGTATTAAAATTCTAAGTAAAAACCCATTTTCTCCATCTTATATATATTATAATATATATATATATATTATAATATATATATATATAAATATACACATATATATTTTTTATGCATAAGGTTATTGTAAAAAAATATTTTTGTCTAAAATGTACAAAAATCACATGTTAACACACTATTAAAAAACTATGGGGATGTCCAAACGATGCGATGAAAAACATAACACAATAACAAAACAACTGGTAAAACGTTTGAAAAATTAATTTGTGAACTATCTATATTATATATATTTGAATGTTTAACAAAATTTATAAAATAAAGTAAATATAAATCATATATAAAATAAAAAACAATTTTGAATTTTAGTTAAACAAAAAAATTGATTGTGTATGTAATTAGATTTTTTTAAAGGATTTCGTTGTTAATTGTTTATTCAATTACCTTTTAGTATTAAATTTGTAGTTATTAACAAAGACAATTTTACCCTCTAAAAGCTCTTAAAGATTTTAAAAAGTGAAGTAAAAAGACAATTGTGTACATCTTAAATGTATTAAATTATACTATACATTACACGGTGCGCCAACGTGTTTTCAACACAATGGGTTAGCGAGTTTTTGTAGAGTGGTTAGCATGTGTTTTTTCGAACAACGGTTTAATATGTTTTTATACATGTATGAGCGTATGCTTCTTTGCTACACTTTTTAAACAAATTAAAATAGCTTCTTATTAGAAATTAATCATATATTAAAAAAATAGTTATCACGATTTTTACAATAAAAATATTACTTCGTTCTCTAAAAAGAGACCAAATGACACCAATATTATAGTTGCTTTAACCCATTCTCATTGAACTGTATCGACCATCCAAAACCAACCTAAGATTCCTCCTAATGTATACATACATCTTCTGAATTTACAAGACCAAAAAGGCCTAACGATCGAATCTATAATTATATCCGTCCAATAAATAAAAGATCCCCACATAAACGTGTCTTGTTTTACTTTTGTTAAACATATATCATAATCTTAATTTTTTTTCAATCAAATCAAAAAACAAAATAAGACTAAAATAAATAATATTTCTATACCTTTTTCCATATGCAACTAAAATAAATTATTTTAGATTTTATTCGTTCTAGTTTCACATAGCCAGGTTTACGTATCGAATTTTTATTTATGTTTGTAATATAACTTTTTTACGTATTCGTATTATCTCCACCGCCACACGAACAAAATAAAATCTAATGATGACGACACGTAACTTTGGTTTTTTCATAATCTTGCAGCCTGGATTTAAAAAAAAAGATGATACCCAAAAAACCAATCAATTAAACAGTTTAAATAAACCAAAATTAAATGTTTTATATTCTTGTAAATAATCCAAAAAGAGTAAAAACTCATATTAGAGAGATATGAATGCTGTCCTTCATATCGGCCGGTACAGTTGATCAGCTAGACAATAAATGGTAGCATGGCTGCTGACGTCATCAATGGCGGTATCACCAAAACACAAAAGACACACAAACACAACCTTATATACATGCATATACATACATATACATATGTTATATATGTTATATGTATATATACACCTTTAGGAGCAAGTCTCTAAGGTGTTTATTTATTTTTTTTAAATAAAATTTACCAGGGTACCGTCCTCTTTTTATCGAGCAAAAAGAAAGAAAAAAATACCTATAGCGACGATCATAAGGGGAGACGATAAAGTTGCGAAGCTTAACCCGACGGTTAGTACGGGCACCGAGGGACGGAAGTATCCCGGTGGTTAGACTATACTGGCTGCCGTCTCTAGAAATCTGTTCGAGCTCTTGAGCACCACCACCACACATTGAAACCCTAAAAGCTCCAATATTATTTTTCTTGTTCATTAATGTTTTATCCGGGCTGAAGATTTCAGCCATTTTTTTTGTTTAGAAAACTTGGTGGTGATCTGCTTCGTATGTGTTGTTGTGTGGATGTATATATAGTAAAGATGGTGTTAAAAAGAGAGCAAATTGAGATGTGGGGCCCATCTACACGAGAGACTTCGAAAAGTGGTTGCTGTTTTAATTGCTTCCCTCCGGTAACTTTCAACTTTTTTTGATTTCAACAAGATTTTGGAACGCGGGACGGGATAATATGAGTACATAAAATCGTTGCATTGTTTTATTATTGCGTAAAGAAAACGAATAAAAAATATGTAATGATCAAAACGCATTAAAAATACTATGTTATACTATTGTATCTAAAGAAAAACTTCGTTTATAACCTATTACAAAAAAAACATATATACAACTAAATTTTGTATTAAATTAGTCCCGTTTTAATAAAAAATAATAATATAATATAGATTATATTGTTATTTTGTGAAGTCATAAAAATGAAATAAGGTAATTGAGGAGTCAATCAAAATAATAATATAATTGAGCGGAAATATGTATTATGTTTATACGCGACAACAATTAATGGTCTCTTCATATATTTTTTTTACTTTCTTGTTTTCCAAAGACTAGTTTTACCGGGATAGAATAACTAATCTAATCGAAAATGGCTTAGTAAGGTTGTTGTTTTATGATCTTGAGGTCATGAGATGAATCCGTGAGAACAATCTTTAGTATAAAATGTGTGGGGTAAGTCAAGCATCGAGTTCATCAATAATAACTAATCCAACTCAAAATAATTTGTTATGTATGATAGTTGGGGGATGGTTCCAATACAAAACTCATTTTACATAGAAACTCTGAGAATGAATCTGGCGTGTCCATTAAATAGATCAATCGCTTAGATTGATTATATGTCATTAATAAACAATTAGGCTAATATAAATGTGAATAAGTGCATTTTAGTATATGTTGATTGTTTTTAAATAAATACTAATTCCACCAACATTTTCAAACTAAGATCAGTTTCATGCACGTTATATATATTTTTTAAATTAAATCATAAAATCAAGCATTTTTTTTATCTTCTATATGTGTGAATTTTTTAACAAAAGATAACACAATGCTATTATCGTGTTGCTACAAGATTAAAAAATCTACTATATAACTGTGCTATTATAAAAATAACACAGTGTTGTTATCGTGTTGCTATAAGGAGTACCAATTACACAGTTCTATTATAAATTTTGTACAGAGCTATTATAACATTTACATATCTTCATAAAACTACCACAACACAATAATAGCACCGTCTTATTTTCACAAAATAACAATGTGTAATTTGTACGCACGATAATAGTATTATGTTAGTTTTATAATAGCACTATTATATATATGATATTTTTGTAGACTATTAAAAATACTGTCATTTTTTTTAAATATTACAATATTATACACATATTAAAGATTAAAAAAAATGCTTGATATTATGGTGTAATTGTTTTCAAAAAATTATAAAGGATATAAAAGTTGTTTTAGTTTTAAATGTTGGTGGAAATAGTATTTATTGAATATATATTTTTTGAATATTTACTAAAGTTATGTTTAGTGGACGTGAAATCGGCACAATAACACTCCCTGATAATACTTCAACACTGCCTCCGAGGACACTATGAGAAGAAAAAAAAGGATGAGGCTATATATATGGCGACCTTCTCAAACTTATTCTCAAAGGTGACTGGCAAAATATTATTTTTGAAGGATTTAAAAATAATAACAATAATAATAATAATAATAATAATAATAATAATAATAATAATAATAATTATTATTATTATTATTATTATTATTATTATTATTATTATGTAATAATTAATGGAGCTTTAATGAGGCTCCATGACTACACCACTTTTAGTCTTGCAGTCTTTTGCTGACTAGGACGCCACATGTCATAACACGCTTCAAGGAAGGGCTCTATGACTACATCTAGCCTAAGTTGCCCTTATGTCTAGTCATTAAAAATATTCACATGGCGCTTTAATATTGGTTCTTAAGGTTTTTACAAAAGAATAGTTTGTATATGATCCTACCTCATAATAGTGGTAACTGGTAAATAGTTATATCTCAAACAAAAATGTTGTGAGTTTCAGTATTGTAAGGTTAAGGTTGTGATCATTTTCTTTTAAAAAAATTTTAGGTGTTACTATTAAAAAAAGGTATCAGTCCAAGTCCATCGGATGATGTATATATGGTGTTTTGTTTCTACGATGTTCAGAGTCCGAGTCTACTGTTATAATAGTGCAGATTGTGTGTTTGTCATCCTAAAAAAAGCTGAGTTTGAGTCTGTAGGTTCAATAGTGCATTTTGTGTGTTTGTCATCCTAAAAGATAAAATAATTATGTTTTTTTTAATAGTAATTGATATATAGATCTTTTAGGATAACTTATACCACACATATACTTTACATGATTTAATTCAGATTTTGATCGAAGAACCACAGTCAAAATTCTAATAGCCAATAATAATTTTTTCAACAGCAAAATCACCATCATGACTCCGGTTTGCACCATGTTCACGAGGGACTTGGGGAGAGAGAGAATGTGTGTTTTTCTATTTTTTAAGCCATTTTCTTTGGACACCTTAATTTTTTTGAAATTCACCGGACTTAACCTGGCGGTTAGGGCAAACCGTCACGGTTAGCTTTTGTAACCCCACCCAATCATTTGACACAGATCACGGGACTAATGATTGGCGACGTAACCTGGCATTTTGGGCAAACCCTGGCGGTTCGCTTTTGACTGACATTGTTGGAACGAATAATTCAGTACGAGGAATTGTCGGAACGAGAAGCTAACCTGGTGTTTTGGGCAAACCCTGGCGGTTAGCTTTTGACTGATGCTGTCAAATCTCCGAAAAGGTTTGAAGCATGTTGTCAAGTCTCCGAAAAGGTGTCCAGAAACCGCCCCATATAGGGCAAACCGTGGGGTTCACTGGTAGCTGTCAAGTCTCTGAAAATGTTAATTTTAACAGTCTGCACCGTGTGTCAGGCTTAACCCCAAGGTTAGGCCTTAATGTGGAGGTTCGGCGTGAACAAACCCCACGGTTTGATCAAACCGGCAAGTTAACTCCGGTGTCCAGAAATTTTTTTTGGGTGTCCCGATTAGGACCCTTTTTTAATTCATTTGACTTATCATTTAATTCATTAGATGTGAGACATAGTGAATGGGGAGAACGACAGACATTTTCTGCTTTGAGTGAGGGCTAATAAGAGTTAACATGGGGATGGAAAATGTGATGTATCGCCGATGCGGATGAGAAAGAATGTAAATGAGGAGATTGATGGAATTGAAGACTCCCTAACCCTAACTTGATTGAGTTTGATCATCAACTATCTCTTTTATTCACAGACCTGTTTATTTTTAGTTACTAATTAGATTTTTCAACTCGCGTATTTTCGTGAGGATAACACGGCACATAAAAAGTTGCATTGCTATAACGACATGTAAAGAAAACAGGAAAAAAAGCGTATAACCACCCAAACACTTAAAACATCGTCTACGACCTAAAAACTATTTTACACGATTGTACATATTATATCACTAACTCCCACACTAAATTCTTTAGAGATTGTAAATAGAAAAATAAAGAAAATCTATACTACAGGATTGTGATTATCACACCCCCAACTACTAAACAGAAACAATCATACCTATTAGACCACTAAACCATATGTTATATTATTTTGTGCTTAAGAAAGAAACAAATGATAAGATATTAGAAAAAAACAACTTTTTACTTGTGCCATATGATGTCACCCGGGACTACCACGTAACGTTTTATTACCGGGCTCATGGTGTTTGTCTTTGTTTTATATAGAGATAGTAATAGCTAATTGTTTTTGTTTGAACGAATCTAAGTTTATACCAAACTAAAATAAAACAACCCATTCGTTAAAAATAAAAATAAAAAAAAACCTATTATAAATAAGGTTACATGTGAGTTTCCTTTTGATAAGGATTGTAGATGATCGAGTGAATAGTGTAATGTTCCCGTCAGTAATCAAATTTACCATGAAAAGAAAAAAAGTTTTAATCTCAAAGGAAGCTTTACCATCCTACTCCTAATAACTTTAATTATCATTAGATCCGAACTCTCACTCTACCGCCTTCTAATATTAAAAATATGGGCGGGCATTGGATATGTCAAATGGATCATGCAAAACAAAATGAGATGAGATGGAGGATAAGTTCATTTATTGACAATGAGTCAATGAAAATTTATACCCTTTGAAATTCGTGTACCTATGATAACCTTTTTTTCTAACCATTAATTTTTTTGACGGTAAACACTTGGTTACTCGGGGGTCTCATCCTAGTAAACGATACTATCCACGACACGCTGCGACCACAGGCCGTGTGAGTAACCAAGACCTTCTATGTTGCACATCCATCCCAGAGGAAACCCACCGCATTAAGGCCCACTATCCGGTAAACCCCTGACCCACCTCTATAATATATATATTTTTTTTTTGGAACGGCAGTAAAATATATATTAAAAAAGCTCAGAAAATAGCAAAAATTACAAATACAATAAAGGATTAATCATCCAATCATTCCAACGTATCTTAACTTTATGATTCCTAAAAGAATACCAAGAAAACGAACTCAAAACAATAGAATCGAAGATACCGCCGTTCCTAAGTTTACTTGATTGGAAAACATGAAGATTCCGATTTTTCCAAATAATCCACCATGTTGTGTAAATGATGGTGAACACAACATCTTTCTTGATCCTGGAAAGCTTCGTATCATCTTCAATATTTTTATAAAACGAATGAGGATCAACCGGCATAGTCCATTCCAAATCTAACCAGGCTGATAGACGAGTCAGAATTTTCAGATAAAACTTGCATTCTCCGAATATGTGATTATTAGATTCAACACAAGCATTGCAAATGGGACAAAGAATCGTATCAATTTCGAATCCACGTTTAGAGAGATTAAGACGTGTAGGTAATCGGTCCAGAAACATTCCAAACAACAATGTTCACCTTTTTTGGGACAAACTTCACCCAACGGGTAGGATAGTCACCTACAGGAAGATACTCACGATCGATATGTTTCCGGACCGACTTAACCAAGAAATCCAATTCGCCGTCTAAGGACCAACTCCATTTATCGTTGTCGTTACTCAAAGAGATGCTAGATATCAGATTAGACAAAGCCATGAATTGTTCCGATTCAACTCCCCCCCGAATGTCTCTACGCCAAAACCAAGACCAAGAAGTCCCGTCACGATAGTTACTGATGAGACCATCCTTGTTGAGAGATAACGCGAATAACCGAGGAAAACGAAATTGGAGGGGACTTTCCTCTAACCACACGTCTTTCCAAAATTTTGTATCATTACCAATACCCACAGTTTTTCGAATCGCGCTAGCAGGTAATAGATTTCGCAAATGACATGAATCACACGACTTGAGAATGCGATGCCAAGTACTAGGAAAATTACCTCCACGTCGATTATCTATATTGTGTCCATGTATAGCCTTAATCATGCGAACCCAGAGAGCATCACTAGAAGAAACAAATCTCCAACGCCACTTATAAATGAGGGCCAGATTCATGGAAAGAAGACTTCCGATCCCGAGACCACCTTTGTCTTTACTTGCAATAGTAAAAGACCATTTCACCCAAGAAGCTTTTCTTTCTTTTTCATCGAAGCCCCAAAAGAATTTTGAACGTAAGGATTCCAAAGTTTTATTGACTTTTGCAGGAAGAGGAAACAACGAGAAGTAGTAAGAACCAAGTGATCCCAAGACCGAGGAAACTAGAGTGGCTCTACCACCGATTGAAAGCAGGTTTCGTTTCCACTTACTAAGACGTTTTTTGAATTTGTCAATGATGGGATCCCAATTATGAATTCGAGACATGTTCTTACCAACAGGGATACCGAGATACAAGAAAGGGAGTTTGTCCGATTTACAACCTGTAATGTTAGCCATGTGCGATGATTCCTCCGGAGAAACGCCAACACCATAAATAAAAGATTTATGTATGTTAATCGAAAGACCCGAAGCCAAGTGAAAAATCTTAAGAATTTTGACAATATTCTTAACATTATCAACAGACCAATGACCAATAAAGATTGCATCATCAGCATAGAAGAGATGGGACAAATTAACGTCCCTAATCCGAATTCCTTTGAATAGGCCTGCTTCAATAGCATCTTTGATAAAAACATGAAGGCCCTCCATGATTAAAATAAAAAGAAAGGGAGCTATTGGATCTCCTTGACGAAGCCCTTTGCCAATGTTAAACTCTGCCGAAGGGCTCCCGTTAACCAGGACCGAGGATCTAGTCGAGGAGAGACACGCCCGCACCCATGTCCTCCATTTATCTCCGAATCCCATAAACTCAAGCATAGAATCAAGATAATCCCACGAGACCGAGTCGTATGCTTTGGCAAAATCGATTTTAAAGATGAGAAGTCTTTTCTTTTTATGCATGTACCAGTCAACAATCTCATTAAGCATGAGAGGACCATCTAATATTTGACGACCTTTGATGAAAGCAGACTGCTCCGGACTAATTATCTGATTTATCACCCCCGACAATCGACTAGCCAAGATTTTCGAAATAATCTTGTATTGTATTCCAACCAGACTAATGGGACGATAGTCTGAGAAAGACGATGGACTATGTACTTTCGGAAGTAAAGAAATAAATGCAGCGTTGCAACCCAGAGGAATACAAGATGAATCGAAGAATTCACCAACAAAGTCCTTAATATCACTTTTTAAAACATCCCAATATTTCTTAATAAAACCGAAAGTAAAGCCATCGGGACCCGGGGCTTTATCCGAACCGCAATTCCAAACAGCTTCTTTTATCTCTTCAATAGACGGAGACACCTCAAGCGCAATTTTAGACAATTCGGATATGGATTTGAATCGCTCACTTTTTCGAGATAATCTGATAATTTTGTCTTTCTTGAACTTATCCGAAAAATAAGAAACAAATTCATTTTTGACATCAATAGGATTATCAACCCACTTACCATCAATTTTTAAACCGTTGATTGCCATGCCACGTCTTCGAGCGTTAATCATGCTATGAAAAAGTTTAGAATTTTCATCACCAACCGAAGCCCATTTAATTTTTGCCTTTTGAGCCAGATCATCCAATAAGGGTTTTTCTAAGTCTTCGATTTGTTTTAAGATAGCAACACGACTAGCAACAACAGACTCATCACCTTTTCCTTCATCAATTAAAATATCAATATCCACCATTTCTTTTTTTAAAGCCGAAATACGCATCTGGGAATCCGGTTTTGCACGGCGCCAAATCTCAATCTTTTCTTTGAGACGTTTCAGTTTATCTTTAAACCTAATCATTTTTGACTGATGCACATAAGGTTCGTTCCAAGAAGATTTCACCACGCTATCAAATTCGGGGCAAGATAGCCATGAATTATAGAATTTAAAAGGCGTGGGACCGTAATCATGGTGAGAATGACGGAGCAAAATAGGACGATGATTCGCAATAGACATATCAAGAGCCAAGACTTCCAAATTATCAAATCTATCAAGAAGGGACGGTGACACCAGAAAGCGATCCAGTTTACTTGCACTCCTACCTTTAGTATCCACCCTAGTAAAGTTGTATCCCCCCATAGGTAGGTCTATTAGAGCACCATTATTAATAAAATCATTGAAATTGATAGCATTAACTTTTGAAAAAAATGATCCGATTTTTTCCGATTCACTTCTGATCGAATTAAAGTCTCCGAAGATAATAAATATACCATGATGGTGTTCCATAAAATCTATTATGGTACTCCAAAGGGCCTTTTTCTGAGATTCCAATTGAGGGGCATACACATTTATCATAAAACAATTAAGCGATAAATTAATCCACGTACCTTCAACGATAAGGAGATGATCAAGAGATGTGATAGAAGATTTAGAAAATACCGAAGGATCCCAAATGGAGACCATGCCACCAGATAAGCCCACCGACGGTGTAAAAGCGACTTCAAATTGATAGTTACCCCACATGGATTTAATTCGAAAAAGGTCAAGCTCAGCCATCCTCGTTTCTTGAAGACCCACAAAATTTGTACTATATTTTTTTAATAAACTACTAATTTTTCTTTGTTTATCAGACGACCCGCTCCCACAAACGTTGATGGAAATGACATTCATTGATCCACCACCTTATCACTCACCTTAGAAACAAATGATTCAAAATCACCTACCGTTCCATTCATGTCCAAACCCATAAGTTTCCCCATTTGAATGAGTCTCGAAAAGTCTTGAACCATAGAACCACCATTACTATTATTTCCTTTTGAATTCGAAGAATGAGATTCCCCCTCCTGCACACTATTCATATCTTTGTTTAAAACGGACGTAGATAACTCAATAACATGGTCTTCAAATCCGGGGGGCTTTGACGGATCGGATGAGGAATTCTCGAAACCATTAGACGGATGAACTGATTCTTTACCATCTCCAAAAGAATCATTAATATCAATTTTTTTTTCTTGAACTTTGGATAATGTTTCGGGAGGCTTCTTATCATATTGCATGGTCACATGAATGTGAGATGTATCCAAGTTTTTGATATTGGAGTTATTCACCACTTCGACATCTTCATGAATTTCTCCATCCTCAAAAGTACCATCGTCATCCGAGTCTTCGGATGATGATGAATCATCGAAAAAACGCATGGATGGGGTCCAGTTAGCAAACTCTTTACCACGAACCTCAAATAAAGAACCACCTATGTCAACTTCCACCACTTCATCAATAGGAGAAATTGATTTGGTAATGATGCAAACCTTACCATTAGCAAGGGGTTCATCTTTATCGTTACCAAAGAATAGAAATTCACCCCAAAGATCGGCCACTTTTTTAATAACCGCCGGGGTAGCAGCCACCACCGGAAGGCCAAGAATGTCAATCCAAACACATCTTTCGTCAGGAATAAACGAGTTGGATAATTGTTCAATTGAAACGAAACACTTTTTTAATTCCGAGCATGCTTCAAATTTCACCACAGAACCTGCATTGGGGAATGACATACCGATCCATCTGCCCCCGATATAACGGAAGCGAACTTCCTGAAACCCTTCCTTAACAAACAATGCAGGTAGATTGGGGATACATAACGGATCGAAGACCTTACCCATTAGAAAATTATAGGTTTTAGCATCCAAACAATCGCCGATGGGGATGGTAATGCGCCTTTTTTGATGAACTTTAGGACCACTCTCCTGCTGTGATTCGATAATAGGTTTGAGAAGATCAGCAAAAGACTTAACCACATTGGACGCTACTTTCACCTCTTCAACATTGACAGGTTGCTTCACCTTGCTCTCGGCCGGAGATTGTTTTGGGATTTCACGGACCTGGTCTGCATACAAATGGTATGAACCGATCCATATTGATCGGAGATCTTTGATGAGGTTACTGATATCATTGACACCCACGAATCGAACAAAACCGAACTTTCGACCCGACTTGGATAATCGAGGAGAGATGTAAACGTCGGAGACTCTTCCCCATCTTTCGCAATGATTCCGAATCTCTTGAGGAGATGTGTCACGAGGAAAGTTCGTAATGAAAACAGAGGAAGAAACTTTTTTCAAATCCTTGAAATCCTTGTTCGCTGCACCGTTCTTTCGTTCCTGTTCCTTATGCTTATCGTTGCTGGTACCATGAGAACGATTTCTCTTCTTTGGAAAAAGCCATAGATCGACATCATTGTCGTGAAAAGAAGGACGAGAAGGCCGAGCGTTTTCCGGCCGACGGCCGGCGGGATTAGGGTTACGCACGCCGCTCATTCGGAAGAATGACACCTTGATTTGGTTCAGGTTAAGTTGAAGATATTGAGATAAATCCATGTTCTACCATTGGAATATTTTGAAAAGTTCGTGCATGTGGCTGTAGAAGACTACACCGTGATCGTACAAAAAGCAAGAAAGCTTGCAGCCACCACCAATAAGTTGGTGATCTGTGGGCAGTTCAAATGTGATGAACCGGGCAAAGTGGTCATGACCTTTGGCAACCAAAACTCCAAGGTCACGTACAGAAGCAGGGCCAAGGCGTCCGAGTCTTCAAATACTAAGGAGGCTATTGAGTATATACTATATACCCATAAGAATATCAACGTACAGTGCATCAAATATCAATTACAACAAATATTAGGTTTCCAATGTTTTGTTTTTTGTTTTTGTATAATAACATGTACAGTGGTATATTGATCTTATAGGCATTTTTTTCTTATATTAGAATGCTATTTATCCAAGTTGTAATAATTATTGATTGTTGTAGTGCTTTACAAATTAACTCATAAGGTTATAGTAATTGTGTTATATCATTTAGGATTTATTGGTAAAAAAAAATCCCACCATAAATCATATATTAAAATCAAGCACACATGAAATATTCATTTTTAAACATCGATCATTTGGAATAGGATGGGAAGATGTACCTATTGGCCCTATGGCGGCTAAGAGTTCAGCTTATTAATCACATAAGAAGCGAGTTTATAAAATAAATTTTATACTTCCTTGAAATCTTGATATCATTCTAACAAAATTCAACATTGTTTTCACATTTGACCATTTACAGTTATTTCAATGGAGTGAGAGTTGGCTCATGGCCAAGCCCCTTTTAGTATGATGAGCCCCTTTTAGTATGAGGAGTAATCAATCATTTTAGTATGATGAGCTTTTATAGTTTGATGCATAATCTATTTACCCTATTGTTTTAGTATGAACAAGGTTACAAGGTACATATATCCACTAACAAATCTTGAACAGTTCAATAAGGAGTAGGGGTGGGGGATGAAAACAAGTATCACGTTGGATGATTGTCGTTGCCATCGAGCGCGCGCGCGAGCATAAGACAAATAACGCGCTACAAACTAACGTCCGCCGCAACGCGTGAACAGAAGACGAATAACACGCGATACACTGTCGCCGCCGCAACGCGCGGGCACACGGCTAGTATATATATATATATATATATATATATATATCTATACATCTTAATAAATGATTACATTTAAGGACACGTGTCGCTCTCATATTAATTCTTATTTTAGTTTTCCCGCTTATCTCTCTTATTAAATAGAATATTATCTCTCATATTAAATATCTTATATTTATATTATTAAATATAAAAAAATTTAAAATTCTTTATTCTAATAATTTATTAAAAGTTATTAAGTTAAAATAAGATTTTAATTATATCTTATCTTAAAATATATTTTATATTTTTTAATTTTTTATTGCTTTTATATATTTTTTATTTCTTATTTCATAAATGTCCGATGACATTTAACAGACAAATAGTTATAAAAATTATTGTTTATAATATGTTGCATTTATTTAACCCATGTATTACATGGGTTCTAACCTAGTATATATATATATATATATATATATATATATATATATATATATCCATATATATCCATATATATGTATATATATATATATATCCATATATATATATAATAAAAGAAAAGTTTTTGGCACCACAATTTGCCATGTGGCACCACCACATTCATCCTCAATAATTTTTCCCGCCAATAAACATTCACAAGCGGATCTTCTAATTTTGGATATATATATCCACTATTTATTTATTATAGCGGATCTTCTAATTTTAGATATATATATCCACTATTTATTTATTGACTTCTAAATTATTTAATAACCAATTATTTAATAACCAATTATTTAATTACTTAATTTAATATATAATATAGTTTATTAAGTTACATTTATCTATATCTATCTATACTCTATACTATATAATAAACAAAAAGTTTGGTCATAGTTTAATTAATAAAAAAAGAAACTTGACATCACCACAAAATTTTGAATTAACCCGTGTAACACACGGGGATAAAAAAACTAGTATATATATATGGGATCATTGGAATACCCTTTAATTTTTTGAAAACCTGGAAAACCTTTTTCAACCAATCAAATAATTCCTCCTATTTTCGATTATTTCTTTTATTAAAAGGGTAGTAAGATAAATTTCACATTAACCATTTTAAGAAACCATTTGTTTATTTAAATCATCATAACTACACTCCATATTTACACTCAATAAATCATCATAACTATCTATTTTGAAAATGTCTCAGTTTTGATCATTATGTACAGATTTGAAAATTAGAGATGATTATTTGGTTTATAATTTCGTCTAATTTGGTGTCTTTTTATATATTGTTCATAGTTGTTACAGCGGTGTAACAACGATTTCGAAGAACAAAGAGGATGAAAGAAGATGATGATGTACATGAAGACGTGATTGAAGATAATGATGATGGACATGAAGAAGACATGTTACACAAATGTAATTGGGTTTTGTTAGATTGCACACTATTTAATTTGATTAATTATGTAAATTGTGATTACACACATGTAACGTAGGTTGTATATCATCTACATCTCAATTTAAAAATGGTTACATAAGTGTAACTTTAACCTTCAACAAGTAATTACACTGGTGTAAGAAATTTGTTTCATCTCAACTTCTCATAACAACGTTGACGATAGTTGATAGTAATGCACTAGTGATACACCGGTGTAACAAACTTTGTTTCATCTCAACTTCTCGTCATAACAGTGACGTTTTTTCTTCTTCAAAATTATACATGAAATTGTTGTTACACCTATGTAACAACAATGATGAGAGTGATGAACTTATAATAAACGTTTTTTTTTTAATTTTTGTAAAGTATGTTTAAATTGTATCTATAACTTGGTCTGGAAATTTAAAATTATAAGAGAGAGATAGAGAGGAAAGAGAGAATGATAGATTTTAGGAAATGGGAGATTGGAGAGAGAAAACTAATTAAAACATTAATTACTATAATTATGATTTGTCTATTATGACCTTCATTAAACCTATACATTTTACAATCTTGTTCTCCTTTAATCTCAACCATCAAATTTAAATCAATGGTTAGAAAATGGTTTTTCAGGTTTTCCAAAAATGAATGGTTTTCCATTGATCCCTACCCTATATATATATATATATATATATATATATATGCTAGGGATCCATAAAAAACCTCAACTCTTTAGAAAACCTGGAAAAACCATCTTTTAACAATTGATTTAAAAAATGATGGTTGAGATTAAATGAGTGCAAGATTGTAAACTCTTATCATTTAATGAAGGGCATAATAGACATACCACAATATTATTAATAAATATTTATTCCAATTTTCTCTCTCCCATCTCTTATTTCCTAAAATATCTCTCTCTTATTTAATTTAAAATTTCCAGGTCAATATTTAGGAAAAAAAAACAAACATACTTGTACAAAAGAAAAAAAAATCATTGATAAGCAACATGAAAAAACGTCTATCATTAGTTCATCACTATCGTCACTATGGTTACGTGTAACAATAATTTCATGTATATTATTCAAGAAAAAATTAAAGGTTACATTGTATAACAATAATTTTACATATGTGTAACCAAATTAAACATTGTACAAACTAACAAAAACACATTTACATTTGTGTAATCAATTCATAACTTCGTAATGATATAGTATTACATCAGTGTAACAATAAAATTTACTCAAAAACTATTGTCTCAGAACGATACAGTATTACATCAGTGTAACAGTGAAATTTTACTCATAAATTATAACCTGACAACGATACAGTATTACATCAGTGTAACAAATGAAATTTACTCATAAACTATAGCCTGAGAGAAAATACAGTATTACATCAGTGTAGCAATGCAACTTACTCAAAAACTATAACCTGACAATCATACGGTATTACATCAGTGTAACAATTAACTGAGTGAACGTTCAAACCTTCATGATGAACTCCAGGAATATCCGCGGATTGAAAAGCACCTAAATTGTTGCTCTTCAGAGGCGTCAAGGGGTATAAAACGGATCATGATTATCTTCAGATTCGTGATTGAATGATTCACGAATAGGACTGGAACATTCCACTCCAATTGTTTCGTGATCTTGATTAGATGGATTACAAACCATATTTTCCCGATCTTGGTTTTTTCCTTCGTGATCCTGATCTTGCATGTTCTTGGCGTTGGAAAGAAAAACCACATCTTTTTACGAAAATCTAAAAACTAATACTAAAACACTTATAACTTTTTCATACGTTCATACTTTTTAAAAACTTGTAACAAAAACCTTAGAATTATGAGTTCTTTAATTTTGGAAAAAAAATTAAAAAAACTTTAACGTCTCGTCGTTTTTTTATTAGTGCACATGTGCACTAATAATAAAAGTCATACATATAGTACCCGATAATATTTTTTTTTTAGAAAAATCGCATCAAATACATTATAATTTTGTTAGTTTTTCGTGGTTTTTTATTAGTGCACATGTGCACTAATAAAAAAACACTTTACACGTGTCGTATACATTAATATTTAAAAAAAAAAGAAATAACATCATAAATCTTATAATTGTGTTATCTTTAACTATTAAAATAGATTTTACGTTTTAAAATTTTTCAAAGTTTATGCTACACATGTACACTATATCAAATAGTTATAGTGCATATATAGAATTATCATTAGTTCTATAAACATCGGGTGAACAAAAACAAACTTGTTTAGTAAAAACTTTTTTTTTTTGTATTCGTAAGCGGTTTTTGTCATGTTTTTTTTTTTAACGGCAATTTTATTAGAAACCAAGCCGGCCAACTCCTAGCAAGACGCTAGAGGCCACCAAATAAACAGGACATTAAAAAAGAAAAAGAAACCCAATCATTCCATGGAATTGATCGGGACTTACAACGATGAGAAAACCAAAGATAGCTAAGACTTTTAATCTCAAAAATCACTCTTTGAAGTGAGGGAGTCTTGTTGTTGAAGATCGCCTTATTTCTCTCAAGCCAAATACACCAACATCCCGAGAGAAATATAATATTGATCGCCTTACTTTTCCACTCTGGAAAGCCGCCATTTTTGTGTAGGTTAACCAAATCCAACAACGAAAAAGCTATAACCGGAGGGATTTTGCACCATTGTGCCACAATCTGCCACACCATATCCGCGAATTGGCACCCTGTGAATATGTGATTCGCCGACTCTCAGCCTTCGCTGCATAAAGCACAATTCAAAGAGGCCACATGTATATTCCTTTGTCATGTTTTGTCTCGTAAGTTTTTCTTTATCATGTTTCTGGTTAGATAAAAGTAACTGTTTTTAATGACTAACTGTATTAAATTAATAAGTAATTAATGCTAAAAAAATAATAAATATGTAATCAACCATATAGTAAATGAGGGAGGTTACAACCATGTTGCCAATAATCCCTAGCCCTAGTAGTTGAAGGGAGCCAACAAAGACATTAAATCGTAATCCCACCTATGATAAGTAAACATTTCTTAAAAATCCTAATCTTTATATTTATTGCTTATAATAGTATAAGTAAATATTTTCACATGTGATAAAAATAGAGGTTTCAAGTTGGGTCAAGGCGGTTTCCTCACCTATATTGAGTTTTCTTTCGATGTTGGTTTTTGGGTTCTGTACTTGAAGAATAAAGATGACCGATTGGGCTAGTAGCTCGTTAATGATTCAAATTTACCGTTACAAATGGGGTTACACCTATGTTAAACAAGTGTTACTCACACTTAGTAACTATACCTAATGATCTTAAAGATTATATAATGTCGTTCTAAAAAGTTCAATAAACCTTAAACACCCAAGCGCTTCGAAATATATCGCATTCTAATAACCTTCTTTTCTCATTTTTGAATGACTGTCCCATTCCATTTTTGGTATAACTTCAAGCCTCGACCCGCTATACGATGTATTAGTATAACCCCTGGGATACGGCGCCCTGCTCCTTGAGTACCATGGGATTGAATACCCCGACCTCCCCCCGAGAATGCTATTTCAGCCTTCCGGACAGTTAAGGGCAATTCCTACGTCCTTTATCGGTCTGAATCCCCACCCCCGCATAACACTTACTATATTTTGAAAGAAAAAACTGAAAAAAACGCTTCACTTCCTGACCTTATTCTCGAGTAGGAAGGGTTCTCGCTACTAAAGTAATTAAAAATAAAATATTACGCAAGGACATTTTGTCTTAAAACAAAATAATACATATAATATTGTTTCAACGTAAAACAATACATATATAAAATACATTACATTTTTAATGCAAACCAACACAATTATTGTGCTGTTCTACTTTTAAAAAATGCACAAAACGTGTTTTAATACAAAATAACATAGAAATAGTTGTTTTAACACACAAAAAACATACAATGCAAAATAATAAAAATCATACTGTTATAACATAAAACTATATAATTAATTACAAAATTGTATAATTTTCACAAACTAATAATATTTTTAAAAGAATAAATAATTTTATTTATACTCAAATTAAGAAGAAAAATGTTTGATTTTTATGGTGTAATTTTTAGGAAAAAAATAATGTCGTATGAAAAAATTATAAACATTTATAAAAATAGGATAAATTTAAAAAGTCAACAAAAAAACTTATACTAAATATACATCTTCCCTTTATATTCCTTCGATCTTTTTTATTTTATTTGAATCTTAACATTAATTTACAAAATTAACGAATCTGATATCTTTCTATTTTTTAGACAAAATATGTTTTTAGTGAATTCAAGCTCTTTATTTAAATATCTAATAAAGTTAATATGATGAAACGAATATAAATTAATAAGTATATTAAATAAAAAACAATTAATAAAATAAGAACCACCAAAAGACATTAGAATGACAAGGCTCTGCGTTCAAATCTCACTTGTGATAAAAAAAAAATTAGGTTGGCTAGGGGCAAACCTAACTCAAGAGGGTTTCTCAAGTGGTGAAGTTAAGCGAGCGTAGTCTTTAAAATTCAATATGTATGATTGCAATTCTGCTTTCGGAATACTTACTTGAGTATTGGTGAGTATTGGAGATTTGCAGGTAGTTTCAAACGTCGTTCATAAAAAAATTGTTCGGGTAGAGAGTTTTCTCAACTATGATGGGTTTCCTTCTAAGGGTGATCTTCGATTTCTCTATTTAAGGAATGAAGATGATCAGGTAAGTAATATCTCGTTAGTGATCCAAATTTACCATTTAAAAAATAATAATAAAATAAATTGTGAAAACGTATTAAAATATTATATAACAATTTAACAGCCAAAATCAGTTGGCATTGATGTATTGGAACGAATTCAAATCACCGACCGTTTGGGCAGTTAATGTAGGGAGAGGAAAAGAGGGACTGTACGGCACACGGAGAAAAGATAGCATGGACTTTATGTATTCCAGCCTGGATGACTTGCATATTTAATAATTTTCTTCTCATTTTAGTTTTAATCAAAATGATATTATAAATATAAATAATATCTAATAAATTAAATTTAAACAACTATATATAAATTTTAGTCATGCAACTTTAGTAAGGTATTTATTAATAAAATATAACTTGCATAAACACTGTTATCGTTATATGGCAGTTTGTGGTGTTATGTAGAAATCAAATTCTTTTTACTTTTTTTATACAGTCCCAAAAGAGTTAATTTTTTTGAACAGCAAGCACAAAGCAATTTATTCACCAACAAGAGAAAAACATACAAAAAACATCCAGCAATTTATTCCCAAAAGAGTTAATGGAGTTGATTATGTGATATATATATATATATATATATATATATATATATATATATATATATATATATATATATGGTGAGGTTCATTGTAGACACTTTCGCATGTGAAATATCTCTTTTTCACATGTGAAAGTTTCTAATTAATGAGAAAAAAGAAAAAGAGAAAAAAGAAAATTAATCACAACCATTAGATCAAGAGATCTAATGGTGAAAAATGGTGTCTACCTGTCTACACTTATGGAGGTGTCTACAATGAACTATATATATATATATATATATATATATATATATATATATATATATATAGTCGTTTAATATGTAACCTTTAGGTTTGAGGTTCGGACTTTGAACGTTTTGATTCTTATTTTTTAACATAGCTAGCTTTTGGGTCGTTACAAAGTTTTTATTTATTTTAATTTTTTTTATGTATCGTTATAAAAATACAAGTATTTTATGTGTCCGTACTATTCATACCGGAACGCGTGATTTAAATATAGAGATCTTTATATTTTGATTAAAAAAATATTGTTTCCGATAAATAATTCATTTAGTATTTGAAGTTTGATGGTCTTAATATCCATCATTTTCCTATAAAAAATAAAAAATTAGCGACTCGTATGAAAATTATTTATACATGGGATGAAAAGGTTGAAAAGTCAGACAAAAAAATGTAAATTATTTGGAGATTTTAGATTTTTAGGGGTTTGAAATTGATAATGAATAGGACAAAAGAGTGAGTGTAAGGAAAGAGGATGGGATGAGCAGAGTACAGGCTGTAAAAGGTAGCCCACACGCTAACGGCCTTTGTCACGACCTACACGTGCTGTCCGCACGTGTCCACTGAATTTTAAAAGGTTTTACCTGCCCCACATAAAACCGAACTGACGTCCTCACCCCCCAACTTCCCAACCACCCCCACTCCTTCCTTCTTCCTACCTTCCACACCACAATATTAATTCAAACTAGTTTCACCACTAGGACTTGTCCTAGTGGTTACCCCCTTGGCTCTTAGGGCTTTGGTTACTATGTGACCCAAGTTCTAATCCAAGGGGAGGCAGTTTTACCCCATGTTGTCCCAGGAGGGGGTTTCTGCCAGGAGAAAGCTTCAGGAGGGGGTGTCTTGGTTCTCACGGAGGTCCGAGTAATCGACCTTGGACATAGCCCCGCAAGGGTAGGTTTACACGTGAGACCAAAGTCGCCTGATCGATGCCGTTCCAAAAAAAACCATCTTAATTCTTTATAACTACGGTAAACCTTGAATATAATAAAAAACAATAAGTGTTTGTTTGATAGTTAGTGATCCAGTCCGGTTATTTTTTACTATATTTTTTTTGAACAGCAGGCAATTTCATTCAAACACCAAAAAACAGTAGTCGAGCCTAGCAAGGCGCTAACCTGACCACCCGACCCCTTACATCATACACATTCTATCCCAATCAATAGACTTTTTACACCTATTATTACACCATAACTTACTCCAACATTCGATATTACAAATAACTTTACATACCGCCGGCTCTTTCCCTTTTAATAAAGCATCATTTCTCTCCCGCCAAAGGCTCCAACACGTAATGTATATCACGGCTTGAATTAGATCCTTCTTGTTCCGCTGCACACCAACAGTTTCCGTGATCTTCAAAACATCTTCAAGAGAGTTCGCCGCAAAACTTGGTAATTTCAGCCACATCAAAACCCGTTGCCACACGGTAATTGCGAAAAAGCAATCCGTAAACAAGTGTATGATTGACTCCTCCCCATTATTACATAGACGACAAATCTCAGAACTAACCGTCACCCCTCGTTTCTTTAATTCATCGCATGTTGCTATCCGCCCCCGTCGAGCCTGGCACAAAAAGGCATTGACTTTGAGTGGTACCAACTTGTTCCATTTAAAGAAATCATTTTGTTGCACCTCATCATTTGTTTCCAACATAACCCTCACATCTTGTGCAGAAAAATCATTCCCCCTACCTCCATTCCAACTCCACTGCCCATTTCTCCACACCAAAAGGTTTTCCATATTGACACCTTTTTTCATTAACTCCTTGCTCGCCGCCAAGACATTCTTCCATATACCGGTTATGGATCTTCTACACGGAAACAACTCAACTCTACCGGGCACCATATGTATCGATCGCCTTAATAACTCGAGCCCAAAGGTTGTCTTCTTCGTTCTTAAGCCGCCATAACCATTTGCCAATGAGGCTCAAGTTAAAATCTTCCAAATTTACCAAACCCAAACCTCCATGCCTTTTGGATTTACAAAGCTCCTCTTTTTTAATCCAATGAATCTTATTACCATCGCCAACACCACCCCAAAGAAACCGAAATCTAATTCTATCAAGTTCCGCGATTATGCCTTTAGGAGCTTTGTAAAGAGTAAAGTAATATGTAGGAAGACTATCAAGCACACTTTTAATCAAAGTAAGCCTCCCACCAAACGATAGCGATTTTGCCTTCCAACGAGAAAGCATTCGTTGAAAAGTGTCAATGATCGGTTTCCAAAAAACTCTACGGTTCATGTTGGCTCCCACAATCATCCCCAAATACCCAAACGGTAAACTTCCATCCGTACATTTGAAAATGTCCGCCATCCTTTTCACTTCCAAGGACTCCACATTTACCCCATATAAAACACTTTTGTTGAAATTAACTTTGAGCCCCGAGACCAAATAAAAGCATCGAAGTATTCTAACAATATTATGAGCGTTGATATCACACCATTCACCCACAAGCAACGCATCATCGGCATAAAACAAGTGCGTCAATTCCGGTCCATCATTGGAAACCGAATCCCTTTGATAACCCCCAAGCTTTTAGCTCTACACAACATCCAATCCAATGCCTCCATTGCAACCACAAAAAGATATGGTGACAACGGATCTCCTTGTCGAACCCCCCTATAACAATTAAACTCCGCCGTTGGCGACCCATTGATAAGAACCGATGCTCGAGCCGATGCCAAAATCCCACCCACCGCCGCCATTTCAATGGAAACGACATTTGAGCCAAAATCGAGTCAAGAAAACCCCACTTCAAAGAATCGTAGGCTTTCCTAAAATCGATTTTAAACAACATAGCTTGCGATTTCTTTGATTTAATCCACGAAACCAACTCGTTTAAAATCAAAGGACCATCTACAATGTTTTGGCCCGCCACGAACCCCATTTGAGACTCGGAAATGATAGAACCAAGCACCATTTTCATTCTCCCCGCAAGCACCTTTGAAATGACCTTAGATATACACCCAATGAGACTAATCCGCCGAAAATCTCCCAAGGCTTGAGCATTTATCGATTTTGGGATCAAATGGATAAAAGATGCTGCACACCCATTTGAAATGGTACCTGTATAAAAAAAAAAAAAAACGAGCCATGATATTAAAAAAATCATCCTCCAATTCTTTACAAAAATGTTTGATGAAGTCGAAGTTAAAGCCATCCGGCCCAGGGGCCTTATCCCCGTCACAATCCCACACCGCCTCCTTAATTTCGTCCCTGGAAAAAGGCCTAATAAGCACCCCCGCTTGCGCATCTGAGATCGTCTTAATACCATCACAATTTACTATTGATTTGGTTGGTAGTAGTCAGGGCGTCTGATTATATTAAAATTATGACGACTCGATCAATAGTCACTGACCCAAACATAAAGTTATGTGTGACCCAGTCTGTATTTTTTGCACTTTTCACTCGGTCATTTTACTTAAAAAAACAAACAGGGCCTAAGTACGTTGATATCTTCTTTTAGAAAATAGTGGTTGTCATTTTGAGTTTTATGTCTGCATTGACGGGGGGGGGGGGGGGGGAGGGAGGGTTCACCTTGTTATTGGAGTTTTTGCCTAAGAAGATTTTCGAGTTGAGGCCCGAAAGGTTATATAACGAAGGACTGTTAAAATATTATCATAGGAGGACTTGAAAAAAAATGTTGTTAAAACAAAATTTATTTCGCTACGTATAAAGGAAACCTGATTAGACACAATGAATACTATAAAGACTTCTCAACATGCACCGAAATATGGGTCGCGTAAAAACAGGTTCGGCCAAAGAAATGATAAAATCAATAAAAAGAAGAATATTTATAATGAAGTTACATTAAATTGTAATAAATAACTATATCATAGTTTATTAGAAAAAAATGGTTCCAAATTTATATATATTTACAACATAATATAATTTGATAAGGAGTAGTATATAGTTTGGTCATATATGTTTCATACTTTAACGTTTTATAACCCTCTTAACTTTTAAAATTTGTTTTTCTGTATTTCTTTTTGATTTGGTTTTGTGGTCTTATACTTTGACCATATAATTTTCACAATTTTACGATGTACATAGTGAGATTTTATAGTTTCATACTTTGGCCACATAAGTTTTACACTTTTACGCTTTCTATCCTTTAACTTTTAAACTTTGTTTTAAGTTTTTTGGTCTTCTACTTTGACACGAAACTTTATATAATTTGGTAAGGAATAGTATACTTTTAGAGTTTCATAGTTTAGTCACATATGTTTCACACTTTTATGTTTTTAGCCTCAACTTTTAAACTTTGTTTTTTTTTTGTTTAATGTTTTGTGGTCTTCTATTTTAGCCACGAAACTTTCATAATTTTACATTTTAAGACATAGTGAGATTCTATATTTTCATACTTTTGCCACATAAGCTTCACACGTTTACGTTTTCTACCATTTAACTTTTGAACTTTGTTTTTAGTTTTTTAAGTTTTTTGGTCGTCTACTTTAGCCACGAAACTTTTATAATTTTATGTTTTGTACCCCTTAAGTTTTTAACTTTTAGTTTTTTTCCTACTTTGGCCACCAAAGTTTTATATATTTATGTTTTTTACCCCTAAAGTTTTCTACTTTATTTTTATTAACTTTTGTTGTTTCCTACTTTGCCACCAATGTTTTATACATTTACGTTTTACCCCTCAAGTTTTATACTTTATTTTTATTTATTTCCTACTTTAGTCACCAATGTTGAAACACATTTATGTTTTTTACGCCTTAAATTTCCTACTTTGGTTTTTTTTTTGTTTTCTATTTTGACAATGTTTTACACATTTACGTTTTTTGCCTCTGAAGTTTCCTACATATATATGGATGTAATCACTAAACTTTAATATATCTATATATATATATATACATATAGAGGAGATGTGTATAATGTAAACCCTCCCGAGTTGTGAAAACCATGAAAACTCTTCAAAATCGGGGTCAAAAATTGTTTTTTCATTTATATATTATGGTGGTTCTCTAGGTTATAACCTACCCAAAGGTGGAAAAAATAGAAAAAAGGCCTAGGAGTTTTTTTTTTTAAATATCCAAAAACTGCCTTGTTACATATGTAACATTTTATATTTAACGTTTCACCTAGGGGTAACTTATAATTTAGAGAACCAACATGAAAAAATAAAAGAAATGAAATGATTTTTGACCTCGATATTAAAGAGTTTTAGCGGTTTTCAAAACTTTAAAGGGTTATCATTTTACCATTTCCCTATACACACACACACATATATCTATAATATCTTAATATACTTATTGGAGAGAGAAATTCTACTTGTTGAATTTTTAAGATTTGTACAAGGAACATTGCATAGTGTACAAGTGCTTTAAGCACAATATCTTAAAATTGATGTTGAAAACCGGTTTGAGATCGAATCTCTTAGAAGGCATACATCAGAGCATGAATTCGATCCGCAGGAATATACCGCCAATACCGCCCAAATCGAGAAAATTCCGGTTCCCGCTCCTGAAAATCCACAAATCCGGTAAGGCTCCCACCCTTCTTTCTCCCGTTGCTTTTACACAGTACCTTAATTCCAGCCATGTTTCCCAGTGATGTTGAAGAAGCACAAATCGAACGGTTTCCAGTCAATTGGATCGATAATCCTACGGTTCATCGCTATGCATTCACGTGGATTTATCTCAATTTCTAGGTTTTGACGAGGATTGAGCCTATGGTGAAGGCTATATATTCACGACATCTCTTTCAGAAATCCAGGAGATATCAATTGCAATTTTATGCTTCTGGTAATTGGATTTGATTTTTTCTATTTTTTATTTTTGCTACTACTGCTAATCTTGTAAGAATTGTACTAATGATAATTGTGTCTTCATTTGTGTTAAGGGAGATTTTGAAGTTCATCTCAAGTTCATCTTTAAATCAGCAGGTATGTATTATGCTGCTTGTATCAGGCTGCTGCTGCTTGTATTATGTTGTTTGTGTTTGCTGCTGCTTCATTTGTGTATATTGATTTTGAAGTATCCTTCATTGATTTTGAACTATCCTACCATCTATGTTTAAAATTTTTTTAAACTAAGCTGAGTTGCTAAACACCTAAGTGTTTATAAAGATTTTCCTTAATCAGTGACAAACCTTTTTTAGATAGGTGGTTTTGCCTATGTTAGAGGTTTTGACTCATTTTTTTTAAGATCCTGGTTGAGGTTTTGACTCAATTTTTTTAAGATCCTTGTTGAGGTTTTTATAAAAATGCAGCCCTGTAGTCAAAAGTAATCATTCTATGTTAAGACTTTGAAGCAGGTCTCCTCCCTTTATAATATATATTTTTGAAACTGTTACATCAGCAGGAAGTAACTAGAGCCTTGATACATATAAATGAGTATTTTTGATGGTTTCTAAATACATCAAACTAACTTGGCCAGGGACATCTTTTTGCTAATTGAATAGAACTACATGTTTTTTCTTTTCATTTGGAATAAGGTTCATTTTTTCTACCTAGATGCATCTGCACCATTTTGTAATCAAGTTCATGTTTCGTGTCCTGCTTTTGCTTTAGCCAATTCTGTTATTTTCCATGGAATTTAGTTAGGATTTATTTACATGTAACTTTAACTTGTTTAATTTGCTTCCTAAGTAGTAGCTAACTTCCTTTAATATTGAAATATGGGTGTGAACCTGGTGTGTATGTAGCTGCACCTAATGTCTCGGTGTTTCTAAAAAACATGCTGCCAAACTGGTGGATTTTAAATCGGTTTTGTGGTCCATTCTTATGTATACTTCATTTTTGACTCTTTTTTGCTAAAGTTTGTGGTTATTTTATCAAAAATCGAAGCATCTATTTTTCTGACCTGCAAGTTTTATTGATGTCAGTTATTAGCTTCATTAATCCCAACTCATGATGCTTTTTAATTGTCCTTTATGAGTTACATCATGTTGAGAATCTGAACACACACACACACACACAATAATCAAGTTGTACCTATTTGTTGCTACTGAAATGAATAGGATAGAAGGGATTAGAAGCAAAACACTAACATATTTATTTGGTCTTAAATTGATCTAAGTCATGTAATGGGTAGGAAACCAACCATATTACTTGGATTTGTTGTTTGGTTTTCAAATTTAATTGATGTTTAAATACTTAAAGATTTCCTGTCCAAGCTATTTTTACAAAATATATATGTTTGTTTGTTTTTTAAATTCAATTGATATTTAAATAAGTAGACATGATCTTATGAGAATATACCAGATTTTACACTTAATTGCTCAAACTTCATCATACAATAATCAAGTTGTACCTATTTGGTCTTTTGTTCATATATGTAGTTTTTGTTTTATTTTGTGATTCAGTTTTGTATGTTGCCTGTTAATCTAAAGGTTTTTGAATGCCTTCCAAACTGTGTTTGTATATGATTGGATTAAATTTTTATCTTTTAACATGATATCAATATCTACCAGTCTTCTTTCAAAAGTTTGATCATTTTTCAAGAATCTAAATCTTTTACTTCATTTTTGCTTATATGCATTATTTTTTAAGAAAAGTAAAAGTTCTTACACCATCTATCAGATTTGTTTTAAATGATTAGTTAAAAATGAGCTTTTAAACATTGTATTTTAATAAATAGTGTTACTGGTTTAAATAGTTAAAGATTTCCTGTCCAAGCTATTTTTACACTAGGATCATGGTCTCTTTTAGCTTTTTAGACTTATTTATCTTAGTTTCAAAAATTTCTATAGTGTGTCAACACCCAAAATCTGATATAAGGTTCATGTACAGTTTTTGTTTCACTTTGATGCTAAAACAAAATAAAAGTATGAGTTTGTAAACTAAACGGTCATAAGTGTGTGTATAGATGTAAACTAAGTTTTCTGGTGATATATTAACTTCATGAGCTTACTGCCATAATTTTTTACGCTCATGAAGTTAATAATTTGTTCAGGTGGTCATTGTATAAACATGAAGTTGTTGTGGGTTCTATTGGCTAGGAGTATGGGGAGGTTTATGAGTAAATAGTGTTCTTGATGGTAAATAAGCTTAAAACCTCTATTTGTTAGGCAGTTGTGACTTTATAGGAAGTAAATATTGTTCTTGATGACTGTTTGCTGTAAGGGGGTGTAGGTATGGTGATTAGATGGTGAATAAGCTCAAAAACTTAGTAAAGGACATGCATAATTATAAGTAGTAGACCTTAAGTTCTATAGTGGTAAAGCACTTTGTTTGTTGTGTTTCAGATTGAGTTCTATAAGTAGTAGACCTTAGGTTTTAAATGATATTACCCTTTATCCACTGATTTTTATGTCAAATTTATTTCATATCCATATTAGTAAATCAACCATGTATTACCCTTTATGAACTCATCAATTTTAAGCATCTTTATGAACACATCAGTTTTAACTGATATTACCCTTTATCCACTGATTTTGAATGTTCATGTTTTAAGTACATTAAGTTGCAACTCCACAATAAGTCTTTAGGACCATCTCAAAATATAATGGTCAAAAAGTGGTTTGGGTTACTGTTGTAGTGGGTTTGGGTCAAACCTTTCTTAAAGCCAATATTAACTAATTTAAACTGATTTTAACTTGATACATGTATTTCAAGTAGTGTCCTTAAACTGTCTCATAGTTAGGATGACATTTTAACCTCAAAGTTAGCCCATTAAACTAATTTCAAGTAGTGTCATTATGTTTTTTTTATTAAAATTCATATTACCTTATAGACCATTTTAATGAACTGTTGTGATGTATATCCATTTGAGTTGAGAACAACATACAAATTAAAAGATAAATGAATAGTGGCTGGGTTTGCTCATGCTGTTTAATATTGTAATTACAATATAATAAGTTATTAGAGTGCTTGGATCCACCTGTTCCAAATGTGCAGTAAGTTTATTTTGAGAGCTTATCCATCGAAATCCTTCTAGAGTAGTGTTGACTCCCCACTAAGTGACATCACCTGCTGAGAAGCAGTAGCAACACTACCATTATCACAACCAGTTTTCATCCCATCATACAAAAGAAGCTATTATTTGATATTTGAGAAGTTAAAAACGGAATGGCAGTATGCACTTTGTCACTATAAGGATAGTCACAAATGATGGCTTATTTCTATATTTCAAATGTATATGAAATTTACATATTTATTTAAGAATGTAAAAAATTCCCTGGGAAGGTTAATAAAATAACAGATTAGTAGAACATTTCAATACTTCATCCCCATTCCACCTTGAACTTTATATTCTATCAGTTTCTATGTTTTGTTGGTTGAGATATAAGAGCGTGGTTTTTGAGACTATTTGTGATATAAAAGTCAACCAAAACCAAACTAGAACTTTTATTATCAAATGCATTCATCCCTTTTTAACTGTTAATTGTGTCACATGGTTATATTTGATTCATATTTATTGGTTTTTTTCAGGTTTTCGGGGTGCTGATTCTAGCTTGATTGTAAGGTTAGTGGAGTTTTTTCGTTTACTATTGATGTATGCTAAATAATGTGTTGTTTGTTTGTTGTGATTGCATTTTAATCCATCTGTTTTAACATGAGGACCAAAACACAGCTGCTAGGATGACTACATGTCTACATCAATGTTCAAGTCACTGAATGGGAGGCATGTTCAGGTACCACATCTTGAGCATTTTCTTATGTGGAGAATGGATGGGTTGGTTTGGTCGGGTTGCTTGGGTCATAGTATATGATTCATTTGTATGTATAGTAACCATTTTGGTCTTAATGGGAGGTTCCTGATTATGTCATTGACATGAATTTTGTGTTGGATGTTTTTTAACAGTTTTTTAATTATATTTATGCAAGTTAAATATATTTCAGTTGTTTTGAAGTTTTTGATTTTTTTTTGTCCAGCTCTGGCTCAGATACAAGTGTTCTAGGTTTTTGTCATGCAACTCCTTTGAAAGTTGCTGATTTTTCCTTCAACTACCTTGTTGAGAGTATACCTAAATGCTATGAATATCTTCCAAGGTACCTTTCTTTAGGCTTCATAATAGTCATAGTGGTGACTATTTCTACCCATTTACTTACAAACTTTTTTGGTGTTTAGTTAAGTTCATAACGCAGAAAGGGATATCGAATTCACCAAAGGGACAAGTTTTAAAAGAGGATAAAGCTACTTTCATTTAAAAACGACCGTAGTTATAATTATTTTGGGTCCAAGGTTATACATTCATAACTAAACTGTTAACTCATTGAATAAATTGGAGTCAAATTTTTTCTACTGCAATCACTGAAGTAGGGATAAACTGATAATTGATATGCATATTTAACATCAATTTTGCCTTAGAGAACTTATTTACAGTTTATGTTAGTTTGTACATACATAACAGGAACTTATTTATGTTATGAAAGTAATGTAATGTTTATTACATGTGGAAGAGTTGAAGAGCAAGGGATTTGAACCCTATGCTTACAAGTGGGATACAACCCATACTGCTAATCAGTAGCAAGATCTATAAGCAACTTGAAAATGGTGAAGAATCAAACACCGAGAATGATCAAGTTTCAATAACAGGAAGAATTGTGGCCCGCAGGGCTTTTGGAAAACTCTCTTTCTTGACTTTGAGACTTGTATTTCCTTTTTTTTTTTATGAATTCCAGGGTACCAGAAATTGATATATTCTTTCTATCAATTAAAATGATATATTCTTTCTTTATATTTTGATATTTGATATGAAGTCTTATATACCTGGAAATATTAACCTTTGACTTCAAAAGTCAAGGAGGAAAAAGCAAAATGTATAAGCTTGAAACCGTAACTACATGAGTACATCTATAGAAAACAAAGCACATTGTCTATCTAAATATTGTTTATACCATTATATTTTATTTATGTTTCCCGGTTTATGCTTTAGTAAAGAAAACATTAATTTGAATTTATGCTTAGTATAAAATTTGAACTTCATACGGATGTCAAACATATAAAAAATATTACATCTTGCAACCCATTAAGGCTTAAAAAGTTACATTTAAGAGTCAATGTGGTATCATCCCACTTGATAGAGACTTTATCCTTTTGGTTTTAAGTTTTGAGTTCAAACCCAGATAATGATATAATTTGTGTAATGTAGTTTGGGAGTATTTAAAGAGTATGATAAATTTTCCGTTAAAAATAAGTGCATACTGATTTTTTTTATTCATGCCTCATTGGTTATATACTTTGCTGAACAATAACTCAATTTTCTTTTATCGACAAAGTAAGTTTAATGACATTACATGTTTTGCATAGGTGGCAAATAAATACTATACTTGCTCATACTTTTGTACGGTAGAAACTTTTTCAGGTTAACAACGTTTTTATTAGATATTTAATTAATAGAAAACTTGATTTCTTCGTGCATCATTCATTCTTAATAACGTTATATAAACACAATGATTTCCTTAAGTCCTTAACTGATATCTTAAAACTATGTTGACTTCTATCTTACAACTCTTTTGGTTTTAAATTACTATGTTTGTGACCAATATATATATTTCAATTCGGGTGTTTGTTATTATTTGTTTGAGTTCTACAAGGGGTAGATTAGTTAAATCCATGATATAAATTAAAAAACTAACAGACGTACGGTGGAAAATATATGACGAGAGTATCGATAACGTATCAAAAAACAACTATCGTGAATTAGCTGCCATCAGAGTTGTCATAGCCAGATGAGTTGTAGGTGTTGGTTGGGATTCTAGGTCTAGGTGGTGTCTTTCTCATATCTGATCGTTTCCTGAGTTTCCTGCTGTCCGTTTGTTAGTTGCGTTAGTTAATCTTAATTCAATTCTCAAATCTCAATTAAAAACTCAAATTACTCAGTATTTCCAATTTCTAGGTCTAGGTTAAGTCTTGGTCTTTAGAGTGTCCTCAGGGTTCGATATTCATGGTCTTCCTTAGCTTTACTACGATCCGACAGGTACACTTGCCTTAGGGTTCGATCTAGTTTAGGTAGTTTCGGTAAAATTTAGGTATGTCTAGGTCTAGGTTTTAGTAGCATTTTTAGGTACGTTCCGAGCACATCAAGTTTTTGGCGCCGTTGCCGGGGATACTTGGCAATAGCAAAATTAACTTAGGTCGTCGTTAGGAAATTTTGAGTCTTTTTGGTTTTTCCGTGTCTAGAGTCTTAGGATTTCCGTTCTTGAGTCTATATTTTTAGGTTTATTTTTCCTTTTACTTTCTCTTTGAGTCGTGCCACGTTTTATGCCACACACCCGTTCACGAGGTCCCCCAGAGCTTACACCATTGTCTGATCCCGACGCGGATATTCATGAGCGGTTTCGCCTTCTACGCACGGAGCTTGAGAGATTTATCATTTCCACTACCCATTCCAAACCATCCTCTTCCACACAAACCACACGCGACACCAAACCCATTCCATTCCCTGATTTATCATCCATGGCGGCACGTGGCACCTTCCATGAGCAGGCCAGCGCCGTAGTCACCGAGGCCCGATTTGCTATCGCTCAGCCTGATATTCCCAACACCGCGAATTGGCAAGTTCCGTCCCACGTCATCAATGCTTTGACGCACTCCATTCAATTTCATGGACGTGAGGACGAAGATGCGCCGACGCATATTTCGCGCTTTATTCGAATCTGCAACACGTTCGGACTCATGGGAGTCGCGAACGAAATCATCTATCTGCGTCTGTTCCCATTCTCCCTTACGTCTCGAGCCGCGAGTGCCTCGAGACGCTTCCGCCTAACTCGATCGCCACCTGAGACGATCTGATGTTAAAATTCCTGAAGAAGTATCATCCTCCAGCCAAGGCTTCACGTACTCGGGAGGAAATCCACTCTTTCAAGATGGACCCCGATGAGCCTTATTCTGTCGCATACGAGAGATTCAACACCCTTCTGAGTAGATGTCCGCAACACGGGTTGACGGACTGGGCGATCATAGAAAAGTTCTATAATGGACTTCCTTATTCTGTTCAGAAGGATTTCAATATTTCGGCTGGAGGGCATATGATGGAGAAGCTCACTGTGGATGAATGCAAATCATTATTCGAGAGCTTCGCACTTGCTGAACAGCAGGCACCCGGAGGTCGGAGAGCCACCTTGGCCCCGACTAGATCACTCGCACCATCTACATCTACCCGGGGTGTCAATCACATTGGCTCAGAAACCATGCCACCTAGGGAGTTAGAGAATATTTACAAAGCTTTAGAAGAAATCAAACTCCATATCAAAGCCAAATGTGAGCTGTGCAGAGGCGCTCATGACACTCGAGACTGCCCGCTTGCTCTCGCTGAGCAGGTGGACTACATTGGAAACCGAAACCAGTTCGGTAATTCTTTCCAGTTTGGGTGGAGGAGTGGCCAAAATTCAGGATAGCGAGAGGGAGGTAACCCACCTGGTTTTCCACCGAGGAATAACTATGGTGGAGGAGATGACGGGTCTGGTTTAAAGGAGATTAGAGAGCTTATGGCTAACCAGACCCAGATCCTGCAGCAGATTGTGGCGAGAGATGAAGGAACGCAGAAGAAGCTAGCGGAGCATGACACGTTACTGAGAAATCAACAAGCTTCGTTCCTGGATTTGCAGCGTTCGGTGGGTGATATCGCGAAGTAGCTGAAGGAGCTCAATTCCCGTGGGGGTCAGTTTTCTGGTAGTACCTACAAAAACCCCAATGCTAATGTTAACGCCATCACTACTAGGAGCGGGAGAGTTGTTCAGAGTCCATCACCGGCGGTTGTTGAAGAGGAGCCGGTTGATGAGGAGATTGTGCTAGAGACGCCTGACGGGAGGGTGCACGAGAGCGTAACGCCAGCAAGTATCGCACCAAACATCGAGGCTGAGGTAGTGAGAGAGAAGCCGCTGAAGTGGGAGGCTGTTAAAGAGAAGAAGAGAGTGAGGTTCGCGCCGAAACCAATCACGGCCGATGATTTGAAGCGTGTGCCTTATCCTGAGAGGTTGGTTCAACAGAAGAATGCGCGTGAGTACGGGCAGTTTTTAGAGCTTCTTAAGCAACTTAGGGTTACATTACCTTTTACTGATGTCATTAAACAAATGCCTAAGTATGCTAAATTTTTAAAAGACATGTTAACAAATAAGAAGAAGCTTGAAAATTTTTCGGATGTTACTCTTGATGCTAATTGTTCTGCTGTAGTTCAAAATAAATTGCCTGAAAAATTGACTGATCCTGGTACCTTTACAATTCCGTGCTCTTTTGGTGATTCATCTGTTACTTGTGCTTTAGCTGATCTAGGTGCTAGTATTAATGTTATGCCATATTCTGTTTTCATGCACCTAGGATTAGGCGAGTTAGAGCCGACTAGGATGACGATTTCTTTAGCAGATAGGTCGATTGTTAGACCCAAGGGAATAGTGGAAAATGTGATTGTTCAAATTGATAAATTTTTGTTCCCTATAGACTTTGTGGTAGTTGACAGTGCATATGATGCTAGATGCCCTTTGATTTTAGGTAGGCCTTTCATTAGGACCGCCCGGGCGCTAGTTGATGTTTTTGCGGGCACGATTACTTTTAGGGTTGACCATGAGAGTGTAGTGTTTGAAGTGGGTAGACGTGAGGATAGGGGCACCGAATCGGTGTGTTTGATAGGTACTTTTATGTCCTTCATAGATCTTGTGGTTGTAGGAAATCGGTTGGATGATGATGAGTTTGAGGAATATAAGTGTGGGGAGGACACCGGGGGGTTAGTTGAGTTAGTTGATAAAAATGGAATTTTTGACCCAGTAGGAGAACCCGGTGAGGTAGTTGAGAAGGTAGGTGAGGTAGTTGAGGATGAAGTGGTGATAGAGGATAAGTATGGGGAAGATATCGGGGGGTTAGATGAGTTATTTGATAAGAATGAGAATTTTGACCCGTTAGAAGAACCCGAGGAGTTGGTAAGTGTGGAGAGTGACTCGGTGGTTGAAGAGGTAGTTAGAAAGGCCACACTTGATGATTTAGGTATTTTGAATGATGAGGTAGAGTTTAGACCAAGTGTGGGGAGGTTGCATGTGATTTTTCCTACCCATGACCCGGAAATGCGTTTTCTAGGAAAAGTTGGTTTTCTTCCGGGTAGATACAAGCATTGGAAGGTTAAGATGTTGTTTAGAGAAGGAAAGTTAGTTGCTTTATGGACTAAGAAGTTAGTTAGTGGTTTTGTTGATAGGAACCGGGTGAAAACCGGTAGCTTTGTGTTGAGAGATGTGAAATCGAAGCCTCCGGATGGTTTGGGAGGTTTTGGTTCAGTTTTGTGCTAATTGATTAATGCCCGGTTTGTATATTATGTAGTTTTGTTTTATTTTCTGCATTTTTTTTGTTTTTGTTTTCGTGTATGTTGCGTCTTTTGGTTTTGTGTTTTTGGTGTTTGCAGGTGATTCTGGAGATTCAAGATTTGGAAAAGGTGAGTTGTGCAGGTCAAAAGTGCAGGTTTTTGCTGAGTTTTTTGACCATAGACCTGCTGTGGAGAAAAAGAGATAGAAAATTTTTGGGGTCAAATTCCAAAAATTCCCTGGAAATCACGTTCCAAGCGTATCGCCTGGAGGATGGTAGGGCGTAGGCGATACGCGTGGAAGTCTCATGCGGGCCGGTTGTTTGCAGTTCCAGGCGTACCGCCTGGGAAATGTATGGTTGTAGGCGATACGCCTGGAGGAGGTAAGTCAGAAAAAAATTTTCAATTTTAAATTTTTATTATTTCTGGTTACCGAGATTGCGGTGGTTCGTTTGCGATCGATGTGCTGAGTCTCTGGAGTTTCAGGTGAACACGTTTCAACTTGTTTTATTTTATTTTTATTGTATTTATTTTTATTTCTGCTTTATTGTTGTTCCATTCCACATTGAGGGCAATGTGTGATTCAAGTGTGGGGATAGGATACTTTCGTATTGAGTCTTTAAAAATTTCAAAAATTTGAAAAAAATGGGATACTTTCGTATTGAGTCTTTAAAAATTTCAAAAATTTGAAAAAAAATTGAAAAGTTGTTCAAAAATGTCCAAGATTCTGGCTGCAATTTAAATGGAAAATGATAGGAAACTGGGAATTGACTGTCCAATTGTGTGCTTAATTGTTAAATGAATAATTAATTTGGGAAAAGTGTTAAGTTTGGTTGAATGGAAAACATTACTAGTCTATGATGCGTCGGTAGGCCCAACTGACCTAGGAGTAGCTTAAATTGCCTATGTGTTTATTTGTTGTATAAATATGCTAATCAGTCTGCTAGTTGGTTCCCATTTTAGGAGTGATAGGGATGCTGAAACTGATGATTAGGAGGAAAGAGACCCCTTTAGGCTAGATACTCCTATGTCCTTAGAATTTCAAATGAGCATGTTAGTTAATAATCTGGTTAATGAACTAGAGTGAAGGGACAAAATACTCATGTACAAACTAAGGATAGTATCCCGTGGTAAGTACCTCTGATGATGTTCCGGATCTCGCGGGCAAAATACTCATGTATGATTTCGGGGGTAAGACCTTGTGAAAAAATACCTCTGATGATGTCCGTTGGTAATTTTAGGTAAAAGTAACCAATTAAAAAAATAAAAAAATAAAAAAAAATAAATAGAAAAAGAATGAGAAAAGAAAAAAGAGAAGAAAAGAAATGTTAGTTTATAGAATAAATGCTCAAGAAGTTGCATTTCAATAATTAGTTATTCTTTGGACATCTTAGTATCTGGTTTAAAAGGGGGTGTAGAAAATAAAAATGTAAATCATTATTACCCTTTGCTTTGACTGAATATGATTCGGTAGTAGGTTGAACTTGAGCTTTCTTTAGTGGGATCCATAGGTAGACTGAACTTATATCTGGTAATTTCATAAACACATGGGGGCGAAAGAAAAGGTTGGTGGTTGGGTTTAATCGGATCGAAATATCGGCAATTGTAGTTAGGGTGTTATTACGTTATGGAATGTGGAATTGTATGGAGGATTGTTAAATGTAAATGATAAATGCTTAGAGTCAATTTCCTGGTTGTGATTCCATTGCAGTATTTTTCGAGGACGAAAAAAGAGTAAGTGTGGGGATGTTTGATGTGTGCTAAACACATCCTAGTTTCCCGTGTAATTTGTATAATATTTGAGTCGGTTTTGGGTCATTTTTATTTAGTATTTTATATATTTTGGTTATTTGAGTCTTAGTGTGTTTTTGAGTCATTTTTATATAATTTGGTGTGAGTTTGAGTATTTTAGTTATAATTGTGTTTATTAGATCAAATGTGCTCAAAATGATTCATTTATGTTTGGTTGTAGATTGGTCTAAATGCCTAGGGGGATGGTATGATATTAATGAAAGTTCAAGGGATAAAGAAGTTTATTATGAAGTTCAGGGACCGGTGTTGATTTAATGAAAGTAAGGAGGCTGATTTGTAATTATCTAAAAGTTCATCATGATTAAAATTCATCATAATTGGTGAATTCGTGAAAGAAAAGTCGATGAAACCGACTTTACGGCGGCAACACTTATTTCGAAGGGTTCTGACACATTATTCTTAAATGGCACTTTGGAATTAAAAAGGAGGGACATATATATAAAATAAACCCTACATAAGGGATAAGAAGGGACGGCTCTCTTGGGGGAGCAATCGAGAAGCATTCGAGAATTAATTAGAAGAACACGACGTGAAGAAAAAAAAGGGAGTTCGACATAAGCAATTCAGCCGACGCATTGGAGACTTCTGAGACAAACATTGAACGTGAAAGAGTTCAAGAAACAAGTGGAAATCATCGGAGTCAACCATTTAACTTCAATCATTCGGTTCCGGTTTTTTTTATCTCTTGTTTTCTTGATCACTATTTTCTGCAACCATGTTTACTACTAAATTCTGGATCTTGATTAAGTTTTCTGTCATGAACATGATTGTTGGCTAAGTAGTTAGTATCACCTAGACCGTATGATGACTTTTTAATATTTATGACTTTGTTTGGCTTTTGACAACTTGATTGATGTAATGTTTCTTTAATTTCCATTATTGACATGATTGTATGCATATGACCACTAGAGTTAGGGTTTGAATTAATTTACTAAACTACTTAGCCTGCGAATGTCTTTCGGTTTGGGTTGGGTAATCGGTTGCGTGACTGTGTGTTTGCGATTGGTTTGAATACCTGTCTTGATTTTCATAGTATAGTATTTTGATGAATTCTCTGATTCTAGTGTGCTGCCCTAGTTAGACAAGCCGGAAGGTGATAGCTAGGTCGGATAGTCGGGTTGACTAATGGATTAGGATCACATTGCCATCGGAAGAGGGATGCCCTAGGAAATTAGTTAGCTTGCTATTCCGTGCCAGTTGTGTTGATTAGTGGTAGTTCCTGCTAGCTTAAGGTGCCTTAGATTGTTTCGAGGGTGGTTAGGTCTAGTTGAGGTTGGATGTACCCACAAGGTGAACTCCTGTCCGAACGTTAGGAACATTTGCTAAGAAGGACTTAAAAGGTGAATTAGCTGCCATCAGAGTTGTCATAGCCAGATGAGTTGTAGGTGTTGGTTGGGATTCTAGGTCTAGGTGGTGTCTTTCTCATATCTGATCGTTTCCTGAGTTTCCTGATGTCCGTTTGTTAGTTGCGTTAGTTAATCTTAATTCAATTCTCAAATCTCAATTAAAAACTCAAATTACTCAGTATTTCCAATTTCTAGGTCTAGGTTAAGTCTTGGTCTTTAGAGTGTCCTCAGGGTTCGATATTCCCGGTCTTCCTTAGCTTTACTACGATCCGACATGTACACTTGCCTTAGGGTTCGGTCTAGTTTAGGTAGTTTCGGTAAAATTTAGGTGTGTCTAGGTCTAGGTTTAGGTCTAGGTTTTAGTAGCATTTTTAGGTACGTTCCGAGCACATCATATATATATATATAGGGGATGGTTATGGTGAAAACCACTCCGAGTTGGGAAAACTTTCGAAACTCTTTAAAAACGGGGTCAAAGAGTTTTTTCTTCATTCAATTTTTTTTATGGTGATTCTTTAGGTTATAGGCTACCCCTAGGTGTGAAAAAATCAAAAAAACGCCCCGGAATTTTTTTTTAAAAAAAATCTCAAAAAACGGTTGTTACATATGTAACCAATATATGTATACAATGTTACATATGTAACAAGACCGGTTTTTGACATTTTTTAAAAATAAATCCCCGAGGCGTTTTTTTGATTTTTTTTCCACCTAGGGATAGCCTATAACCTAAAGAATCACCATAAAAAAATTAAACGAAAAAAAAACTTTTTGACCCCGTTTTTGAAGAGTTTCGAAAGTTTTCCCAACTCGGAGTGATTTTTTTTTTAAAAAATGTCAAAAAACGGTCTTGTTACATATGTAACATTGTATACATATATTGGTTACATATGTAACAACCGTTTTTCGAGATTTTTTTTTTTAAAATTTTCGGGGCGTTTTTTTTAATTTTTTCCACCTAGGGTAGCCTATAACCTACAAAATCACCATAAAAAAATTGAATGAAAAAAAAAACTCTTTGACCCCATTTTTAAAGAGTTTCGAAAGTTTTCCCAACTCGAAGTGGTTTTCACCATAACCATCCCCTATATATATATATATATATATATATATATATATATATATATAGGGGGTGGAACAATACATAACCCTTGTAAGACACATAACTAAATAACTTATTCTCCACCATTGATATATTATAAAAAAATCATATTTCAATCAATGGTTTAGATTAGATGGGGGTAATTTAGTAATTATACACATAACATACAAATATCTTATCTTTTCTAGATCTCGTTCTCCACCTCCAACAAACTTCATTCAGCTTTTTTTTTTCTCACTTCTATTTCATGAATCCTGTAGAGAGAAAGGGGGAAATCAGGTAAATGTCCAAACATATTTTCCTCAAACACAATTTCTTGCTACGACCACATAGCTGGTTCTTACGAACCTGAAGCATTGTGTAACAAAAATATAAACACGTATTTACATGGTTGCATGCTCGTAGTCACCTGCTACATAGTTGTTGTTGTCTATATTGCATGATCATAGGCATCTGTTACATGGTTGCATCTTCTTACATATACGTTATCTTTTAATAGCAGAGTCCTACCAACTCTTAGGAAAAGGTTACCACCCGTCGAAAACTAAAATCATGATAATACTAGAGATCTCAAAATTTGTTGATGCATAATTCTATGTCGCCATGTGAAGGATCATATTACAAGAAAAACTGATGCAAGTTTATTGTAAGCCAAACTCTAGGCGAACTCCTAGTTCGGACCACACGAACCTGGTTCGAACTGGAGGTTCAGATGATCGTGGTTTAGTTTAGAAAAGTTCAACTATAAATAGGTTGTCATGTATAGAGATTATAACTTCTTGTCACATTGTACACCTTTTGTGTGTGTTTTCTGTGTGGATTTTCTCTCAAGCTTATCAATACAATCTTTAATTTGTATTTACATTTTCATATCTTTTACATCTCATAATCACTAGATTAGCAAACGATCCAACGCTCACGCAATTTTAAAATTACACTTTAATGATGTATGTTGTTACATGTTTGTAGCGAATAATTACATACGCGTAGCGAACAAATACATTTTTGTAACGAACAGTTACACGTATGTAAAATATTAAAAATTAAAAATTTAAATATTTGAATTTCTCCCTCATTGATCAGTATATCACATTTTCTTCTATGTTATTTTTTGTAAACACATTATATATCAGGTAAATGCCCAAAAACATATTCCGCAAACACATTTTCTTGCTACAGCCACGAAGCTAGTTCTTACGAACCTGAAGTATTGTGTAACAAAAATGTAAACAAGTATTTACATGGTTGCATGCTCGTAGTCATCTTTTACATAGTTGTTGTTGTCTATATTGCATGATCATAGGCATCTGTTACATGGTTGCATCTTCTTACATATACGTTATCTTTTAATAACAGATTCCTACCAACTCGTAGGAAAAGGTTACCACTCGTCGAAAACTAAAATCATGATAATACTAGCACCAAAACAATACCAAGATCTAAAAATTACACTTTGGTGTAATTTTTTTAATGTATGTTGTTACATGTTGGCAACGAACAATAGTGTATGCGTAGCGAACAAATACATATGTGTAACGAACAATTACACGTATGTAAAATATTTAAAAAATATAATATTTAAATTTCTCTCTCATTGACCAGTATATCACATTTCTTTCTCTCTTATTTTCCGTAAGCACATTATCTATCAGGTAAATGCCCAAACACATCTTCTTGCTACAACCACGTAGCTGGTTTTTACAAACCTAAAGCATTGTGTAACAAAAAATGTAAACAAGTAGGCGTATGTTACATAGATGTTACATATTGCTGCATGCTCGTAGACAATTGTTGCATGGTTGTTAATATCTATATTCTATGCGCGTAGACATTTAATATTTTAAAAAAAACTTACAGAAGTAAAAAAAAAAGAAAAAGTATATATTTTAAAAAAACAAAAAAGTAAATAAAAAAACTAATAAAAAGTTTTAAAAAATAGATTAAAATAGTAAAAAAAGAGTTAATAAAATAGTTTAAAATATTATTTAATAAAAGTAAAAAAAGTTAAAAAAACATAAAAAATAAGTAAAGAAAAGTAAAAAATATTATATTAAAATTCATAATTCAAAGTTAATAGAAAGTTTTAAAAAAATTTTTAAAAAATTAAAAAAAAATAAAAATAAAAAACGTATAAAAAGTGTATAAAAAATAAGAAAACATTAAAAAATATGTTTTAAAAAAATATTAAAAAACGTAATAAAAACATAAAAAAAAATTCTAAAAAATATTTAAAACAATCAATCTTGACTAATCAAGATATTAATAGTTAATAATATTTTAATAAGGTTTTGTCTTTTAGTTATATATGTTAAAGACTTTATTACCCTTTTGAATTGAAGTAAATAATATGACTTAGATTCCAAATATGTGGCTAGGAAGTGTTCTTGAACACGGAAGCGTAGTAACAACCTCGGATGAATCCGAGCAAGGAGCCAAAACTGGCGATCCTTAGAGTTCTTGGAATCCTCCAAAGAAAACTTATATTTTATTTATCAAATCAACCCCCTTAAAACGAATTACAATGTTCTTTAAATAGATAAACAGAAACTTGGAGAACAAGATAAAATCCAAAAGGAAACTCTTAAAAATACTAAACTAATAAAATAAAGATGTGGTTGCGGGTTTGGGTACGGATCATCCAGATCCGTATCATTCTCCCCGTCTTCAAAAAAACTCGTCCTCGAGTTTTAACATCGGATGGCAACCCACCGGGATCAAACGAAATATCTTCGTGGCCGTTGTTTACGACCGAATCTTCAACTTTGTCTTCTCGTGTCGCCCCGACCGTCTTTAAGAAAACATAAGTGGGTCCCATATCTATTGGGTTACCGAGCAGTCCCCCATCCTTCTCCTTCTCCCACACTTTAAATAAGACTCGTCCTCGAGTCTTGAGAATGTCAAAAAAGTCGACTCCTTTGTTCCTGAACGTTCGTTTAGTGATGAACCATACTTGATAAAACGAATGAAAATTCTGATGTAGTTTCATTTTTATTATGCAAATTTTAAATACTACAATGTATCTAACCAACCTCGCATATATAATAAGCTTCGTAACATGTCGGACTTTTACTGTATCTTCATATCCTGTATCTTCATATGTACCCATCGTTGACTCTTTAATTTTCTTGACCATTGTTATCAAACTTGGGAAACTCATTCTTTCCTTGTTAATATTTTGAAAAACTAAATTTTTAGGATATATTGGGAATTGCAATTTGAACTTGAGCCCTATGCCACATTGTACGGGAATTACCCTTGCACCCCCATGTAATCCTGATTTGAATTCTAATATTTGAGGAAAATATTGTGCAATCATAAATAAATCTTGCGGATATGTGGAATATAATATTCGTTGGACACATACCGCGTTGAGAGTTTGATCGTTACTTGAACTTTTAGTAGCACACGACGAAACTATCTCTCGCACCGTGAGCCTAGCGTCACGATCGACATTGTCTTCGTAATAAGTTGGTTCAGAGAAGCGATAACCGGTATGACAGGAAGGATACTCCTCCTCCTCGTTCTCATCGTCCCAGACAATGAATTCCAATTCGGTTTCCCCCAGACACTCTTCTTCATCCCCGTACACATCATACACGGGAGGAAGATCATAGATAACGTCCACATTGGTAGGATGCTCCTCATCCCCGGTTGACTCGTCCCAGACGGGTTCTACCGGTTTTGTTTCCTGCCATGTTGACGAGGCTTTAAGATCTCGGATTCGTTGCTTAAGTCGTCAGATCTCTTGTCGTAACTCGAGGTCTTGGACTTTTCGACTGAGTCGCTTGATCTTCTCTACGTCTCGAGAGTCACGGTGATAGTCGGCGTTGCCTCCGGCGGCGAATCTACGTCGATGATCACAGTGATTCCACCGATCCATGGCTCTGATACCAAATGAACACGGAAGCGTAGTAACAACCTCGGATGAATCCGATCAAGGAGTCAAAACTGGCGATCCTTAGAGTTCTTGGAATCCTCCAAAGAAAACTTATATTTTATTTATCAAATCAACCCCCTTAAAACGAATTACAATGTTCTTTAAATAGATAAACAGAAACTTGGAGAACAAGATAAAATCCAAAAGGAAACTCTTAAAAATAATAAACTAATAAAATAAAGATGTGGTTTCGGGTTTGGGTACGGATCATCCAGATCCGTATCAGTTCTCATGGTTCTCACAATAATAAAAAGTTCTCAAATGATCCTAATCCTACATATATATATATATATATATATAGATAGATATGATTAGGTTCAAATGAGAACTTTTTATTTTTAAAACCACATCTCAACCACTAATTTCAGGTGGGGACCACTATAATTCATGTGTGAGTTTTTCATATATATAAACTAGTGGTTTAAATTGGTTTTTAAAAGTTCTCAATACCAATTAGAACTTTTGAGAACCATTTTAAGCAACTAGTTTATATATATGAGAACCCCCCACGAATTACAGTGGTCCTCACCTTATATTACTGGACACTGGTTGAGATTTAGTTTTTAAAAGTCCTAATTTTAACCTAACCTTATATATATATATATATATATATATATATATATATATATATATATATATATATATGAGAGAGAGAGAGAGAGAGAGAGAGAGAGAGTTGGGTTAAAATACAAAGTGGTTTTTGTGTAAGAAGTGTAGGAAGCAATAAGATCTCGTCACATGTACTATCATTAAAATAAAGATAATGGGTAATTTAGTCATTGAATATTTTTAATTATTACAACCCTCTTTTCTTTAATTATAGTCAACATCAACTTTTAGTTAAATTTTAAATATTAGTATTCAATATTAAAATATGTTGTTCTAAAAACAAGATATAAATTCGATTTAATTTAATATTATCAACTTTTTAAATCAAAATATTTTATATTGTTAATATGTACATTACTTTTTATTGCAACATTTTATAATTGTGTGATGTATATCGAAAACAATGTGTTTTGAATCAAAATAATGTGTTAGGATATCGAGCCATTTTTGTTTGTGTGTTATTAATGCACATAATAGTGTGTTTGAAATATTGAGAATGTGTGACATGTTGTGTAGTGAGTTAAGATAAATTGTGTAGTTACTTAAGATATATATTTTATACTATAGTGAGTTAAGTTTATTATGCAGTGTGTTAGGTAAATATAAAATGATGTGTTTCCTTTAATTGAGCACGTTGAATACTTAAAACACCTTATTGAAATAAATTAACATAATTTAGCAAAAAATAAAACACCATGATAAAAATTAAAACACAATGTTAAATGTAAATACCTGTTGAAAATTAACACTCGGTACAAATTTTTTTTTTTAAAAATATTATTTATTTTATATAACAATACAATACTTAAATTAACGATAACAAATAATCGATTTTGTAGAATATCGAAGAAATATTTATATGAACATATGAAAAAATTATCTACATTTTAAGTAACATTATACACGTTCATTTAAGTTATTAAATTTCTTGAAACAACTAGCAATTAATACTCTAATGCAAAAGACTTTTCTACCCTTATTTTCAACTACAAGCATTTAATTCAAATAAATTTAAGTTTTTTTATTGACTTTTAATCTAGACCTTTAAAAAACCCATCTAATGCCCTAAAGCATTCTTACACTTCTTACAATTAAAACACTTTGTACAATAACCTTACCATATATATATAATATATATATAATATATATATTATATATATATTATATATATAATATATATAATATATATATAGGGAGATGATCATTTGAGAACTAATTTGATTTGAGAACTAAAAAGAACTAAATTGAGGCACAAGATTATTTACATGTATCCCCCTCCCATTAATTGTAGTGGTCCCCCTGAAATTTGTGGTTGAGAATTAGTTCTCAAAAGTTCTCAAAACAAAAAGTTTTTATTTGAACCTAACCATATATATATATATATATATATATATATATATATATATATATATATATATATATATATATAGGGTAGGGATATAATGAAAACCTCTCCGAGTTTGGAAAACCGTGAAAATCAAGCTAAAAAAATCGATTTTTGTTCCGATTTTTTTATGGTGATTCTCTAAGTTAAAAAGACCCCCTTTATGCAAAAAAATAAAAAAAAACGCCTAGTAAAATTAAAAAAAAAATATTTTATAACCGAGGTTACATATGTAACAGGGTACTGTTACATATGTAACCTCGGTTATAGAATATTTTTTTAAAAAAAATTTTACTAGGCGTTTTTTTTATTTTTTTTGCATAAAGGGGGTTTTTTTAACTTATAGAATCACCATAAAAAAATCGGAACAAAAATCAAAATTTTTAGCTTGGTTTTCACGGTTTTCCAAACTCGGAGAGGTTTTCATTTTATCCTTCCTCTCTCTCTCTCTCTCTCTATATATATATATATATATATATATATATATATATATATATATATATATATATAAGGAGAGGATCATTTGAGAACCAATTGGGTTTGAGAACTTTTGAGAACCATTTTAAGCCACTAGCTTATATATATGGACCCCCCCTAACGAATTATAGTGGTCCCCACTTGAAATTAGTGGTTGAGATTTAGGGTTATTGCAATACCACGGGAAACGGAGGCGAGGTGCTGAGATGGAGCAAGCGGCGGGCGGCAAACACTGCTACGCCCAACGCGGGGTGCCAGCGACGAAGACCCCAGCGGCGCCCCTGCCCCGTCCACTTTCTCCCTCTCTCCATTTATGAATCAAACCGTTGGAGTGGGCCCCCACCCCTCCAACGGCTATTTTGACCCTTTAAAAAATATTCTATGTTTTTTAACCTACTTAAACCCCCAATTCACCCATCTTTATTATACCAACTTACAAATCTCTCTCCAATCTTCTACCATTTTCTTTTAAAAATAAATCCCCACCAGCTCTTTAACTCAAATGATCAAACTCCTTCCACCCCCACATCTCAACAAAACATTTTTCGATCGAGTGGGTACGTATCGTATGTGATTTCTTCATTGTTTATGCCTAGCCAATTAGCTGGTTGAAGCCAAGAAACTCCGTACCCAAGTTATCTCCGTAACGATTCCCAACCCGAACCTGAGGTTGTGATGGATCCACAACCCGATCCGCAACTAAAACGAGGGTCAAAAAAATCGAAGAAAAATAAAGAAAAAGAGTAATCTTCGATCCCGGAAGGTCCACGTCAAGCGATAAAGTGGACGAGTGCGGAGGAGTTTATGTTGACTAGATGTTGGATCGACACTTTCGAGGACCCCGAAAAAGGTATTAAATAATTTTTAGATTTCATGTATTTATTTTTAGACTCTAACGGCAATTTTTAGGAAACGCGCAAAGCCATTATCGTTTTTAGTCAAACGTTACGGACAAGTAGCACGCCGAGTTGAAAGCCCCACCCGATTACCGAATGAAGCACCAACTTCACTCAAAATGGACAAAAGATTTGAACCCGAAGATCACAAGGTTCAACAACTTGTACAACAATTTGGTGAAACAACGTAAAAGCGGTCAAAACGATACCGACATTTTGAAGATGACGCAAGAACGTTATAGGTTGGAACACAACAACAAAAGTTTTGATAAACTTGATTGTTGGGATTTGGCCAAATTGAATCCTAAATGGCAGGCGGGGACTCGAAGTCCAAGCCTCCATAAGAACAAAAAAGTCTGATTCCAATGATTATAGCACTGGGGCTTCGGATGCATGAGGCCAATTTAATCTTAATCTCAAATTGGATGACTCGGAGGAGGACTCTCCCAAAAGCCCGCCCAACTTGCAAAGGCGCATCGGAAAACAAAAGGCGAAAAGATTAGCCCGACAAGGCCAATCTTCTTCAAGTGTTCGGTGTTGGCAGAGAGGTTCGATAGGTTCAACGATATCCAAATGGAAAGACTTGAACTACAAAAACGTTTTGAGGAACGCAAGGCGAAAGACGAAGAGCGGAGGAAAAAGAGAAGAGGACCAAAGCGACAACAAATGTGTCGTGATCTTGAAGCGGTGACTAAACCGATCGACAATTTGGACGAAGAAGGAAAAACAATTGCTAAAGTGATAAGAGCAAGACGTTTAGCAACATATAATAAAAATTAGGAGCAAGGCTTTTAATTTTATATTATGTTTTATTTTAATTAATGAAATTATTTTTTAAATTTTATTTGCTTTGAATAAAAAAATATTAAAAATGAAAGTGTGGGGTTGAATAAGTGTGGGGAAGGTATTGCAGTGAAAAAGTGTGGGGAGAGTGGGGAGATGATGTGGCACTGAGTTGGCAAAAATAAAGTGTGGGGAGTGTGGGGAGACCATTGTGAACACCCTTAGTTCTCAAAAGTTTTTAAAATAAATAGTTCTCATTTGAACCTAACCCCCTATATATATATATATATATATATATATATATATATAGGGAAATGATCATTTGAGAACCAATTGGGTTTGAGAACTTTTGAGAACCATTCTAAGCCACTAGTTTATATATATGAAAACCCCCCATGTATTATAATGGTCCCAACCTGAAATTAGTTCTCAAAAGTTCTCAACATAAAAATATCTCATTTGAACCTAACCCTATATATATATATATATATATATATATATATATATATATATATATATATATATATATGTCACACCCCCAAAATACCACTAACGGAGTTTATACCGTTAAGGGGCGCGACTAGACCAGGATCCACAACCATAGTTACAAATACTAAATGAATCAGGGTTAGTTCAAACACAATTTATAAATCAAAGTCTTAAATTACATACGCAGCGGAAAATTAATTGTCCTTAGCACTAACCACGTGCTTTACATAAATGTTGTTTTAAATTCCCAATTTAGTTTAAATAAAAGTAAACATCTTCTGTGTCATGCCAACCTCCAGCGGATACTCCTTAGCGATCTGCAAAAGTTTAAACCACGCAAGTGTCAACCTAACGGTTGGTGAGTTCACAGTGGGCTTGTCATGCATTGGCCCGGTCTCATAATCATAATTCGTGTCAAGATATACTTACAAGTTATTTATTTGTGAAAAGCAATGCTCGTAATTAATTCTCAGTTTATAAATGGTTTGTCCGTGACCTACGTCATCGGGTATGTACTAGTTCCGTAAAGTTAAAGGACTCAACCGATATCGCGGGTAGCTAATCCGTTGTTCCATGCTCTAAGGAAGTTTGTACCAAAGCTGACTTATTTTGTGGGGGCCGAGCCATCCCGTACGGTGCGGACCTACGTCATCGCGGTTTTTGCCTCCCCCGTGTCCTCTCGGGACCACGGTCAAATAGGCTGATATTGTTCCTCCGTGCACTTCCCGTGCCACGGGGCGGAGTTTGTCAAACTCCAGTAGATCTACCCAACATCCCCTCGCTTTCACAAATTAATGGCACAATTAAGTTGAGGACTTTTAAGTTATAAGGCATCCTTAGAAAACATGTGATATCATGTGGTTCAGACTTTAACCTACACTAGCCATATTAAAACGTTTTCAGTTTTGTTTCAGAAAATAGTTTGCTTGTAGTTCACAAGTGTTTCCCATAAAACACTTCAGTTCATCAAGTGGGTGCCAAGCATCCCGTGTTCTCATGTTCATCAGTAGGTGCCTAGCACTCTAGAGTTTATCAGCATTGTTTTCGTTAAGTTATTCGGTGTGGCCCAAACGGACTCACGGTAAGCGGGTTAGTGACACTCACCTTTGGTTGCACTGCTACACTTCAAGTGATCCAAATATTGTTGTTTAACGAAGACCTAGAACACGTTTAGGTCTTAAGTATTAGTTTCGTGTCTAATCTTTACTTAACGTCACTATGGCCCATAACATAGCACGTTGCAACTATGACTCGACATACCGACACACGACACCAATGGTTGATCATAATCAAGGGTTCATATAAATCAGATATTAAACATGTTTCATCATGGCATAATCATGTAAGTCATGGCATAACACTTAAGCAAATTTCACAAGTTTGGTTTTTAGGTCAAGTCTTAGTTTCGCTAGTATAGTTTCGCTAGGCAGTTTCGCTAGGTGCACGGGCAGCACTTTCGCTAGGCATTGCCCGGTGACACAGTTTCGCTAGGCTAGTTTCGCCCGAAACTGCTGACGCAGTTTCGCTAGCCTAGTTTCGCAGGGAAACTGGTTTGAACTTTCGTTCAGGTATTTCGCTCGATAGTTTCGCTCGAGCTGGTCTGGTCAGGTTACCCGGCGACACTATAGTTTCGCTGGTCAGTGTCGCTGGAAGGAGATATAATTTCGCTACTTAGTTTCGCCCAGAGAACAGACAGTTTCGCTGGTCGCGAAAAACACACGGATTTGCCTAAAAATCAACCTAACAGCTTCTGATCATACATGCAATTCATTATCTAGCATCCATAGGCATTTACCAACATAAATCAAGCAGCTTTATCATGTTTAACATGCATTTTAATCATCAAATCTCTAAAAACACTTCTAAACCCTAAAATGACCAAAATTTGCATAAATCATCATCATGGTTTGTTTTTAAACGTAAAGTTGCTGACTTTATGGTAGATCTAGCATCCCTAAGCACTATCTCAGAAGCATACAAGTTTTCATGAAGGTTTGAGCATACTTTATAAAGAAACACATAGAAAACACATAAATAAAGGTTTTTTGGGACTCACGTTTGGTTCAAGAATCGATAGATGAGATGAGATGATGGTCTAGAGGCTAAGATCTCGGTCCCTTGATGGTATCCTCGGCTGACCAGATTCCAGAGAAGTGTGTGTGTGTGTTTGTTGTGAAATGAGGCAAATGAGGCTACTAGGGTTCCTTAAGTTTATTTATATCAGAGGCTAGTTTCGCTGGTAGTTTCGCTGGCCAGGCGAAACTAGCTCTGGTCTCGGGTACATTGATCAGTCTAGCCTGCTACCGGGCGAATCTGTAGTTTCGCTCGGTAGTTTCGCTGACTACCAAATTTAGGCAATTTTTACATAATCAAGTATTTACAATTAATCATGCTATTCACAATAATAAGTCATGTATTTAAATCACATTGCACATAAAGACAATCAATGATGAACATATAACACATATGGACGGGTTCGGTGATCAACCAAAGGTCGTGGACGTATTCGGCCTAGTTAAGCATTAGTTACTAAGTTAACACTTATAATCGTAACTAACGGATTTGTCTAACGGAAGTTAACCTTGAAATTCTCGGGTGTCACAATATATATAGATGGAGGTTCAAATGCAAACATGCATTTTGCCTAAGATCGGTGCGAACACGCATAGAAATACCTTTTCTCGGTCATACGATGTAGTTTAATGCTGCTATATGATCAGGAATATGTGCTAGTACGTATATATGATCAGAAATGGTGCTAGTGTATGATCAAAAGTGGTGCTAGCTCATGCACAAAAACTTTTGTGTTGGTATAATTTTATGCTGTGCTGGCATTTTTTTTTGTGCTGGTATACTTATAACTTAAAAAAAACATCAAGGATAGGATCAAGAAACTGCACTGGTACATGTATGCTTCTACCTAGCACCATTTCTGATAATATACCAGCACTAAAACTACATCGTGGGACAAAAGAACGGGTTTTTTTTGCCTGTCCGCACCGTTCGTAGGCAAAATGCCTGTCCGCACCGGAACCGCCCATATATATATATATATATATATATATATATATAGGAAAGTTATTGTACAAAGGACTAATTGCGTGTGAAGCGTGCGAAGGGATTTAATCTGCTCACCTGCGCCTTTTTTTATCTGACGGCTTATAATTAATTGAATGGCTTTTTCACGGAGAATTAAACAAAAAGGGTAGCAACGTCATTTTACCAAAAGGGCGAACCTATTAGAACCCGTATCACGCAAACATTTCAAAAACCATCACAAAAAAACGGAATCAAACAGGCGCTGAAGTAAAATTCAAAAACCATACGATTCTACACTCTCTGAAACCCTACTACAATGGAGAAAGCAACAATTTCATCAAAAAAAGGTTGAAATACAATTAAACTTTTATAGAATGAATCTATACAACATATGATACTGAAAAACATTTTGCGTGAGATGCGATATTTGAACAGTTTGATAGTTATGCATGTCTAAGAACGCAGGAAAGAAGGACGAGAAAAGAACAAAGAACAGACACGACAAGCCGATTATGACAGACGAGAAGATAGAGAGAGGTTGCGTTAATCATTAAAATTGTTAAAACCTAGTTATTACATTATATGCGTTGTTTTATTTGAATATGTTGCGTTAATCGTATAAAACAATGTCTGTTGAGAATCTGTAGGATTGATTTTTTTAGCTTGCGTGAAATGCTTTACACTATTTGCGTGGATTTTGAACCACTTACGTGATTACTCTGAAAAAATAGCATCATGAATATAACTTGCATAATTTCAAAACATATGCTTGCGTGATTAACTTTATACACTATTTGCGTGGATTTTGAACCACTTGCGTGATTTCAGTACAAAAGTTGGCTGAGTTGAGGAAGAAAGTTATACAAGAAGGTCACAATGATGATGATGACTTTCAAAAACCTTTGAAAAAGAAAAAAAGAAAAGCAACAGCAAAGGATGATAAAGAACAAAAAGGGAAGCCTAAAACACAAAGGCAAAACAGGTTTGTAGAATACACAAACAAGAACATAACAATAAGGTGCTCTATTGAAAATCAATGAAGAATTTCAATGAGAATCAGAGAAAATCAATAGATGAAATTGGCTTCTCAAGTGCTTTAAATCCGACAATGAAAAATCACGCAGCTGTATTGGGCTATTGGCTGGTAAAAAACTATGACACAGTTAATCATGACCTAAATGTGAGCAGACACAAAATCAAGGTAACTGCACAAAAAGTGCATGAGGTTTTTGGAATCCTTATGGGGAAAATAAAGATAACAAAGAAAAACAAACCAAGAAAGGGATCAAGCAAGTCAACTGATGACTTCAAAAACCAATTCGACAAACCAGGAGTATCAGTTGCTAATGTCATTGATGTAATGAGAGACCAAACTCAAGAAGGAAGAATGTTCAAGATAAACTTCCTTGTTGTTTGGAATACAGTAATAGGCTACATCATAAAATTCAAAACTGTAAATCAAAGGTTCCTGATCAGTATTGAGGATATGTCTGAAATTAAAAACATGGACTGGTGTAGTTATATGATTGATATGCTGGACATGACTACAGAAGAGTGGCATGAGGATCAATTTAATGGTCCTTTGACCTTCCTCACGATATGTTTTACTAAAAAAAGTGTAGAATATGTTTATGACAAAGTAATAGAAATAATGTTTAATAATGTTTTAAAAACACAGGTGCTATACACACATGAATGGCAAAAAAGGCACAAGGTAATAATTGATCCACAACAAACACCAACAATACTGTACATTTCAGATAGAACCTTAGAGATGATGCAGGAATATTTGTATGATAATGGCCCACTAACTGATGTGGAAGATCAAGATGATGAGGATGCTGATATCAGAAAATAACAGATGCAGCAACATCCCTTCAAACAATGAAGACAACTGAAGTGGTGCAAACCTCACCAGAAGTAATGAAAGTACCTGAAGTGATGGAAAAATCACCTAAAGTAATAAAAGAAAGTGATATGGTAGAAATTTCAACTCAAGATATAATTGAATACTACAAAACACCAGAGAATAAGAATAATGAAGATGAACAACCTGTATGTTTTCTCGAATTAACAAAAAAAATCACGCATGTATTAATTAAAATGACGCATGCAGTAATTAAAAATCACGCATGTTATAATTGAAAATAACGCATGTTATGAATATAACATTATAGCAGGTTTCTCAGAGGGGTGCCATGGAGAAGGATAATGATGATGAAATACACTATGATTTCTCAGGTGGTTATGACCTTCATGAAGATGAAAACATCATCTCTCCCGCATTAAACATAAAAATGCCAGTAGGAACTTTCACCTAGAGAGTTATTGACTACTACATCACACCGACACAAAAAGATACACAGACAGAGAAGAATGTAAGTTTTCATCCATATTCTTAATAGTGAAAAATCCCGCATGTCTTAAAACAAAAAACGCACCCTATAAAAGTATCACGCATGTGTTTTCCTACTAATAACGCAAATATTTTAAAACATCTTCTCAAAGGAGTGGATGACTTCAATAGATCACCACATGCTGGTGTTTGATAAGGTTTTGGCTGACATAACAACTTTGATAGAAGATGGAAGAATCAAACACAGTGACAACTACACCTACATTGAAATATGTGAAGAGTGGAAGCAAAAACTGAAAAGTCTATCACAAACTCAAGAAGGTACACCTGAACAAGGTGATCCAGAGATAATAGAAGTCTCCATAGCAGAGGAAGAAAAAAAGGGAGGTGAAGAAGAAAATGTTGAGGTTGAGGATGATGTTGAAAATATAGAGAAAGGTAAAAATGGAAACACCTTCAAACAATAACGCAAATGTTAATTAAAATAACGCAATAAGCATTTCCTAAAAAAAATAACCATTTGAATGTAAAAAACAGAAGGGCAGAAGGATGATGAAAATAATGATGCTGGAGATGTTGAACCTGAAGATGGTGGAATTCAAACTGAACAGAAAGGTAAAAATGGAAACACCTTTGATAATAACGCAATTGCTAACTATAATTACGCAAATGACCATTTCAATGAAAAAACACAGAATGAGAGAAAGAAGATGACGAGGAAGAAAATGAGCAAGTACATGTGACACATGTGGAGGAGCAGATAGAAAAAAATGAAACAACCCAAGGTAATAATGCATGTTAATAATCTTTCTAACAATTTGATATCTAATTTTATAATTTTGAAAAACGCAGAAGGTAACAAAGATGTGGTAGTCAATGATGACATAATTCAAGGGGGGACTCAACCTCAAGCATCACAGATAGAAGGTAATTACGCAATGCATATTTATTTTCCAACTTTCAAAAAAATAACCCTATTGGACTTTGATAAAAAAAACAGATTCTACTAAAAAAAAAATCAAGTTATCTCTTTGATACAAAAAATGCCATTCCTGCAACCACCTATTTTAGTGAAAGCAGAGAATCAAAACAAAGAAGAAGCTGCAAAGGATGCTACTGAAGAAGAAAATATTAAAAAAACTGAGGAGACAAATTTGCTACAAAGTGAGGAGAAGCAGAAAGAAGAGAATGAGGAGAAACAAGGTAACTAATTTTTTTTTGTATTCATTATGAGATTAAAGTGTGAAAATAATCACGCATAAAACCTAAAAAATGAATTAAAAAATAGAAGAGAACAGTGAGAGGATGAGGAACAGAAGGATAATGATAAAACTCCTGAAAGGGTGAAAGTTGATGAAGAAGAAAATCAATATAGCCCAAGAACAAAGAGAAGGAGAAAAAGGGCCTTTGCACTTAGGTCCCCCCTACTACAGGAAAATAGTTGAAATAACAACTAAGCTGCAGGTATTAGAAAAAATGATTGCAGATTGACTGTTCACACCGATCGAAGATGAACAGTAAGGATGTATTCATGTTAAATTTATCACAAATACAATAAAAAAATTGCATAAACAAAATTACATGTTTTTTTATAACTTATGCAGATATGTTGTGTATGAATCAAACTATGGAACAATAATGTATAAAGCTGTATTGGAAAGCTTTCATCCTGGAATCTACGTACACACATATGCTCTGGATGCATATATAGAGATATTGATGAAGAGCAACACATAAATCAGAACTAACCAATGAGATTGTTTTGCCTATCCACATTGCTGGTACAAAAAAAAAAAATAACGCAACTTATATAGAAGAAATCACGCAACAACATATTTTGATTGCTGATTTAAACTTTTTTTGCAGTCTGGTGTACTCTACATCAAGGAACAGTATTGTGATGATTATAGGCAAAAAATATTTACAGACAACCTGCAAAAACACGTAGAAAGATTGGGGATGTCTTCACTATGGAACGTGGATCTATGCTTTATTCCTATTCTAATGAGCAGACACTTCTATGTAATCTGTTTTGATATCAGAACTGGAGCTGTCAGCTTGTTAGACAACATGGTGGATCGGAAAAAGTTTGAGAATAGATACCAAGGAGTCCCCCATAAAGTGGTAATTCTTTATCACACAACATTTTCTTAAAATAACGCATGCTTTAATTTTGTAATAAATTTTTTAATTACGCACCCCTTATATAATAATAACGCATTCTTTGAAAAATCACGCACCGTTCAAATAAAAAATAACGCGTTGTGCAATAAAATTTGCAGCTTAAATGTTTGAAATGCTATCTGGAAAGCACAAAACATCCTCATCATATGCTGTTCGACCATCAAAACATCGAAAGGGTAAAAATGAAATGGAGAACCACGAAAAACTATGTTGATTGTGGAGTATTCGCTATAAGGCATATGGAGACTTTTTTTGGTGATGTCAATTGGGAGTGCAACTTTGCAAAGGAGTCAGATCCGAAAAATGTGCAGAATAAACAGTTGATTGAACCGAGAAACAAATATGTCGCAAAAATCTTTCTCTCCGACACAGATAATATGAAAGCAGACGTCGTCATCAAGACCAAAGCCCACATGAAAATCTTCGGGGAACACATGGATATACATGACGAAAAGAAATCGACAATTGAGCTTATCAACGAGAGAGTACAAAAAGCAACTGGTTGAAAAACATTTGTTTGTATGTTTAAGATTTGGTTTAAGATTTATAAAAAATTTGGTTATCTTATTTCCACGCATAATATACAGCACTATTACGCATGCTAAAGTTGTATAATCCTAGTATCCCATAAAAAAATGAACATAAGTTAAAAAAAGAAATTTGAGTTTCTGTAATCACACATGTTTCTTCAATTGACGCATGAAGAAACTAGATATAAATCAGGTTACAACAATAACGCAACAATATCTAATTAAAAACATACGCTATGACGTTATCTATCGTCTATTTTAATTAAAAAACTTTAAATTGACAAAAAATGCCCCTCCACGTCCAGAAAGAAAACGCCACGCGTCGGCCTCTCCTTCCTTCGCACGGATATTAAACCTTTTGTATTTAAACTTTCACCTATATATATATATATATATATATATATATATATATATATATATAGGATTAAGATCATTTGAGAATGTTTTTATTATTGTGAGAACAATGAGAACATTTCTCAGCCGCACATTCGAGATCTAGACCATATTATTTATTTTAATTCAAAAGGTTAATAAAGTTTTTAACATATATAACTAAAAGACAAAACCCTATTAATCTAGACCATTCATATTAAAATGTGGTTAAGATGTGTGGTTCATATATGTTCTCACGGTTCTCACAATATATGTTGGTTCTTAAAAGAACCTAACCCTATATATATATATAGGGAAAGGATGATGCGAAAATGCATATATTTTGCGAAAACACGAAAACCATCTTAAAACCAACATAACTTTTTCATACGTTAATATATTTTTTAAATTTTTTCACCAAAGTCTTATAATTATGTTATCTTTAATTCTATAAAAACAAAAAATAAAAAAGTTAACATTTTTATTTTAATTTTTTTATGTGATACACATGTGTACCACAAAAAAAAAACTCATACTTTAGTATGAGTTAATATTTGTTTTCGCTAAGGCTATGTGTAATGGTTGTGTGTTTTCAAGCCCCTCATGTGGGCATTATCCGCCATGTGGCATCCTACATGGCATGTGGGCTTGAAAGCAAAAGAAGTGTAGTGGTATAAAGCCCCTTTCAAACCCCAACATCATTACACAACCCACACATTCACCCTCCTTTCCGGCGTGAAACATTTGGCGCCTCCCCCCCCATTTTTCCTCTTTAGCGCCACACCGTAGTGGGTGGGGGCGTGACCGGGGCGTTATAGGGGCGCGAAAAGGGGTTTCAAGCCCCTTTTAAGCCCCATTACGGATAGCCTAAGACGCACCATATGTGTTATATTTCTGTCATTTTTTTTGTGTTTTTTTGAATGATACACATGTGCACCACACCCAAAAATACCTTCATATATGTGGTATACATTACTATTTTTAAAAGGAAATTGCACCATAAGTCTTATAGTTATGTTATCTTTATATCTAATGAAAAAAATAACACTTTATAACTTTTTTAATTATATGTTGCACATGTGCACTATGTTTCATTATCATTAGTACCATAAATGTTTTAGTGTTTTTAATATGTTTTTAACATAAGGAGTGTTTTTACACATGATAATTCGTTTTTTGTGCAGTAGTAATGATGATGATACACATGTGTATCACACGTGATACACATGTGTATCACACGGGAAAAAAAAACCGTTCATTTTTTTAATATTTGTTTCCAGAATTGAAGATACCGTAATTTTAAGACATTTGGCGCCATTTTTATGAATAAACATTAACGTATGAAGAAGTTATGTAGGTTTTAATATTGGTTTTCTCGTTTTCGTAACATAAAGGGTTTTCGCATTATCCTTCCCCTATATATATATATATATATATATAGGGAGAGGATCATTTGAGAACCAATTGGTTTTGAGAACTTTTAAAAACCATTTTGAGCCACTAGTTATATATAAGGAAGGCTGCAATTCTTTCTTTGTAAGTTAACTATTTCTGGAATTTGGAAAATCTATTATTTCTATGAACAGGGACTTGGGCAACCGAAATTTGGGCCTAAAATTATGGATGGAGGAGGTAAATGGGAGATGGGTTTGGAATGGGGGTACTTGCTCGAGCTTCTCTGTGAAGGAGGTTCGAAAGCTCATCTCGCCTAACAACATTATTGATCAGAGGCAACCCCTATATTGGTCGAAGTTGGTTCCAAGTAAGGTGAATTTATTCGTGTAGAGGGCTTGCAAAACCGCATTGCGAGCGCTGATGCGCTTACTAAAAGGGGCATAACTGTTATGTCACACCCTGTAAAATTTTGTGTCGGGATGTGAACCAGCGTTATCACAGACAAGGTCAAGAACGTACTCTGGATGATTCAACAACTAGAGCCGTTTGGAAGTGGATAATTGTTTGGAGTAAATTGGAGTTTTCAAATCATTACGCAGCGGAATTTAAGTAATGAGTTACACAAATTGTTTTAAGTTTCACAAAACAATAGTTTTCAAAAGATTTTTGAGACATGACATCGTCAGATGTTATGCCAAGAAAATCTCCAACGGCTACAATCCTACTCCAGAATTTATTGAAAGATCCTAAATGCAACAGTCATCAAAGCAGGTCCAGATAGGTAACAGCAGAAATGTTAAGCACCTGAGAATTCACATAAGAAAACGGTCAACAAATAATTTTGTTGGTGAGTCACACAGGTTTAAAGTAGCTAGCTTTGAAAAGTATACAAAAGTTGTTATGAAAGTTTGTTTATGCTATTCTTTGACAAAATCAGATAAGACTTGTTGAAATGTTACCATATACCCTGAATTCCGAAACTGACTGATTACCCACTCTTGGCATCTTTGTCCAGCGGATACCGCAAAAGTAAGATATAACAATTTGTACTCTTTGACTAATAAAACGGAGTCATGATTGGAGCGACCGAATCAGAGCAGGGGCGTTAACCCAATAGATCTATTCAAACGTTACCGTTTCATATGATAATTAATCGGATTCAGTTAATAGTGGGGTTTGGTTATAACATGAATAAACATGAAATAAAAGGTGTGGACGGCCGAAAGGCACATGTAACAGATAGGTTAACAAAGTCTAATTGTCTAGCATAGTAAAAGTAATATGAATTCTCCCCCAAGTAATTGAAAACAGTTAAAGAGAAAAGGGGCCGTGAAAAACTCACATGATACAGTGATGGAAATCGGTAGCACGATCAATGAAAATGCAAGCCTAGATAATTATAAGACATGTAATATAATAAGTAATTGGGTTGACAATAATGTCACTCCAATTAGGTAGGTCAAGTCTTGACGTCATGGTAGCCTTAAGGTTAAGTGATTTGAAAATCAAAGTAAGTGTATCCGGTTAAGTATTTATTTGGAAATAATGCAAAGTATATATTTTTAATTAAATAAAATATATAAAAATTCCCAAATAATATATTAAAGATGGTAAATATTTATGTAAATAAATATTAAGTCAAAATGAGGGTTTTCATATGAGAAATTGGTTATTTTGACTATGTAGTTGAAAACCGGGCGATTTCGCGGTAACCGCCGATTACACGATATTTATCCGTTTAAGTTAGAAATCAATCAAGTTAAATAAAATATGATTATTTTCTGTCCAAAATGGGTGGATAATTATTTTAAGTGTCGGTTTGCATTAGTTTGCCGGTTTTGTGTATTTAGTGTCGGTTTTGCCGTTTTGGTCCCGTTTGCCCGTTAAATGACACCGTTAGGTTCCTAAATTCACCATAAGCATTTGTAAACATGTTTTCATCATTAAAATAACCCTATGAGTTCATTTGGACCAGATTTGAGTTTCTTTACAAAAACGGTGTTTCCGGGCCCGTCGGACGTCGGTTTTAGTCCCGGTTTGTGCCCAAATTCAAGTAATTTGTAAAGGGATCTTTTGGCCATGTCTTAGGTTCACTTTAACCATCACAACCTACTGTTAAAATGTCAAAAGTTTCTGGTCTAAACGGATCTCTAGTGAAAAGCACTTTTTAGGGTTTTTAAGGTGTACTTTTGCATATAAAAGGTAGCTATGGTGAGTTTAAACACTAGTAATCTTTTCTAAAGTCTAAGATATCATGTCTTGGCCATATTTTCAGTTTAAAAACGTGTCATAGGCATTAGGGGTCCAAAGTTGCAAGATCTACACATATTACATGATAAATACAAGTTTAATGACTAAAAATGCAAACTAGGCAAATACTTGTGTAAAAGTCTAACCAAACTAATTCTTGAACATAATAATACAAGTAAATACTATCATGAGTTTCTAGTGGCAAGATACATGGTGAAACATGAAGTTAAATACAAGTAAGTAGACTTTTATAGTTCAAAATGGTGTTTAGACAACAATGGGAGTCAAGACTTGCTAATGGAGTGTTCTAGTTAAACATAGGAACTAAGAATACTTGTCAAGGCAAGATTTAACTAGAAGAAATGAAGATGAAACCTTGTTAGAGGATGATGATGACCGAAAATGATGATGATGATGGTTATCCTTGAGTGTTCTTGCTTCCTAGCACCAAGAATCATCAAGAGAATGAGTGTTTGAGTAGAAAGTTTAGAGAGAGAGTAGAGAGAGAGATACTTACGGTTATGGGAGAAGAGAGAAGCAAGAGAAAGTGTTCTTGAGATTGAATGTGACAAGTGATTCTCTAAAAGGTGGTTAAGTATAAAAGTGATTGAGAAAAGGAGAGTGTTTGGTTATGTGGGGGTGGGTTTCGGTCCAAGTAGAACCGAGAGAGAGAGAGGACCGAGAGAGGGATGAGAGATGGAGAGAATGAGGGTGTTTGTGTCTTGTGATGTTTGATAAATATCTAGTAATTGAGGGTTAAGTAAAGTGGCTAAGTGTTTGTGTGTGTGTGTGTTGTGTTCGGTCGAGAAAGGGAAGAAAAGGGCTCGGGTTCGAGTCCCTTGTTTGGCCGGCTCGTAGGGGGTCCAAGGGGGACTCAAGGGCTTGATTACTTGTTGTAATTGTGTGCATATTGGGTGTAACATGGCTGCAATTAGAAGGGAAAGAGAGAGTAGTTTTGGTGGGAAACTATGGACCATTGGGTCATAGTTTTGGGAGGTTATGAGACAACTTTGGTCTAGAGGTGTAAAGGTGTGTGTAGGGTGTCAAGAGTTTGTCTAATGTTGATGGGAAAAGCATCAAATGGAGGTCAAACATGGTACAATCAAGTTACTAGAGAATTGAATGAGAATGGTGGTGGTTGGGTTGTATCGTAACCGGCAAGAGAAGAGGGAGGTCACGGGTTCGAAACCCGTGGCCGTCCGGGTCAAGTGACACGAGAGGGAGGAGGGGTCAAGGTGATGGTTGGTCTAATCGTGGAGGAACGAGAGGATTTAGTAAATCAAAACGAGTCTTGAAGGTTTTATAAAATATTTATTCACGACGTTACAATTTAAATAAAAATAGCTTGGTTTGGGATGAAAATACTCAAAGGTTAATAACATGAAATTTTACGTTGCATGCATATATATATTATATGCATGTGAAAATACAAGTGTCGTGAACGTTATTAAGGTTTAATAAATTGCTTTGGACGTAAAATAAATTAAAGGTTACGTAAGGAATGGGTCACAAGTCTTGGTTTGTTGTCATTGTCTAAACACGTTGTCATTTTATGTGAAATAGTTTCTGTAAGTCATAAAATGATAAAAGGTTGATAAAATGTAACTTATAGTTTAATGATTTAAATGAACGTAAAATGGAAATGAAAATAATGATAATCCACAAGATGATGGGATCATGTTTAACGTTTACCACATAATTTGGTAATTTTGATAAGGGATTTGGTTAGTCGCTTTATTATTATTGAAATTCCAGCGACCATTCCGTGCAAAGAAGTCTTCATGTTCAATTATCGTTTACAACATGAACTAAGGCTACGTCAAGGCTATATTCCTATTGTAATGAATGTAATTATGATCAAATTGGCACGTTGCAAGTAAACAGTTACGTAACACAGTTAACACATATAGTATATATTATCGTTTTAAGTCCTTGGAAAACTTACGGGTTGTTACATCCTCCCCTAGTTGGGAGAATTTCGTCCCGAAATTCAGCTTGTCATCATGGCTAAGCGGCTGCTACAGGAAAGAGATGGGGATACTTGACGCGAAACTGGTCTTCGCGTTCCCATGTGAATTCAGAACCACGGCGGGAGTTCCAACGAACTTTAACGAGAGGTATTCGACTACGCTTTAATTTCTTAACGGCGCGGTCTACAATCTCAGCAGGTTCTTCAACGAATTGTAGCGTTTCATCCAAGTGTATCTCATCGAGGGGAGCGGTAAGGTCTTCTTCGGCAAGACACTTCTTCAGATTACTGACGTGAAATACGTTGTGAACGTTACTAAGCTCGGGCGGCAGAAGTAATCGGTACGCGACAGGTCCTACTGTTTCAATGATTTCGAATGGACCAATGTAGCGAGGATTTAACTTGCCACGTTTGCCAAAACGTATGACACCTTTCCACGGGGATACTTTCAGTAACACTTTATCGCCTTTCGCGAAGGATAAGGGTTTACGACGGTTATCAGCATATGACTTTTGGCGATCACGGGCGGCTTTCAAGCGGTCACGAATTTGAGTGATTCTCTCGGTGGTTTCAATCACGACTTCTGGGCCTGTCAGTTGGCTGTCACCAACTTCGAACCAACAGATAGGTGATCGGCACTTTCTTCCGTACAATGCCTCAAAAGGTGCACACTGGATGCTAGTGTGGTAACTGTTGTTGTACGAGAATTCGCACAATGGCAGATGTTCATCCCAGTTGTTACCAAAGTCAATGACACATGCACGCAACATATCTTCGAGAGTTTGAATCGTTCGTTCGCTTTGACCGTCAGTTTGCGGATGATAAGCCGTACTCATATCGAGGCGAGTACCAATGGCTTTGTTCAAAGATCTCCAGAAGTGAGAGGTAAAACGACCATCTCTGTCGGATATGATAGAAATCGGGGCTCCATGTCGAGAGAATATTTCCTTCATGTACATCTTCGTTAGATGCTCTACAGAATCTTTCTCCTTCATGGCGAGGAAATGAGCAGATTTTGTCAAACGGTCGACAATTACCCAAATGGAATCGTTACCCTTGCGGCTCCTGGGTAACTTGGTGATAAAGTCCATGGCAATGCATTCCCATTTCCACTCGGGGATGATGGGTTGGACGAGTAATCCGGAAGGCTTCTGATGCTCGGCCTTAACTTTGGCGCAAGTTAAGCATTTACCAATGTACTTAGCGATTTCCGCTTTCATGTTCGGCCACCAATATAGCATACGCAGGTCGTGGTACATCTTATCGGCTCCGGGATGAATGGAATATCGGGTTTTATGGGCCTCGTCAAGAACTAGGCTCTTGAGATCTCCATAGACGGGTATCCATAGACGATTAACGAAATATCGCAATCCATCAGGTTTGGTTTCAAGGTGTTGCTCCATGCCACAGAGACTTTCGTCTCGGATGTTTTCGTCTTTCAAAGCTTCAGTTTGGGCTGCCAAAACCTGAGTGGCGAGCCCGGTATGAATGGTCATGGCAAGAGATTTGACACGAAGGGGTTTGACACGTTCCTTCCTGCTCAAGGCATCGGCAACGACGTTAGCCTTTCCAGGGTGGTACAGGATTTTACAGTCATAGTCGCTGAGCAGTTCAATCCATCGGCGTTGTCTCATGTTCAACTCCTTCTGATCTAAGGGTGGTACAGGATTTGACACGAAGGGGTTTGACACGTTCCTTTTGCTTCAGTGTCTGGAAAGCTTGTTCGGCTTTGTGGTCCCACACGAATTTCTTGTCCTTTTGCGTTAAGGCGGTCAATGGTTGGGCTATTCTGGAGAAGTTTTCGATAAATCTTCGGTAATAACCGGCGAGTCCAAGAAATTGTCGTATCTCGGAAGGGTTGGTAAGCGGACTCCAACTCTTGATAGCTTCAATTTTTGTAGGATCCACGTGGATTCCAGCTGCGTTGATTACGTGGCCTAGGAAATGCACTTCTCGTAACCAGAATTCGCACTTTGAAAACTTGGCGTACAACTTCTCGTTCTTCAACAGCTCCAGAATAAGCTTCAGGTGCTTCTCATGTTCGTCCTTGCTACGCGAATAGATCAAGATGTCTTCAATGAAAACGATAACGCATTTGTCGAGGTACGGTTTGCAGACACGATTCATCAAATCCATGAAGACGGCGGGCGCGTTGGTTAGTCCAAAGGGCATAACGAGAAATTCGTAGTGTCCATAGCGCGTACGAAACGCAGTTTTCGCAATGTCTTCTTCACGAACTCTTAGTTGATGATATCCAGAACGAAGGTCGATTTTCGAATAGTAACTGGAACCTTGTAACTGGTCGAACAGGTCGTCGATTCGAGGGAGTGGATATCGGTTCTTTACGGTAAGCTTATTCAGCTCGCGGTAATCGATACACATCCGGAAAGATCCATCCTTCTTTTTGACGAATAGAACGGGAGCGCCCCAGGGAGAGAAACTGGGTCTGATAAAACCTTTGTCAAGGAGTTCTTGCAACTGATTTGACAATTCTTTCATTTCAGACGGGGCTAGACGATAAGGGGCTTTTGCAACGGGTGCAGCTCCGGGTACCAGATCAATGTGGAATTCTACTTGCCTAGTGGGTGGCAAGCCTGGAAGATCATCGGGAAAGACTTCAGGGTAGTCTCGTACGATGGGAACGTCCTTAAGTTTCTTCTCTTCGGGTTGGCTAGCGGTAATGTGAGCTAAGAGGGCAGGATATCCCTTGCGCATAAACTTCTGGGCTTTCATGCAGGAAATGATATTCAACTTAGTCCCACTACGGTCTCCTTGAATTGTCAAGATCTCACCGTTTGGAAGGGGTATTTTGACCTCTTTCTCGTGGCAAATGATTTCCGCACGGTTTTTAGTTAACCAGTCCATTCCAATAACTACGTCGAAGCTTCCTAATTGAACAGGCAATAGGTCGATAGGGAAGTGATGACCGGATAGGTCCAACGAACAATTTGGGAAGAGTTCATTGGTTCCAATTTGCTTACCGTTGGCTAACTCAACTATATACTTAGTGTCCAATTTAGTTGGGGTGACATTAAGAAAGTCTCTAAATTCACTAGCCACAAAGCTTTTGTCGGCACCGGTATCAAATAGTACAGAAGCATAATGATCATTGAGTAAAAACGTACCCGTTACCGTGTGTGGGTCCTGACGAGCTTCAGCAGCATTGAGGACGAAGGCTCGTCCTCGAGCAGGTTCACCTCCAGGTTTCTTGAGTTTCTTCATAAAGCATGCTTAAACCTTCATGATATTGTTAGATCTTCTGTAGGAATGCTTAGGAATGCTAGATCTATCATAAAGTTTGCAACTTTACGTTTGAAATCCAACCATGATAGAGATTTATGCCATTTTAGTCATTTTAGGGTTTTAAATGCATTTTGGTGATTTGATGATGAATATGCATGAATAAGGTGTTAAAACTTGTTGTTTGATGTTGGTAAATGCCTATGTATGCTAAACAATGAATTGCAAGAAGTATGGAAGCTGTTAGGTTGATTTTTAGGCTGATCCGTATGTTTTTCGCGACCAGCGAAACTGTCATGTTCTCTGGGCGAAACTGTCCAGCGAAATTATGCATATCTTCAACCAGCGACACTATGCAGCGAAACTGCAGTGTCGCCGGGTAAACTAACCAGACCAGCTCGAGCGAATCTACCGAGCGAAATTCCCTGAACGAAAGTTCAAACCAGTTTCGGGCGAAACTAGGCTAGCGAAACTGTGCCAACAGTTTCGAGCGAAACTAGCCTAGCGAAACTGTGTCATCGGGTATTGCCTAGCGAAAGTGCTGCCCGTGCACGCAGCGAAACTGACTAGCGAAACTGCTAGCGATACTGAGACCAGACCTAAACCCAAACTTGTACAATTTACTTGAATGTTATGCCATGACTTACATGATTATGCCATGATGATACATGCTTTGATTTCTGATGTATATGAACTTTTGTTTGTGATCAACCATCGGTGTCGTGTGTCTGTATGTCGAGTCATAGTTCCAACGTGCTATGTTATGGGCCATAGTGACGTTAAGTAAAGATTAGACACAAAACTAATACTTAAGACCTAAACGTGTTCATAGGTCTTCGTTAAGCAAACTTGGATTATATAGCAAGTGTAGCAGTGCAACCCAAGGTGAGTGTCACTAACCCAATTACCGTGAACCCGTTTGGGTCACACCGAATAACTAAAAGTAAAACAATGCTGACAAACTCGAGAGTGCTAGGCACCTCCCTGATGAACGTGAAAACTTGGAGTGCTCGGCACCCACTTGATGAACTTGAAGTGCTTTATGGGAAGCACTTGTGAATTACTTAAACAACTATTTCTGAAACGAAACTGAAAACACTTTTGAGATTCATGAGAATCCAGTAAACCTTTTTAATATGGCTAGTGTAGGTTAAAGTCTAAACCACATGATATCACATGATTTCTAAGGATGCCTTGAAAACTTAAAAGTCCTCAACTAAATTGTACCATTAATTGTAAAGCGAGGGGATGTTGGGTAGATCTACTAGAGTTTGACAAACTCCGCCCCGTGGCACGGGGAGTGCACGGAGGTACAATATCAGCCTATCTGACCGTGATCCCGAGAGGACACGGGGGAGGCAAAACCGCGATGACGTAGGTCCGCAGTACTGATGGCACGGCCACTACAATGATTTATGGTCAGCTTTGGTACAAACTTCCTTAGTGCATGGAACAACGGATTAGCTACCCGCGATATCGGTTGAGCACTTTAACTATACAAAACTAGTACATACCCGATAACGTAGGTTACGGACGATACTTTTACTAAACCACAATAATCTGATTTTGGATATCACAAAGCCTTGTTTTTCACAAATGAATACTTCATAAGTATATGTTGACTCGATTATGATTATGAGACCGGGCCAATGCATGACAAGCCCACTGTGAACTCACCAACCGTTAGGTTGACACTTGCGTGGTTTAAACTTTTGCAGATCGCTAAGGAGTATCCGCTGGAGGTTGGCATGGCACACGAAGACATTCTCTTTTATTTAAATTAAGTTGGGAATTTTGAAACAATGATTTGTAAAGCACGTGGTTAGTGCTAAGATACTTATGGTAATTTTCCGCTGCGTACTTTTAAAAACTGTTTTGATTATGAACACTTGGACTTTACTCTGATTCGTTTAGTAATTGTAACTAATGGTTGTGGTCCTGGTCTGGTCGCACCCCTTAACGGTATAAACTCCATTAGTGGTTAACTTGGGGGTGTGACAATATAAAAGTCTAATTATCTCAGTTGTATAATTTATGCATGTTAATCTCCCCCAACAAGATTTAAAATAGTAAAATGGGGCCGTGAAACTCACCTTTGGGTGCACAACAATTCCAGATAAATAACCACAAAAAGTAGCAAATAACAGCTTGTTCTACCAATCACCTAACGATCATATACATATATAAGTGTGTGTTCAATTGGAAAAAAATGACTAAGTCTAGACCAACGGTGAAGGATAGACGACTTTGACTTTGATATGACACAGATCATAGAGGTCCAAAATGAGTCGAGGAAGGCACGTGGCAGAAATCATGACGATAACGAAAGTTGATGAAAAATATATTATTAAATAATATTATATGTCCGTGAAATCGAATAATAAAATATGTATATATACAAATATACATACACGGCCAAATATATAATTATATCAATAACCGAGTACTCAAAATATATTTATATATATTTACATGCTTATATAAATATACATCTAACATTTATAATGTTCATATCGTAAAATAACACAAAGTGTATTATTCATATAAATATATTTTATATAAGTATATGGATTATGAAAATGTTAGTTTTATGTGTTTTTTTTCTCTTTTTTTAAACATTTTTTTAGTACACATCGTTTATAATCCTTGTCAAAATCAACATTTTATATTAAAAAAAATCATATTACATGAACCAGCGAGATAAAAATGAAGGTAAGGATGTCTATGAGGGTTTCTACGAGTCCAAAATAAATGGGGAATGATTTGTGATTGGTTTTGAGTCAAGCATGTTTATGCCAAAAAAAAAGTAAAATGAAAAAGATGGGGGTCACCTGGTTCAAACCCATGACCTCTAGATACCAAATCAACGCCCTAACCACTGGGATACCCGTTCCTGTTGGTTAATTGTTCGAAATTAATAGTTTTATTCACATAGGATTCAGGAACCGGGTTCCATAGAAAAACGAGGACAAAAAACACGGAGGCCGGGACTAGAACCCGCGAGCTCTGTTGTAAAATCCGCAGCTTTAGCCACTGGACCAAGTATCGATTATGAAACCAAAACAGACATCAATAAGTATAACCATTCGTCGCGTGCACCATCTCTTTCCTTTTAACCTAATCTCGCTGGAGCTATTTTTGGTCACCCGAAAAACATGAAAACGGAATCGTTTGAACAGAAGGTAACGAAAAACACAAGAGTTTGATTACCTCAACTCGGAGATCGATTGCAAGGTGTTTTTGACGTCGAAACCAAACTGAAACACGAAGATGATACTCGATCACGGTCACGATCTTCACCTCTAATTCCTTCCGGCTGCTCGTTGGGGGTTCCCGATCATCACAAGGTGGTCGAATGGTGGTGTAGTGGTGGTGAACGGTCAGAAAAACCCTCGATTGTGGTGGTTGTTTGAGCCGGTTATGGAGGCAACGAGAGAAAGAGAGACGGGGTGTGTTTGAGACTTTGTTTTGTGCAGAAGGATTAAGATAAGCCGATGTCATTCTATTGATACATGAAGGTGATTAATGCTTAGATAAGGTAACTGGTTTGCGTAACTTGAATCGAAGGAGGGTGACGTTTCTGGACATGGACGGTCGATCGTCGGCTGTTACCACCAATCAATGAAATTCAAGTTTGGGTGAATGACGAATTAAGTCCTCACAACTTTGCTTAATAGAAATCTGAGTTGTGACACAAATCAAGTTTGAAAAATTTCATGACTCGTCCCTCATGTTTTTTTAAATGTTAACAAATTCTAATGGGGTTAACGAAGGATATGGATTTAACCGTGATTACGCGACTGTACGTCCAAATATGCCTAACATATGACGACATTTTATAAAACATACCACTTGATTCCTCACATAAAATCATAAATATAATTCCATAAAATATATATTGAGTTCACATAAAATGATGAATCCGAAATCATAACGATGCGTGTAAATTTAAACTCACATAATATATTAGAATAACATATGAATATATATATATATATATATAGAGAGAGAGAGAGAGAGAGAGAGAGATAGAGAAAGGATAAAATGAAAACAACTCCGAGTTGGGAAAACATTCGAAACTCTTCAAAAACGGGGTCAAAAAGTTTTTTTTTTCATTCAAATTTTTTATGGTGATTCTTTAGGTTATAGGCTACCCCTAGGTGGAAAAAAATCAAAAAAACGCCTCGGGGATTTTTTTTAAAAATGTCAAAAAATGGTCTTGTTACATATGTAACATTGTATACATATATTTGTTACATATGTAACAAGACCGTTTTTTGACATTTAAAAAAAAAGAAAAATCCCCGAGGCGTTTTTTTTATTTTTTTTCCACCTAGGGGTAGCTTATAACCTAAAGAATCACCATATAAAAATTGAATAAAAAAAAAACTTTTTGACCCCGTTTTTGAAGAGTTTCGAAAGTTTTCCCAACTCGGAGTGGTTTTCACCATAACCATCCCCTATATATATATATAAATAAATAAATATATATACTAGCGGTATACCCGCGCGTTGCGGTGTCGACAGTTTATAGGACGTTATTCGTCATCTGTTGTTTGTTATGGCGACGCGACAATTTACATCGCGGTATTCATTTTTTCGTGCGATGTGGTCTGGTGTGAACTTATAATGCCTATATGCGTTTTCATTGATGGCAACAATACGCGGTTGTATTGTATGAGAGAACTAATGCGGTGCTTGAGTTTACTTTTATTTAGAACACATATGTTTTAACGGTTAGATATATTAAAAAATTCAGTGAATTTGTATACAGCTATATATGTGATGAACGCAAATATTGAAGTAAAATCAAGTTTTACCAAAAAGAAAACCCGCGCGATGCAGTGACGGTGATAATTAACCAGGAGCTGTGCAACAGATGTTTATGGTCATAAACCAATACACGATTGATAATGGTTTGCGGTTGAAAGTGTGTGAGCGTATGGATCTTCTACTTAGTCGTAACGAAATCAAAGTAATACAAGATGAAACACAAAGAGTAAATACAAATGAGCTTTGTATTAACCACTGAGACCACAGAGTACACAGAGAATATATGACGCGGAAGCATAAAAACTTATCCCCACAATACAAGAGACACATATATATAGTGCTGAAATACGACCGGCCGAACCTCAGTTTCGGCCACACGTTCGGCCGTGTCCGAACTCCAGGTTTGGCCTGAGTTCGGACCTCAGCATTCTTGTGTGAATCCATCTTGTATTCGATACTTCACATGACGATCAGGAACCATGTATCAACAAACTCCCCCTCGGCATGTGTAGTATCATCTTCTCCATTCAAACTTGTATCATGTATCTTTAATCAAACTCTTCCTCGATTTTTGACGACGAGTTCAATCTTGAATACTTGACATTGCATCATGTGTAATCTCTTTATCAACAAACTTCAGAAGACTTGAATTTGTGAAGCTCTCTTCCCACTTAGTAACCTGCCAACATAAATAATTTTGGTGCAAAATGTCTCTTCGAGACTCCAAGATAGTTTGATTTTAAAAATGATTTCGCATTCCGTGTTGATCAAACGAAAACAAAACAGAAACAAAATCTTTTTGGCTTTTGGAAACTTTATATCAAAACACACCTAAAATCTTTTTGGTATTTTCTGATAACAGAAGTAAAACAATACTGAATTAGACACTATTTTTGTCTTTTGTGAAAAAGATCACAACTTGGGATCATATTGGTCATAACATGCTGAACTACATTTCAATTTCGATTATTGCAGCGCATAAGCCATGCCGATTGCAGATATAATTTGTCCAACTTTAAACTCTGGCACAATCATACTCATAACATCTGGATATGTTAAGGTATTGATTAAATTTGCATTGACCAGTGTACCCACACTATCAGACATACTCAGATATGCTTTTGCTTATCACATTTTGTGATCTCATTTGTGATTTGAATCACATAATGATTGTAACCATGATATAGTCAACTGTATTCCATGCAAAAAGAAATAAGAACGTTAAATTGTCTACCTTAAGATCGATCTTTCGATACGCAGATAAGGCCTCGGATTTAACAAAATAAGAAAATAAAACAAGTTGAAGTTGTATAACTCAACAACAATCAGGTCGGTACTCCCGTACACGCAGAGAAAGTCCGATGAGTTATACGAAACACCAAAGAAAATAAAGCAGAACGTCAAACGAACAACGATCAGGTCGGTCTTTCGACACGCAGAGAAAGTTCGATCGTTTAACAAAATAAAGAAAATGAAACAAGTTTAAATCTTTGCAAAATGAACACATGTATATACAACGACTTCTCATTTTATTTTTTCACATATCTTTTTCTTGATATATCATGAGATATGCATTAAGATGTTGTCCACTAGGTCAAGCATCAAATTTAGTGTATATCACATTTGTATACTTTCTGATTTGCCGAGCCTACATTGCATATCGATCAAATGGTCTTATGGCTTTTTCACTTACTTTATCCATGAGTCAGACACTGTCAGCCAATGTACCATCATTTCCCAATCATATCGGATACAATTTCTCAATTTTCAATGTTTTTGATTTTTTGCATTTTTCAATGTTTTTGTCTTTTCCAAATTTCTCCCCCTAAAAATGACAACTCTATTTATAGATTTTCATTTTTACGATTTGAAAAACAAAACACTATATTTGTATATTTGCAAAAACAAACTCCCCCTCAGAATGAGACGAAATGAAAAACAAGAAAAATTGATCAACCAACACAAATATTAGCAGTTTACCCTTTTGAAAAACAAAATTGATGATAATTAAGACAGATATTTCGCAATCAGCAATTTTCCAATCACCGAAAGGTCTTCCTGAAACACCTGCTTGACACCAAATAAAACATTAGTTGCATTGGGATCGACCCGAATCAGCAGTGTCGGGTCGCCCGGTGTCTTCCACAAAGTCCTTGTTGGCCTGGGAAACAACTTTTGGTTTCCAAATTTGTAGAAGTTTTAATTTTCGATCAGAACCTGAATCAGATTCAACCGACGTACTTGATTTAGACCAAGACGATTTACGAGTTGACTTAAGCTGTGGGGACCATGGTTCATCAAAAATTTGACCTTTGTGATCCACATATTTTGCAGTTTTGTGGATATATGCAGTCGTCGGACAATCAGCAGCTAGATGTCCTGGTTGACGACATACATAACAAAGTCTTTCTCTAAAATTATTTGAAAAATGGTTTGATTTTTTAGAATCAGAAGAATGTTCAGAATGAAAGTTATCAAAGAAACCATCAGAATGTGTTGGACACATGTGAGCAATGGGTTAGGAACGCTGGAGGGAAGTATGGTTTGTTTGGATCATAGGTTTTATGTTTAGGATGTGTTGGGCTAGATTTATTTAAGGCATGAACATTAGTATTGGGCTTAGTTTAACTTAGTTTTGGGCTTGTTATTTATTAAGTTTTTGGGCTTAATGTAGTTTACTATTGGGCCATGTGGGCTTCATTATAGTTTACGATATTTGTTTGGGTAGTATATAAACCCAACATGTTTATGATTGTAACCAAGCTTTTCAATACAAATTCACTGTTTACGATTTCTTGGTGCTTCTAGTTTACGATCAGCTTCATAGTAGTGTTTATTCATTCAAGACTTCATCTTTCTTAAAGATCTAGTCTATTCTTCTACTATTTTTCTTGAATCGATCTTTCACGAGGATTCCGCACTCGTGTTTGATTAGTATATCGTGTGTTTAGGAGATTTTCGGACCTACAATTGGTATCAGAGCTAAGAATCTTAGATTCGAGGCTCTCACGATATTGATTCAAGAGTTTTCTGGGTTTTGTTCGAGTTTTTATTGAAGATTCAAGGGTTTTTGGAGTTTACGACTGTGTTTTCTGGGTTCATTGTGTGTTTACGACTGAGTTAGTTGAAGATCTGCTGTTTACGACATCAAGTTTGGGTTTTTTTGGCGTTTACGACTTCAAGATCACACTTTTAAGTGTTTACGATCCGTACTGTGGGAGTTTACGACTTTGTCTGATCGTAATCAGTGTTTACGATTCTACTATACCGGAATCACTTGTCGTAATCGGTGTTTACGACTTCGGAGTCGTAATCATCAATCGTAATCTCGAGTTTACGACTGTATAAGGCGGTTTGTGTGTTTACGATTTTGGCTTTGATCGTAAACAGAGTTCACGATCGTAATCATCAATTTACGATCGTAATCGTGTTGTTTGTATCGTAATCTCATATTTTTTGGACTTTTGGACGTTAGTTTTAAGTTTCCTAAGCTATCGAAATGGATTTTGAACCAAGTATGTATCAGAAATTGGACTTCGAGATTGGGTCAATTACACGTCCACCTAGACTTACTTCGGCAGATAACTTTTTGGAATGGAAGTATAGGTTCGAAAACCACTTGAAGAGTGTTGACTTGAGATTGTGGAGAGCAGTGCTGAATGGACCACATGTGCCTACTCATGGAGAAGGAGCTAAGTCAGGAAAAGCTAAGACTGAAGAAGAGTTTGAAGATGAGGACTGGGAAAGGTGTAACAAGGCTGAGAGGGCGTTTGCAATTATGACCATGGCACTAACACCTGACATTGCTCAAGGGTTTAAGCATTGCAAGACGGCGAAGGAACTCTGGAATGCTTTGATTGTTGCCTATGAGGGAAATCCGGACATTAAGGCAAGTCGAAAGCAAATGTTGAAGCAAAAATTCAATTTGTTCAACCATATCCAAGGTGAATCATTTGAAGCGCAAGTACAAAGGTTTGTATCTCTGATGGCAGAAATGTCAAGTTATGGTGTGGAGCCGGATTTGGAAGACAAGAATTTGAAGCTGCTGAACAGTTTACCAAAGTCATGGAACACTAATATCTCAATCATTAAGGACAACAACAATTTGAGTGAGCTGTCTCTTGATGAAATGATCAACAAGTTGAAGTCCAAGCTTATTGATGACAAGCAACGAGAGTTGAATCACATAAGCTCTCTTAGTTTAGCTGGGAAACTGAATCAAGCTTTGTTGTCGGAAGAAGTAGATGTGAAGCAGAAAGGAAAGTCTGCTGGAGGTGGATCAAGTTCTGTGACTAAAGCAAATGCATTTGTAGCACAACCTCAATCTAGTTCGAGTGGAGGTGACAATTCTGAGGCTGCCAACGATCCCAATTTTGCACTGGGTATGGGATTCATGAACAGTTACCATGCTTTAATGGCCGGAACACTAATTCCTTCTGAGATCCTATCGGGGGAGCTTAATCAGATTAATCCAGAGGATGTGGAGATGTTGGATGTCTCTTGGCAAATGGCTATGGCGGTGTTCAGGGCTAAGAAGTTCATGGCTACTACAGGGCGAAATGTTTGGAAGGATCAAGACAAGATCAGAATGGGGTTTGATAAGACGAAGCTTAGGTGCTACAATTGTGATGAATATGGGCATTTTGCTAGAGAGTGTAGCAAGCCAAGGAAGGAGAAAGCAGAGATGAAGAAGCCGGCTGATGGGAAGGCAAAGGCCGAGACAAGTGCTTTAATGGTGCAGGAAGGAGGAGGATATGACTGGACCTCCCAAATGAAGGATCTGAGCCTGACACATGCTATGATGACTGCTATGGATGATGATGATGAGGAAGAGCATGCATTTGTCGTGACTGAAGATGAACCTGAGGAGAATGAAGCTATGGCAGCTGACCACACCAAGGTATGTTCTAACCCTGTTTGTCATCGTATAATTACTGGTCTTAGACAATTTTGCAAAAACTTTGAATTAGAATTGTTTGAGACAAAATGTGAAAGAAGCTCATTTAAGGGTAGATGGCAAAAGAACGAAGAAAAAGTTAAAGCCCAGAAATTAGATATAGTGAAATATAAGAAACTTGCAACTGAGAATGCCTATTTGTATGACAACGCTAAGTTAGAAATAGCTGAGCTGAGTAAGCAGATAGATGACCTTAAGCATAAGAACAATGAGTTGCAGGTTAAGCTTGACATGAACCTTATGAGAAGCAAAAGAATGTTACAGGCTAGTAAATCTCTAGATACTTGCATAACTGAGGTTAGAATGGGTAAGGATAAAGGTGGAATAGGAATTAGCTTTGCAAACAAGAACGTTGTTCCTCAAGATAAAACTAGAGATGTGATAGGAATGATCTTAGAGGAGGATCAGATAGATAGATCTGCATCGGAAATGCATGAAGAAGGACCTCCTTTAGATAGTGTCTTGGTTGGAGTGAAGCCTATGACAGTAGAGGAAATTGAAAATGAAAAGCACATGACTTATGGCTTGGGTAATAAGGATAGTGTGAAGACAGACGCGTGTGAAGCAGGTCCATCAAATACTTCTCTGAATAACTGTGTGAGCGCTTCTGATGTATCTATTTATTGTGCAGATGAAGTAGAAATCAAAGACATTTCTGAGGAGGATGCAGAGTGTCAGAGAGTGGCAGAGAGTCATGAGTCTAGTAGTTCTAGTAGCTCTAGTTTGTGTTTACCTAAGGATGATGTAATGGCACTTGTGTCAGAACTAGAAACATCCAAGTCAAAACAAGTAGCTGTATCGTTGTTAAAAAATGTTTCAGAATCGAATGAAAAAGTGTCTGGTTTTAAAATTCGTGTGCCTAACACAAAAATAGGTCGTGAGACTAAGCCCAAAGACTTTGTTGCTTATCCCCAGGTTGTGTCAGCTTTTAATAGAACAAACAAATCTAAATCGGAACAATTTTGTTTAATTACACAATCTGATAAGGATAAACAACGTGTTATACACAAATGGGATGATAAGCCAGAGTGGAAGTCGTCTTACCCAAGACGTACGTACCTCTGTAGCCATGTCAATGGGCCTAGACTCATGAATTGCTTTCAATGTGGAAAGCCAGGACATTTTGCAGCTAACTGTGTTAATAGACCTTACCAACCATACTATCCGCAAAACCCACGGACTAGTATGTTGGAGAAAATGATGACCGGAGAGAAGCAAAAACAAAAGCAGAAACAACAAGCTGTGTCTCAGGGGAAGCAGTGTTTTGAACCAATGAAGACAGAACAGTCTAAGGTTTCAAACGCAAAGGCACCTGTGACAAAGCCTGTTGTTGATAAGTGGAATGTGACCAGAACTCCAAAACAAACTTATGTAACTAAAGGAGTTTACCACAAGATAAAACCAGAATTTGTTGAAAAACAAGTGGCTAAAGTAAAAAGAGCTAATCAACCTAATGGCAAAGCGAAAGCCGAGCAACAGGTTTTGAAACAAAAAGGTGTCACTCAAACAAAACAACTTGTGTATACTAAACTGAAACTTGAGTGGACACCGGTTAAAAAGCCGACTGGTAAAAAGGTCATTTCACCACAAAAGAAACCTGTGACTGTGAACAATTCAACAACTGTGTTGAAACCAGAGAAAACCACCACATGGAAACCAAAAGTCAACATCTCAAAATGAGAATGTGTCTGGATCAAAGTCTGAAATGATTCTTCAATTAGTTAACTACATTGATGCAAAAGGTGTGCCCAGATCTGTCATGGCCTGGGTACCTGGATCTCATTAATTTCTGATTCTTGTAGGGACAGCCAAGAAGATCTATCAACAATCTCTGGTACGTTGATAGTGGTTGCTCCCGACACATGACCGGAGATCTGTCCCTTTTGGAAGATGTAGAGGATTTCGATGGTGGAGGAGTTTCATTTGCAGGTGGTGTGGGTGGTAGAATTAGCAAGAAAGGTGTTGTGAGAAGTGGAAATCTGTCTTTTTCTGACGTACATTATGTGGAGGAACTGTCTCACAGTTTGCTGAGTGTTTCTCAGATCTGTGACAAAGACTTTTCTGTGATGTTCAATCGGAAGGAATGCATTATTTTGAAGCCCGGCGTGAAGATTCCCGAGGAGTGTATACTGATGCGCACTCCAAGACGCTCAAATTCATATCTTCTCAACATGGGCAATCCTCCAACGTCAGAAGAAGCATGCCTCATCTCAAAACAAAACGAAAATTTGGCTATGTTGTGGCATCGTCGTCTGGGGCATGCAAATATGAAGAACCTGACCAAGCTCGCAAAGGGAGAGCATGTCAGAAAGCTACCCATCAAAGACTTCTCAACTGTGGAAAAATGTGTGGCATGTGCGAAGGGGAAGCAGCACAAGTTGCCACACCGTCCGAAGATAGCAAACTCTGTGTCATCAGTTCTACAACTTCTACACATGGATCTATTTGGGCCTATGCAAGTTCAGAGCATCAGCAAATTCTCCTATTGTCTAGTGATTGTGGACGACTATTCACGTTTTACTTGGGTCTACTTCTTGTCAAACAAGTATGAAACTCCAGCCCTAGTGAAACAGTTTGTCACTCTCATAGAAAATCAGCTGAACAAGAAGGTCAAAGCTATCAGATCGGATAACGGAACGGAATTCAAGAACGCTGAGTTGAATATGTTTTGTGGGGCTAAAGGGATTGACAGACAGTTCAGTGCGCCCTACACCCCTCAACAAAATGGGGTAGCTGAGAGAAGAAACAGGACACTCATTGAAGCTGCAAGGACGATGATGTGTGAAGCTAAACTCCCAATCTTCTTCTGGGCTGAAGCAGTCAATACGGCGTGCTACGTGCAGAATCGCGTTTTGTTGAACAAGCGTCATGAGAAAACACCGTATCAGATTGTCTATAAAGAAAAGCCAACGGTGGGATATTTTAAGACATTTGGATGTCCGTGCACGGTACTGATACAGTCCGACGTAGGGAAATTCGAGGCGAAAGCTGATGAGTGTTATTTCGTTGGTTATTCGGGAAATAGTGCTTATCGTGTCTATAACAAGACCACCGGTTTGATCATTGAAGCGTTCAACGTGGACTGGCTTGAAGACAATCCGTCGGATGCAGGGACCGGACCTGATTGGATTTTTAATTATGGGTCTCTGTTTGAAGGATTCAAGTTTTCGAATGAGCTTCACAACTTAGGGTGAAGAAGAAGAGATTATCACTCAGCCATCTGAATCAAGACCTCACACTGAAAGAGTCTGTGAGAAGGCACCAGTTCCTGTTCCTACAAATGACAACGCAGATGCTCCGGGAACATCAGGAACTTGCGATAATGATTCAGAAATTCCACAAGGCTCAGGTATGAATGATTTAAATGGTAATGTTGTTAGCTCTAATCTGCCTGTTTCTGTGTCTGTGCCAGAGATTCAGGTATCAAGGATCAACAAGGATCATCCGGTCAGCAACATACTTGGACCAGTGTCTGCAGGAGTTTCAACTAGAAGCCGCACAGGGGATATCAACTTCTGCATGTACTCATGTTTTATCTCCCAGATTGAGCCTCCGAATGTGATGGTTGCTCTCAGAGATCCGAATTGGATAGAGGCCATGCACAATGAGCTTAATCAGTTCTCAAAGCTGGGAGTGTGGCGACTTGTGAAGCGTCCAGATGACAAGAAGGTGATTCCCACGAGGTGGCTTTATAAGAACAAGAAGGATGACTCAGGAATCATTGTAAGAAACAAGGCGAGGTTAATAGTACAAGGTCACAGGCAAGTTCACGGGATTGACTATGACGAGGTATACGCTCCAGTGGCGAGATTGGAAGCAATTCGGATCTTTCTGGCTGTGGCATCGTATCTCAATTTTACTGTCCATCAGATGGATGTGAAGACTGCCTTCCTGTATGCAGAGATGAACGAAGAAGTTTATGTAACCCAACCACCAGGGTTCATAGATGAAGAAAATCCAGATCATGTTTATCTACTGGATAAGGCCTTGTACGGTTTGCATCAAGCTCCTCGTACCTGGTATGAAACGTTGTCCAATCACCTGGTGGAGAATGGATATACAAGAGGAGTTGTTGATCAAACTTTGTTTAGAAAGAGGGTGGATGAGGATATAATCATGGTGCAAGTGTATGTAGATGACATCATCTACGGTTCAACAAACGAGGAATTGTGCACCGAATTTGAGGAGATCATGAAGAAAAAGTTTGAAATGAGCGATCAGGGGGAGATGAGTTTCTTCCTAGCCTTGCAAGTAAAACAAGATGAATCTGGGATTCTTATTCACCAAGCCAAATATGTGAATGAGATTCTAGAAAAATTCAAGATGCAAGACTTAAAGCCAATTTCAACTCCAATGGTATCCCGACCTCTCTTGTCAGCAAATGCAGATGGGGAGTCAGTGAGCGAATTCACGTACCGATCAATGATTGGTTCACTGATGTACTTAACAGCAAGTCGGCCAGATATTATGCATGCAGTTTGCTTGTGTGCTCGCTATCAGGCTAACCCTAAACTTTCTCATTTAAATGCTGTTAAACGTATTTTTAGGTATCTGAAGGGCAGGCCTAGGCTTGGTCTTTGGTACCCAAAGAACACTGACTTTCAATTGTATGCATATACTGACAGTGACTATGGAGGCAGTGACTTGGATCGAAAGTCAACCACTGGAGGATGTCAATATCTGGGCGATCGACTCATTTCCTGGCAGAGCAAGAAGCAGCATACCTTATCTAAATCAACTGCCGAAGCAGAGTACGTGGCAGCATCTGCCGGTACTTCACAGGTAGTATGGATCCAAAACCAGCTCACAGACTACGGTATGGAATTCATTAACACTCCTATCTTCTGCGACAATGCTGCTGCTCTGGAAATTGTGAAAAACCCTGTCCAACATTCTAAAACCAAGCATATAGACATAAAGGTACATTTCATTTGAGATTGCTATGATCGGGAGCTAATTCAGCTTCAAAAGGTAAGCTCCGATCAGAATGTGTCGGACATTTTCACAAAACCCCTCCCGCGACCAAATTTTGAAATGTGTGTCGAAGGCCTTCGGATGATTGCCTTCGAGGAATGATCTGATCAATTTTTGTTTGTAAAGATTTGTTTTAAGAAAACTTTCAAAGAAAAATATAAAATTAGAAAACTTAAAAAAAAAAAAATAGTGTTTGTTTTTCAAAAGCCTCATAAAAACAGGGGAAGAAATATAAGTGTCTCAGAAAATTCAAAAAATATCTGTTTGAGGTTTTTTATGATGTCTTTTGTTTACCTTGAGTTGGTAGGAAGTGATATAAATTTCCATGACGATCGGAGACTGACACGTGTAAGGCAGAAGTGAAAGACGTCTCAAAGATGATGTTCGGTAAGGTAAATCAAAAACAATGATCATCCATTGTAAGTGCAGTAAACTTAACTCTCATATATGTTTAGTTTTCCATCCTAGTTTACATAGTTTAAAAAACTGAGACCCGGCAAAAATGGGTTGAGAGTGGTATTTACCTAGTATTCACTCTCTCACACGCCATGTTTATACTGTAAATGACAACACCACAGAAAAGGAAAAAGAAAAAGAATTAAAAATATATATATATAAATTGTGAAAAAGAAAAAGAAAATGAAAAAGAAAAGAAAATTATTCTGTTGGTCTTCTCTGCGTGCTTATGCGGCCGACCTGATCACCCACCGATAATTCATGAAAATAAGAAATAAATGGTTGTCAAAGCAGTGTTGCATGGTTTCTCAAGTTGGGGGTTTGTGAATCCTCAATAAACTCTAAGGTTGGGTAGGTTTTGCTATGAACAATTGGGTGTGGGGACGGTTAAACATGACGGTAATTATGTACCACAGCTTAAGCACTTTAAATTTTTTTTAACTGGATGTGAGTTTATGTGATTTCAAAAATTTTAAGCAAATTGTATAGAGCGTCGAGTAACGGAAGCTGAAAAGGGTTCTTCGGTTAATGATCTGTCTGGTTTGATCCATGAAAAACATCAATCTCAAGGTAAGTATGTTTTTGTCTAGTATTTAGATTATCTTGATTTTGTGCAATTTTTTAGTCTTTAAATATTTAAAGTTTTTATTTCTTTTATGATCATGATCGGATACTCGGGGCTAAGTCTGAGGGGAAGCTTCGTGAAATTCTCATTCTTTTATCAAAGTTAACATTTTTGAGAGAATTGTTAGTGTTTAAAAGTTTGGGAGGTGTTTGAAACAATTTTTTAAAACTTGAGGGGGCCAAAGTGAAACATTTTCTTAAAACAAAACCCCTCACCTCACCATTTACGATCAGTTTCCTCCTCCTCTCTCTCGTTTACGATCCGCCCTATCTAAACCCTAACCACCGCTGCCCTCGCCGGAAGTCCGTTCCCGACCACGGCTGAGAAATCCGAGCCCACCATCATCTCCACAATCGTTTTCCGACCAAGAATCCCTCCTCAACCAACAACTTCTCAAGTTTTTGGTTGTGTATTCTCGGGGTTTGCGATTTGAGCCCTAACACGCGATTATTCTCTGTTTTGGGTCATCTCGAGTCGATTTTGCGCAATTATAAGTCGGAACCGTGCTTAAAACTCATAAAAGGTAGTTGATGATGGCATGTTTGTGTATTTGTGGTGTTTAATCGTGTTTTCGAGAACTTGCAGGTTTAACTATGGCGGAAATGGATGTTTACGATTGTCTCGTTGTTGAAGATGACTGTTGGGTGTTTACGATCGCCGATTACGATCGGCGATTACGATCGTTGTTTCCGATTTAATGTTTACGATCCACGTTTACGACAAACCATGTTTACGATTGGGCTTCAGGTCTTTTGTTGGAGATTACGACTGTACCTTAATGTTTACGATCGGGCTTATTGTAAATGGACTTTGACCCGATCGAGAACCCGTTTCAGGATCGTAAACACAATTTGTTGATCGTAAACCCATTAGTTGGATCGTAAACCCATTCTTTGACTCGTAAATTCATAATAAGAACACATAACTCTGAATGTGTTTTAATTTTCATCAAACTTAAACATGTTTAAGATAAAATTTATAATGTTTGTGAAATGTGTGATTCAAAATCAAATGTTTTACTTGAACGATTCAATTGAGATTTTTCAGAATTTATCAAATTAAATGGTCTAATCAATTGAACTTCAAGTTGTTTCCAAATACAATAGCATTGTTGAATATGTCTGATGCATATGTCTTGACTTTCTCAGATGGCAGAAGAGATGCTTATCGAAGACATAAAATATGAACAAGATCACTGTATGCCTGCTTATCTGGAAGATCCGCCAGAAAAACACATGGAGTTATTCTACTCTCTGGTGGCTGGGATGAACACTTGCAAAATCAACCACGCCCTGAGGACGAATGTACTCATTGATGAGATGCTGGTCAGGGAATTTTGGGGCACTGCTAGGGAAAACTCAGACAAGACAAGGATTACCGCAACGGTCAAGAACAGACAAATTGTTATTGAGGAAGAAGATATAAGGCAAGGGCTGAACATTACTGATGATGCTTCACATCCTATCAAGTATTCGAAGGAGGTAGTTCTGGCAGGTGCGCAATCAATGGGGTATGAAGGAAAATTTCCGCCCATCTTTAAGAAGCTTCTGCCGCACTACTGGAGGTGTCTGGCACATTACATGCAGAAATCTTTCCTTGGCAAGAGAACAAGCTTCAATCAGTTAAACCAACTTCATGGAACTGCCCTCGTTGCATTGGCCTTAGATTGGGACTTTAACTTTTCAAAGATGATGCTGATTGATTGGATAGGCAATGCAGAACTGAGTGCCAGAGAACAATTTTTAATGACACCAAGGTTTGTCCAAATGGTGGTGATGAAGAAGTATCCAATGATTGAGGAGAGGATTGAGAAACTAGATGTGAAGGTGATGGACATCGGAGTATTTGGGCTGCAAACCCAAGATAGACCGGGTAAGCAATCTTTTGAAGGTAGACTGGAGTGGACTAAGAGGGGTGTGTTCCCAGAGGTTGCAAGGGAACAAGTGATGGATGATTCTGAGCCAGAAGCTGACGTGCCGGTTGTGAATGCTATAGTGGCTGAAGACCAAGACTTAACAGCAACTCCGGTTGTTAATGTACAAGAAGAAGATGCAATCATACCCTCCGATGAAGAGAATGTAATGGATGATATTCTCGCTGGCCAGGAGATTACTGATGATGATATTTATGGGAATCTGGGGCCCCTTAACCTTAAAAGGTTAAGGGATGACATGATCGGATCGTGAGGCAGTGATACAACCCCTCCTGAGCTGAATCTGGATGCTGAAGATGTTCTTGTGGAACCAATTCCAGCACGTGAACCTTCACCTAGAAAGAGGTCAGATCCAAGAAGCATCAGATTCAAGCTATCAAAGACCAGCTCAAGCATTTTATTAGTACATCCAGCTGGGCCCAGTTCTGAGGGTCCCAGTACTCAAGAAGAAGCAGCTGCTGAAACTGTACAAGATCAACCTGCTCCTGCTCAGACTGACTCATCACTTCTAACCGAACATAGCCCAGTTCGGGAAGAAAGTCAATTCATAGAGGTTGATCACACTTTCGCTGTTCCCAGCCCAGTGAAAGTGAGCGCTGCACCTGTTTTAACTCAGCTTACAGCTGCTCCTAGCTTCAGACCATTTCAAGCAGCGAAGCTTCCAGTAAATATGAGGATAAGTGCTGATCCTCAGATCAATTTCCTGATCTCTCAAAACAGAATTAGAGAAAATGAGATCAAGGCTCTTCAAGCTGAAAACAAGTATATGAGAGAGAAGGAGGTGGCGGACAAAGACAGAATGAAATATCTGTACAACATGCTGGTGGACCTGAGGAAGAAGTATAATGAATTGAAGGATGTTGTGGGATCCAACTCCTTAGGTGCCCCAGGTCAAAGTTCGTCACAGGGAGTGCATGCTGCAGATGCTATAGAGACAGATGAAGGAGATGAGAACTTTGATATGCCTGATTACGCCTGCTGTGGCAGAATCATCTCTAAGGCACCAAGATGCCACGAAAACTGGTTCAGGGAGTTCTTCCAGGGACCAGCCCCCACTCAATACATCATTGATGTGGGTGAGAGCTCAATTGACAAACGTGGGAGTCGTGAGACCATCTTGTGTTGGCATTATGACAATGAGAATAAACTCTTTGCCGTGATCCATGACGGCTACAGTCCTGTGGAGTATTATCAATCGCGTGGTCAATTCCACTCCTGGACTGAGCCTGAGATCAGAAGCCTTTTGAGAGCTCCTTTCATAAACAGATGGGATGGTCCTGAAGGAAATCTTATCCGCAATAACCTGCTGAGCCATCAAGAAAACAACTTTGCAGATTTTGAGTTGAAAGCGGTCAGATGGATAGAGACAAGGACTGGCCCAGTGACAGGGCAGCCCATTGGTGAAGCTAGGAGGCCACCCACTAAGCGTACAAGAGTCATTAACATGTTGGACGAGATCGAAGATGGCACACTGGTCAGAAATTTTGATTGCTGGTGTTACGATCCGACAACTCATGAAGTGGTGGTACTCTGCAAGCCGATGAGGCAATTCCGATTCTATGATCTTGTAGACTTGCTAAGATTTGGAGAGCGAGACATCAAGCTCCTAGCCACCCAACCCATACTTGGAGATGAAAACGACATGGAGAATGCTATAAGGGTTGGTATCTTTGATGGAACTGCAAAGCGGATCGTAGAGAAGGGATGGTGGTTCAACAACGTTCAAAGCTCATTCAGGTTTGATCTGCTGCTGCCGTAAGTGGACTAATGGTTCATGCCTAGGGGAAGATTGTTGGGCTAGATTTATTTAAGGCACGAACATTAGTATTGGGCTTAGTTTATCTTTGTTTTGGGCTTGTTATTTACTTGTTAGTGGGTTTATATATTGTTTATGATTGGGCCATGTGGGCTACCAGGTTTACGATTTATTGTAATGAGGTAGTATATAAACCTCACTTGTTTATGATTCAAGTAAGCTTTTCAATACAAATTCACTGTTTATGATTTCTTGGTGCTTCTAGTTTACGATCAGCTTCATAGTAGTGTTTATTCATTCAAGACATCATCTTTCTTCAAGATCTAGTCTATTCTTCTACTATTTTTCTTGAATCGATCTTTCACGAGGATTCCGCATCGTGTTTGATTAGTATATCGTGTGTTTAGGAGATTTTCGGACCTACAGGATGACATGTGTTGGATGATTTTCTTTTGGATGTCTTTTGGATTGTTTTATTTTGGATGACTTAACCTAGGTTTTATGTTTAGGATGACATGTGTTGGATGATTTTCTTTTGGGTGTCTTTTGGATTATGTTATTTTGGTTGAATGTTATATGGATGACACCTTTATGGTATTTTGGTTGAATGTTATATGGATGACACCTTTATGGTATTTTAGTTGAATGTTATATGGATGACACCTTTATGGTAGTTTAGTTGAATGTTATTTGGATGACACCTTTATGGTATTTTAGTTGAATGTTATATAGATGACACCTTTATGGTATTTTAGTTAAATGTTATATGGATGACAGGTTGCCTATGGACCCGGATGATGAAATTATAGCTTTCCTTTTCCTTTGTTGGCAATGGTTAAAGTTGGTCTCATCAATGAATGAAAGGATACGAGATCTAAACTCGGCATTGACCGGTCATGAATACACACAAGAATTGTTGCATGACTCTTCTACACAATGTCATGAAATGATGCGCATGTCACGTGATGCATATGTACTATTGTGCAATCATTTTCGCCAGAGAAATTGGTTACATAGTAGTAGGTCAATAACCTTTGAAGAAAAGATGGCTATGTTTTTTATTCTCATAGGACATAATGAGCGTATGCGAATGGTTAAAAGGAGGTTTCAACATTCAACAGAAACAATTCATAGATGTTTTTATGAGGTTCTAGACGGGATAATGAAATTTGCAAGATAAGTCATAGTTCAAACTTCTAATCCAAGCACGAATGCTTCAGAACAACATATGAGGCTAATGCAATTCTTTCCTGGAGCAATAGGTGCATTAGATGGAACTCTTGTAAATGCAGTAGTACCTGCTGATCAACAAACTCGTTATAAGGGAAGAGGAAAAGGTGATTGCTTTCAAAACATCTTGGGAATCTGTAATTTTGATATGATATTCACCTTCGTCTGGGCTGGATGGGAGGGCATTGCACATGATTCACGTGTTTTGAAAAAAGTTGCATTTAATCCAACTTCTGGCTTTCAATTTCCTCCACCAGGTTTGTATTATAATTTGCTTTATTATATTTTCATGATCGGGTTTGTTTATCTATTTTTTTAATGTAATAGTTTTGATACTAACGTGGGTTAACACACAAATATTACCTTTGCGACGCTGCATACACCAACACTCGTGGGTTTATGGCTCCTTACCGTGGTACGAGATATTGGCTAGCCGATTTTCGTAGACAACGCGCCTTGACTAAGGAAGAAAAATTCAACCATGCCCATGCACAACTCAGGAATGTTATTGAACGCGCATATGGTGTATTAAAGGCAAGATTTCCAATTCTAAAACAAATGGCGCCTTTTCCATTTCGAACACAAAGAGACATAGTGATCGCTTGTTTCGCCATCCATAACTTTATCAGGAAATGGAATATTCATGATGAGTTATTTATGTCATACGACGAGGACAATCTTTTTGCAGAGGTACACGAGGGTGGAAGTGATACTACGTCCGCTCACGACATGGAATGGGGCTCGCAAGGCGTTGAGTATATGGCTATTTTGCGTGACAATATAGCTTCTCAAATGATGCAAAATGAATAAGCTGTATTTATATTTTTACTATGTTTTCATGAATCATTAAGCATGTTTGTTTTATTTGGATACTATATGATGGTTTGAGTTTATTTTTTTCTTTAATAATTATTTATCATTTATTATTCTGCTCAAACAGATAATTAAAAATAGTTATTCAATACAGTCATTTAGATTTCCAAACAAACAGCACATAATGATTCAGCACCCTACTGATTCAGCACTTCTTTACCATACAGACAGCTTATTCATTCAGTACCAAATGAAACAGACGAACCAAACAACACCTTGGACTTGTTCTTCTTGGATGGAGTGGCAAACTTGGAATAATCATGCAAGTCGTCTTTTGGATCAATCTGAGCAGCAGTAACTTCAATCAAATCCACTGGTTGAGGAACCATGTGAACATCATCCTTCTTAGAACTTTCCGAACTCTGATCCTGCTTGTATAAAAAGTTGAGCAATGTTGGTGACAAATTGCAGTTCTTCACTTGCCTTTCCAACTCCAAAATCTCCAATTTTAAATCATTAATCTTCTGTTGACCTTCAAACACCTCTTGTTGTGAATTGATGAATTTTGCATTGAGATCATCATATTCGTAAGTTTGTAACTTCCGGATCTCACATTCAGCATATAATTCTTCAAGCACATTTTCTCTCTTTTGCTTGTAGATCTCAACATCTTTTGTTAACACTTCATTCTTGTCTCTGTATAGAACATTTTCATCTTGAAGCATAGAGATCTTGTTTTGAAGCTTCTCAACAGTAACAGCAGTTGTTGCTATAAAAGCAGTAGCCCCTTCATATTTTTGCTGAACCGGATAACTCTTCTCAAACAGATTCTCAAAATCTTGAGCTGCATCTAACGCTTCAGCTTTGGCTTTCTCACACTCTTCAGCCAATTGTACCTTTTCCTTCAACACATCTTCATGAATATGAACCAACTCATAATATTTCTTTTGAAAATCTTCCACCTCTTTCTTGAGAACCACAATTTCTTCAGTTGATAATTGACAATCTTGTTCAAAACTTGAAATTTTCTTGAGCAACTTCTCACAGTTATAACATTTAAAATCATCATCTTTTGAATTTTCAGAAGACTTAGGTAATTCTTCTTGAACCAAAGATATACTTGAAGAAGTATCAGATTCTGTTAAAAAACTTTCATCATCAGCATGTTGAACGGTTAAAGCAATTGAGATTGGAGTATGACTCTTTTTAATATCTGAATCTGCATCCAGGCAAATCCATCTGGATGCATAAATGTATTAGTCCAATCATGAGCAAGAGTAGCAACTTTCTGATCGACCTTTTCAGCTTTATCTGAAGGATGAAAAACTAAATGTGCATGTTGACCAGACTTCAATTTACTTTCTGCAGAACTTGGACATTCTCGAGAAAAGTGACCATAAACGGAACACTTATAACATTTCACCTTAGATTTGTCCAATCCAATCTTTCCTTCCTGATTAAGTCTCTTCTTACCAGTTCTATTGAAAATCTTCTTTGTTCGACGAACCAACATAGCATATTGCCAATTGAGATCCATTTCCTCCAAATGATCATAATCAATCTGATCATAATCTTCATTTGCTAATTCAGCATTACTCACAGAACCAGTGATAACACCAAAGTATGAAGATACTAATGCAGACATCAATGCATTATAATCATCGACAGTTTGAACAGACAATGCACTATGAGTCGAAGAACTTGGAATTGACACATTACAACCAGCAGAAGAATAACTTGGATTGTAGATCTGAAAATCTGTAGGAGGAGCGGAACTTGGATTCAGATTTACCAAGTTATTCTTCTGCTGGTTGTAATGTGTCAATTCCAAGTTCTTCGACTCATAGTGCATTGTCTGTTCAAACTGTCGATGATTATAATGCATTGATGTCTGCATTAGTATCTTCATACTTTGGTGTTATCACTGGTTCTGTGAGTAATGCTGAATTAGCAAATGAAGATTATGATCAGATTAATTATGATCATTTGGAGGAAATGGATCTCAATTGGCAATATGCTATGTTGGTTCGTCGAACAAAGAAGATTTTCAATAGAACTGGTAAGAAGAGACTTAATCAGGAAGGAAAGATTGGATTGGACAAATCTAAGGTGAAATGTTATAAGTGTTCAGTTTATGGTCACTTTGCTCGAGAATGTCCAAGTTCTACAGAAAGTAAATTGAAAACTGGTCAGCATGCACATTTAGTTTTTCATCCATCCGATAAAGCTGAAAAGGTTGATCAGAAATCTGCTACTCTTGCTTATGATTGGACTAATACATTTATGCATCCAGATGGGTTTGCCTGGAATGCCGATTCAGAAGTTAAAAAGAATCATACTCCAATCTCAATTGCTTTAACTGTTCAACATGCTGATGATGAAAGTTTTTTAACAGAGTCTGATACTTCTTCTAGTATATCTTTGGTACAAGAAGAATTACCTAAAGTCTCTACAAGTTCAAAGGTTGATGAGTTTGAATGTTTCAAATGTAAGAAATTGCTCCAGGAGATTGCAAGTTTTGAACAACGTTGCCAAATTTCAACTGAAGAGATTGTGGTGTTAAAGAAAGAGTTAGAGGATTTACATAAGAAATATTATGAGTTGGTTCATATTCATGAAGATATTTTGAAAGAAAAATCTCAATTGGCTCAAGAGTGTGAAAAAGCCAAAGCTGAAGCGTTAGACGCAGCTCAAGATTTTGAAAATCTGTTTGAGAAGAGTTATCCAGTTCAGCAAAAGTATGAAGAAGCTACTGCTCTTATTGCTACAACTGTTGTTACTGTTGAAAAACTTCAAAACAAGATCTCTATGCTTCAAGATGAGAATACTCTCTATCGTGACAAGAATGAGGTATTGACTAAAGATGTTGAGATTTACAAGAAAAAGAGAGAAAGTGTTCTTGAAGAGTTATTTGCTGAATGTGAGATCAGAAAGTTACAAACTTATGAGTATGATGATCTCAATGCAAAGTTCATTAAGTCACAGAAAGAAGTTTTTGAATCTCAACAAAAGATCAATGACTTGAAATTGGAAATTTTGGAACTGAAAAGGCAAGTGAAGAACTGCAATTTGTCATCGACAATGCTCAACTTCCTATACAAGCAGGATCAGAGTTCAGAAAGTTCTAAGAAGGATTATGTTCATTTGGTTCCTCAACCCGTGGATTTGGTTGAAGTGACTTCTGCTCCGCTTGATCCAAAAGATGAATTGCATGACTATTCGAAATTTGCTTCTCCACCCAAGAAGAACAAGTCTAAGTCCAAGAAGAAGGAAAAGCCTTTGGGTGAAGCTCCAAAATTTGTGTCAAAGTCTGTTTTGTTGGAAAACGAAAAGGTTTTTGATAAGGTTGCTTCAAGCTCTTCATATGCAACTGAAGAAGACAAAGGGTTGATTGAGAAGAACAAGGTGAAAGATATCAAAGCCAAATTTACTAGTGAAGCCAAGGCAAGAGATGTTTCTAGTTCTTCTAGTTCTTCAAAAGTTTCAGGTTTCAAACACAAAGGTTTGGGGTTTGTTGTGATGGAAGAACCGGTTCAAACAAAGAAACCAGTGAAAGCTGACAAGGCTGTTAAAGCAAAGATTGCAAAGAAATCACCATCTCAGAAGGAATTCACTTACTATTCTGGTAGATCGTCATCTTCAAGGAGTCCATCTCCTAGGTATGATTCCTCTGATGATATCTTTGATAATTTTGATTCTGAACATTCATCTGGTTGTTCAAAATCAAAACAATTTTCAAACGTGTTTAGAGAAAGACTTTGTTATGTATGTCGTCAACCGGGACATCTCGCTACTGAGTGTCCGACGACTGCATATATTCACAAAACTGCCAAATATGTGGATAACAAAGGTCACATTTTTGATGAACCATGGTCCCCAAAGCTTAAGTCAACTCGTAAATCGTCTTGGTCTAAATCAAGTACGTCGGTTGAATCTGATTCAGGTTCTGATAAAAAATTAAAACTTTTACAAATTTGGAAACCAAAAGTTGTTTCCAAGGCCTACAAGGACTTTGTGGAAGACACCGGGCGACCCGACGCTGTTGAATCGGGTCGATCCCAATGCAACTAATGTTTTATTTGGTGTCAAGCAAGTGTTTCAGGCAGATCTTTCGGTGATTGAAAAATTGCTGATTGTGAAATATCTGTTCTATTTAAATTGAATTTCAAAAGGCTAAACTGTGAGTAGTCGGGTTGGTTGATCAATTTTCATGTTCTTTACTCCGTCTCATTCTGAGGGGGAGTTTGTTTTTGCAAACATACAAAAATAGTGTGTTGTTTTTCAAATCGTAAAAATGAAAATCTATAAATAGAGTTGTCATTTTTAGGGGGCGAAATTTGAAAACGACAAAAACATTGAAAAATTAAAAAAATCAAAAACATTGAAAAATGAGAAATTGTATCCGACATGATTGGGAAATGATGGTACATTGGCTGACATTGTCTAACTTATGGATAAAGTAGATGAACAAGCAATAAGACCGTTTGATCGATGTGCAAGGTAGGCTCGGCAAATCAGAAAGTATACAAATGTGATATACACTAAATCTGATGCTTGACCTAGTGGACAACATCTTGATACGTATCTCATGATATAACAAGAAAAAGATATGTGAAAAATAAAACGAGAAGTCACTGTGTATACATGTGTTCATTTTGCAAAGATTTAAACTTGTTTGATTTTCTTTATTTTGTCAAACGATCGGACTTTCTCTGCGTGTCGAAAGACCGACCTGATCGTTGTTCGTTTGACGTTCTGCTTTATTTTCTTTGGTGTTTCGTATAACTCATCGGACTTTCTCTGCATGTACGGGAGTACCGACCTGATTTTTGTTGAGTTATACAACTTCAACTTGTTTTATTTTTCTTATTTTGTTAAATCCGAGGCCTTATCTGCGTATCGAAAGATCGACCTTAAGGTAGACGATTTAACGTTCTTATTTCTTTTTGCATGGAACACAGTTGACTATATCATGGTTACAATCATTATGTGATTTAATTCACAAATGAAATCACAAAATGTGATAAGCAAAGCATATCTGAGTATGTCTGATAGTGTGGGGT
>JBCNJP010000009.1:53248125-53276473 GCA_039602395.1 Deinandra increscens subsp. villosa | reverse complement strand
GGTACACTGGTCAATGCAAACTTAATAAATACCTTAACATATCCAGATGTTATGAGTATGATTGTGCCAGAGTTTAAAGTTGGACAAATTATATCTGCAATCGGCATGGCTTATGTGCTACAATAATCGAAATTGAAGTGTAGTTCAGCATGTTATGATCAATATGATCCCAAGTCGTGATCTTTCTCGCAAAAAACAAAAATGGTGTTTGATTCTGTAATGCATTTACTTTTAATATAAGAAAATACCAAAAAGATTTTAAGTGTGTTTTGATATAAAGTTTCTAAAAGCCAAAAAGATTTTGTTTCTGATTTGTTTTCGATTGATCAACACGAAATACGAAATCATTTTCAAAATCAAAATATCTTGGAGTCTCGAAGAGACATTTTGCACCAAGATTATTTATGTTGGCAGGATTCTAAGTGGAAGAGAATATTACAACTTCAAGTCTTCTGAAGTTTGTTGATAGAGAGACTACACACGATGCAATATCAAGTATTCAAGATTGAACTCATCGTCAAAGTCGAGGAAGAGTTTGATTGAAGATACATGATACAAGTTTGAATGGAGAAGATGATACTGCACATGCCGAGGGGGAGTTTGTTGATACACGGTTCCTGATCGTCATGTGAAGTATCGAATACAAGACAAAGCGTACAAGATTGCTGAGGTTCGAACTCCTAGTGAACCTGGAGTTCGGACAGGTCCGAACTTGTGGCCGAACTTGTGGTTCGGTCAGTCGTATTTCAGCATGTATAAATAGTTCATTTTGTATAGAATAGGCAGGATTCCGCGTCATATATTCTCTGTGTACTCTGGGGTTCTCTCAGTGGTTAATACAAGTCATTTGTATTTACTCTCTGTGTTCTAGCTTATATTACATTGATTTCATAACGATTAAGTAGAAGATCCGCACGCTCACACACTTTCACTCACATTCCTTGACAACATTCTCTGCACATGACATCCTATGTGGCTGTATTATCATAAAAGTATCAGCTTATAAAAGGAAAAAGAACACACAAATAATCGATCTACAGAAACATCAATATGTAAACAGGAAAAAACACACAAAAGTTTCATCTGCTGAAACAACACAACCTTGTTCTCTAACCATCTCACTTTGAAAACTGGAAGAACCAACTTGATGTGATTAACCAATTTCTTCCTTTCAACATTCCAAAAACTTCCATCAGCCACAATATTCTTCTTTGCTACCGATTAATAAAGATATGTGGTAAAATCATAATTTAGGCCAGAGTTATCGAAAATACTAAGGAGCAAAAAGCAATTTGTCATCTTTAAGAGTCATATCATGCAGATGAAGGCTAATGTAGTAAATTAGAGCAAACGTATTACCTAATAGACAGTGAAGTGGTCCATAATAACAAAATAAATTAACACACTAAAACTCAAAATTAAGAAAATAGTAAAAGAGAGACAGAGAGAAAGAGAACAAACTTGGGGTATTGGAGATGAAGGTCTTGCATACAAAACATAAACATGAAAGGAACAACGAGAAGGAGGCTATGAGGTAGCTATAATATTTAGAGGCTTATGACTATGTATTTTTTTTTTAATGTTTTACACATTCAGATTCATTATCAACCTATATTGAACTTAAGTATTTGTTTAAAGAATGAAAATGTCAAACAACTAAAACTACAAAACCATAATCACTAAAAGACCAAGAAACAAAACAGTTAACACAAAAAACATTTGAAAACTGGAAACAGGAACAAATGGCATCAATAGCAAAATGAAACAAAAATATCAGTCAATATAAACAATTAACACCAACTAACATAAACAACGATTGATGCATCTATCTGATTTTAAACCTTTTTATGTAAGTTTTATATCTCAGAGACTTCACTAACAATAAGCTTAATGTAACAACACTGGATGATTATAGAAATGAACTTGAATTGCCTAACCTTAGCAGAGATGAACTTCAACTGCAATTTGGGATGAACTTGCAAAAAAGTGACGGTAGCAGCTGACTTGGTAAGAACTTGTGATTTCTAAAACACAATTTATCATCATCAAAAAAGCAAAAAAGTCACAATTAGATTTATAAAACACAATTTATCATCATCAAACAAAGAAATTGGGAACTGAACCTGCGATTTGAAATTGATACCGTGTCTGCGATTTCAAGCAAACAAACAATATGTACTTATACCGATTCTGCGATTTCAAATTTCAAACTAAGAGACCGATCCGAGTGTAAAAAAGTGAGAGAACTATTGGATTAGGGTTCGAAATGTGAGCAACCGTAGGATATGTGTTTTCTTCACCATCCGGGTAGGATTGTCGTCGATTAGCGACTAAGAATAAAGAGAATAGAGAAAGACCGACACTCAGTTACCAGAAATAGGTTAGGGGTCATCGATTGCCGACTGAGAATAAAGAGAAGAGAGAAAGAGCGATGCTCAGTTACTGGAAATAGGTTAGGGGCGGGGATTCTTGAGCCGAGGAACCCTTGGATTTGTGCTTTCTTCAAACTCACTATGAAAGATTGCTAGATTAAGGGACTGTGTAAAAGAGAGGCGAGAAAGAAGGAGATTCGCATACCGATTTGGGTCATCTGAGATGAGCGTGAAGCAGGAATTGCATAAATTGGGGAGTTTGACCTGAGCACCGAGTTTTCTACCGTGTCAGTGGCCTTTGGGGAGATTCGAAACCAAGACTTTTCAACCTAATTTTTACAAGATTTTGTGCATAAAAGACTTGTACACAATGCTTTCAAAGTTGTAAAACTCTTAAAGTTCAACACATTAACTTTCTCTCATATATATATATATATATATATATATATATATATATATATATATAGGGTTAGGATCCTGCGAAAACACATCTTTTTGTGAGAACTGCGAAAACACATATTAAAACCCACGTAACTTTTTCATATGTTAACGATTTTTCATAAAATTTGCGCCAAAAGTCTTAGAATTACGTTATCTTTAATTCTGGAGCAAAATATTAAAAAAAAAACTTAACGTTTTTTTTTCGTGTGATGCACATGTGCATCAGATGCACATGTGCATATGATGCACATGTGCATCATATAATTAAAAAATGTTATAAAATATTTTTTTTTCTTTAGATCTAAAGATAACACAACTATAAGATTTATGGTGCAATTTCTTTTTAAACCTATTAATGTATATCACATGTATGAGGGTTTTTTTTATATGATGCACATGTGCATCATTCAATAAAAACGCAAAAAAATGATGAAAATATATGACATATGGTGCGACTAAGAGAAAAAAAATATAAACTCATACAAAAAATATGAGTTTTTTTTGTGATGCACATGTGCACCACACAAAAAAAATTAAAAAAATAAAAAAAAAACGTTAAGTTTTTTTAAACTTTTATAGGATTAAAGATAACATAATTTTAAGACTTTTGGTGCAAATTTTTAAAAAAAATATTAACGTATGAAAAAGTTATGTAGGTTTTAAGATTTGTTTACGCAGTTCTCACAAAAAAGGGGTGTTTTCGCCGGATCCTTCCCCTATATATATATATATATATATATATATATATATATATATAGAGGAAGGATAAAATGAAAACCTCTCCGAGTTTGGAAAACCGTGAAAACCAAGCTAAAAAATTCGATTTTTGTTCCGATTTTTTTATGGTGACTATCTAAGTTAAAAAGACCCCCTTTATGCAAAAACATAAAAAAAACGCCTAGTAAAAATTTTTAAAGAAAATATTTTATAACCGAGGTTACATATGTAACAGTACCCTGTTACATATGTAACAGTACCCTGTTACATATGTAACAGTACCCTGTTACATATGTAACCTCGGTTAAAAAATATATTTTTTTAATATTTTTACTAGGCGTTTTTTATTTTATTTTTTTTGCATAAAGGGGGTCTTTTTAACTTAGAGAATCACCATAAAAAATCGGAACAAAAATCGAATTTTTTAGCTTTTCATGGTTTTCCCAACTCAGTAATTCCAATCCGTCTATTGCCAAGGTCATAAACGAGATAAAAACTTGGAATATTTTGTTGCTTGATAATAGAAGTAAACACCCCCATTGATTGGAACAATTGTAGATTCATGTAATTTCTTTTACTCTTCGGTGTATGGTGTTTTGGCTTCTCCCTTTAGCGTCTTGCTAGTCTGGGGCCGTTGGTCCTAACAAAATTTTAGCTGTTCAGAAAAAAAAAGTTATATATAAGGAAAAACCCCCTCCATGAATTATAGTGGGCCCCTCCTGAAATTAGTGGTTAAGATTGATTCTCAAAAGTTCTCATTTGAACCTAACCCTATAAAATATGGCATATAAAATATGACATATGATGTATTTGCCACTTTCAACATTTCAAATCTTCAGATCTTTAAAAGGTTATCTTCAAGTACTCCTCCTTGGAAAATACTTGAACTTCAACATTGAATCTTGATCTCAGTTGCACTAGAACTTGCATGGCTGGAACAGGATCACATCACTGAACCACTTAAAACTGGAGCTTTCAGAATCTTCTAACATACTCCCCTTTGACCAAGCTAGAGTCACTTCTTCAACCTATAGCTTCAAAGACAGAAGTGCAGTTTTCCTTTGTGACAATCCGTCTTTTCACGTTTCTTCCTAATCTAACCTAAACCTAAAACGTTATAAAAGTTGTGTGAGCATTTATGAGATTGAGTTGTGCTAACTTTATTGTCAAGGTTTTGGGTAACCGTCACTATACGAGCATGCGCTTGAGTCTAATGGTTGATATTCTATGATTTTATGTAAATCATATGTTGTGATTTCATGTGACGAGTTATCATATGATTTTATGTATATATATATATACATATATATAGAGATGGGTTCAAATGAGAACTTTTTGTTTTGAGAACTAAATCTCACATTTCAGGTGGGGACCACTGTAATTTATGGGGAGGGGCGGGGGGGGGGGGGGGGTTTCCATATATATATATATATATATATATATATATATATATATATATATATATATATATGGGGAAGGATCCTGCGAAAACACCCTTTTTTTGTGAGAACTGCGTAAACAAATCTTAAAACCTACATAACTTTTTCATACGTTAATATTTTTTTAAAAAAATTTGCACCAAAAGTCTTAAAATTATATTATCTTTAATCCTATAAAAGTTTAAAAAAACTTAACGCTTTTTTTATTTTTTTAAATATTTTTTTGTGTGGTGCACATGTGCATCACAAAATAAACTCATACTTTTAGTATGAGTTAATATTTTTTTTTCTTAGTCGCACCATATGTCATATATTTTCATCATTTTTTTGCGTTTATATTGAATGATGCACATGTGCATCATACCAAAAAAAAACGCTCATACATGTGATATACATTAATAATTTAAAAAGAAATTGCACCCTAAATCTTATAGTTGTGTTATCTTTAGTTTTAAAGAAAAAAAAAGCATTTTATAACTTCTTTTAATTATATGATGCACATGTGCATCACACGGGAAAAAAACGTTCAGTTTTTTTTTTAATATTTTGCTCCAGATTTAAAGATAACGTAATTCTAAGACTTTTGGCGCAAATTTTATGAAAAATCGTTAAGGTATGAAAAAGTTACGTGAGTTTTAAGATGTGTTTTCGCAGTTTTCACAAAAAGATGTGTTTTCGCAGGATCCTAACCCTATATATATATATATATATAGGGAGATGATCATTTGAGAACCAATTTTAATACGCATCGTAAGGGTTTCATGTTTATCATTTTATGTGAACTTGAAAATATATATATGGAATTATACCTATGATTTAATCTGAACGAAACAAGGCTTATGTTTTATAAACGTCGCACGTTAAATATGTTTTGTCAATGTACGTTTAGTCATCGAACCAAGTTAAGTCCCGTTAACCCCGTCAGAGCTTCTTATCATCTTTTAAACTTGCAGGGACTAATTTTGTCATTCTCTAAACTTATTTTAGTTAAGCAAACATGCAAGGACTAGTGTTGTAATTATCAAAATGTGGAATCCCTACATTGTAAAATCATGAGGGACTGATATTGTAATTTGCTCAAAGATTTAATATGAGCAATGGAAACCGTCGGAAACCGTCGGAGCCCGTCGACTCTCATCCCTCACCTCCGAACGTCTTCAATTCCAGTCATTGTTCCACCGGTTACAACTCTTAAGCTGAATCACTATTATTGCTCCTTAAATTCAATCATCATTCTCATCTTAGTAATCTCGACGATTGTTCAAGAACCATCATCCAAAAAGAAGAGTTAACGGAGAGCACAACCCTCACCCCCTCCCGGTCTCTAAACCACCGTCGGAATCCTACACCTTGACACCCTATGTTCGGCTCTAGATCAAGCAACCACCACATAGCATCACCACGTTAGACAGGTTGGCGGCCGTTTTCCACCATCGTGTTTCCAAGTTCCACTGTAGCCATTGCAAAAATCTCCCCGAAGCTCGTTCCCGCTTTTGGTTTCGATCTGACCATCTCATCGATTTGGACTTGCAAAGTTGGTTTTCTTTCTTTGAATCAAGGTAACAATTAATCCTTTTTGTTGATTCGTTATCCTAGTCCCAGTCGTCGAGGTTCATGAACTTGTAAATCAGTCCTATCTCGGTTATGGAGGATCAGATATGTAGGGTTTGTTTGGGGAAAATGATAACCGGACCACATATGTTATGTATTAAGTTTGTCGGGCCAAAAACAGTTCGATAGGTTGTTCGGATGGTTGGGGCCGAGGGTGCTAACTGGTAGGTCACGAGTTCGAGGCCGGCTACCTCCATCCTTTATTGACTTTTTTTTTCTGACAAATGATTTTAGTCACTGGTTATATTCGAAAGATATTCTGATCGGATTTTTAACCAAAAGGGGGTCTAGTTCAATTGTTTGGGCGCTGGGATGGGAACGCGAGGTCATGGGTTTGAACCGGGTGACCTCTGTTTGTTAGTATTTTATACCCCTCTGAGCTCCACCTACAAACCCTAATACGCGATAGGGGAAGACGAAGAGTAGAGAGAGAGAGAGGTGAAATAGAAAAAGAAGATATTGTGTTGTATCTTATAAGTCACTGAAAACCCATAAGTCTTGTATCAAATACACGCGTGATAAACATGCCCAAGTGTAAGATATACAAACACAGCCCAATATCATGTGGAGAAATGCTACTCGCTGACAAAAATAAATGGTTAAATGTCATTGGTTGACAAAAATAAATGGCTAAATGTCATTGATCCAATGAAGTACAATAAATGTGTGAGAGGCCCAAGCAATTGTAAATGTTATATATATATATATATATATATATATATATATATAAATACTCATTCTAATTCTATTGTTTAATTGTATATTTTTTAAATGTTCTAGTATATCCTAGGTTTGAAGAAATTAACCTTGGAACAACCCATAATTATCATTGATGAAACAATTGATGAAACAGTTGAGTTGGTTAAGGTATCTATATTTTAGTTTAGTAGTTTACTATATCAAAAACAATGCTGATTTTGGACATAGCAGCCTTCAAGTTCTGAGATGGTTTGGGAATTTTGGTGACTTTTGGCTGCAAACTTGCAAAAACACCCTTTTATTTGAGTAATTTTGGTTTACTCTATCAAGACCAAGTGAGTTTTTTTTTGTTGTTGTTGCAAACTTGCACCAGTAGCCTTTAGAGTTGCATGTAGTTTATTTGACTTTCTTTTGTCTACTATATGAAGACCAAGTGATTTTTTTTTTTTTTTGCAAAATTGCAACAGCAGCCTCATTGTCCATAATCCATCATTTTATGCCATGTCTTTTTTAAAATGTTTCAAATTTGGGTTCATAACTTGGTATATGTTTTGCTCATTTAAATACATTCAACTTATGATTTGTTACTATTTGCATATGTCTAAGAGGACTATTATTCCAAACAGGTGCACATTATATGAAGTAATGAAGAATCAAAGATCCAAGAGTTTGAGTGATTAATATGGACATGCACGTTTTGATTGATTTGAACTTTTGAATTTGGGACCATTTTAATTTCTACTTGGTGTTTGTCTAAATGATAACTTGTATTAGACTATTATTTTGCTCATTTGGATTTTTATTACTTGTAATTATAGACATTGAATGTATTTTATTCGACACTTTTTTTAGAAATTCGGATATCCAGTTAGTTATCCGAATCCGTATCCGAAATTTCGGATACGGATTCGGATAGTGAAATCAACTATGCGAACTTTTTGTATATCCGAAATTCGGATATCCGGTTTTGAACACCCCTACTTGAACGTGGGGCCCTTTTTACACATTATAGGGCCTTGGACTTGTGTAAAAAGAGCCCCTAAAAAGGGCCCCTAAAATATAAACCCAATCTTATATTACTATTAAAAATATCAGTTAAATAAGATTGATACGTAGACACAAATATGTTAAAATAAAACTAAGGAACAAATAAAAGAAAATAAGAGAAAAAAAAAATAAAAAGTCAAACAAAGAAATAAGAAAAGAGAATGAAAGAAAGAAAAAAAAATTTAAGTGTAGTATGCAAGATTTAAACTTGGGACATTGGGGTTTGAAATCATGCATTTAACTATTACTGTATCTAACCCATTTTTTTTAATTAAATTCTTAAACTTGTTTTATATATATATATATATATATATATATATATATATATATATATATATATATATATATATATATATATAGGGTTAGGTTCAAATGAGAACTTTTTATTTTGAGAACTTTTGAGAACCATTTTGAGCCACTAATTTTCAGGAGGGGAGCATTCAAATTCATGGGGGAGGATTTCCTTATATACAACTTGTGGCTCAGAATGGTTACTCAAAAGTTCTCAAAACCAATTGGTTCTCAAATGATCCTCCCCCTATATATATATATATATATATATATATATATATATATATAGGGAGAGCATCATTTGAGAACCAATTTGATTTGAGAACTAAAAAGAACTAATTTGAGCCACAAGTTATTTACATGTATCCACTCTCCCATGAATTGTAGTGCCCCCCCCCCCCCCCCAACTGAAATTTATGGTTGAGATTTAGTTCACAAAAGTTCTCAAAACAAAAAGTTCTCATTTGAAACTAACCCTATATATATATATATAGGGTTAGGTTCAAATGAGAACTTTTTCTTTTGAGAACTTTTGAGAACTAAATCTCAACCACAAATTTCAGGGGGGACCACTACTTTTTCTTTTGAGAACTTTTGAGAACTAAATCTCAACCACAAATTTCAGGGGGGACCACTACAATTCATGGGAGGGGGGATACATGTAAATAAACTTGTGGCTCAAATTAGTTCTTTTTAGTTCTCAAATCAAATTGGTTCTCAAATGATCCTCTCCCTATATATCTTAATCCTAATAAAGCAATAAAATGGATTCCACATGTCTTCTTTTTAAGGTGTCCACATCAGCACTGCCACATGTCAAAACCAGATTCAATTATCAATTTAGTAAATTACCAATTAAGACTAATTACCATATTAAATTTCCATTTAAAAAAATTGGCAAACATAATATAGATTTGATAAATTACTCAATAATTTGAGTATTTTTAAGGAAACAAATCAAGAATTTGTCATCTTCAATATATTTAAATTATCAATTAATATTTTATAATGAATTATGTCATTTATAATTTCTAAATTTCTTAATCGTTTTTTTATATTTAGCTAATATTATAAACCTAATTTCAACCCGTGTAGTACACGGGTTACTAACCTAGTATATATATATATAGGGAGAGGATCATTTGAGAACTAATTGGGTTTGAGAACTAAAAAGAACTAATCTTAGCCACTAGTTTATATATATGGAAACACCCCCCCCCCCCATGAATTTGAATGCCCCCCCCCTTGAAAATTAGTGGCCCAAATTGGTTTTCAAAAGTTCTCAAAAGAAAAAAGTTCTCATTTGAACCTAACCCTATATATATATATATATATATATATATATATATATATATATATATATATATATATATATAGGGAGAGGATCATTTGAGAACCAATTGGGTTTGAAAACTTTTAAGACCCATTCTGAGCCACAAGTTATATATAAGGAAATCCCCCCATGAATTTGAATGCTTTCCCCCTTAAAATTAGTGGCTCAGAATGGTTCTCAAAAGTTCTCAAAGAAAAAAGTTCTCATTTGAACCTAACCCTATATATATATATATATATATATATATATATATATATATATATATACTAGGTTAGTAACCCGTGTACTACACGTGTTGAATTTAGGTTTATAATATTAACTAATATAAAAAAAGATTAAGAAAATTAATAATTATAAATGACATAATTCATTATAAATATCCTTAAAAATACTCAAATTATTGAGTAATTTATCAAATCTACATTATGTTTGCCAATTTTTTAAAATAAAATTTTAATTTCGATAAAATTGGTAATTATTCTTAATTGGTAATTTACTAAATTGATAATTGAATCTAGTTTTGACATGTGACAATGCTGATGTGGACACCTTAAAAAGAAGACATGTGGAAGCAATTTTATTGCTTTATTAGGATTAAGATATATATATATATATATATATAATGTTTTTTAAAAAAGGAGCCCGAAAGTATTTTAGAACCCTAAATTCTAACTTGGGTTGGGTTGGTTGGCCCATTTGGGCCTCCCTCAAAGAAATCCAAATCAAAGATCCGTCAAAGAAATCCAAATCAAAGATAAATTGATTCCTGCATCATTATAGTCATATAACTCGACACCAATCGCTTTATTTAGTAATTGGGTATTTAGGTTGGCCACAAGGGCATTACAACTCATATTTAAACACTGAAATAAAAATACTATTCAATAACATTAAAATCGCTCAATTCTCATCGACGTTTAGGAATGAATTTTCGCATCCATACTTGCTTCCCATTAATGGTAAACTTTGCTTTTGTTTCACCAGCAAGAACCATATGAATGAATGAAGCATGATGCAACACGATCTTAGCAAACAAAGCGTGTTCACCGATAGGGACTTCTTGCATGTAATACGACTCGATGCAGTCGCCAAAGAGTCTAGTGACAAACTCCCTTACTTCCCACTCACCCACGGGGTACCCTCTTGAAAAGGTTACGAACAAAGTCCTTTCATCCGGTTGGATCTCGGTGTTTTGCGCACGTGAAACCACCATTTGCGATGAATCCATGTGCGCATTTCTCGCTACGGCTCCATCCCATATGTCCTTGAGGCAGGTAGCACAAACAACATTTATCACATCATTTATTCCCGCAATGGTTACGTCTCGGTGCTTACGAAAGAAGTCGATAGGCATATCTTTCTTGAGGAGAATATTCGTCAAAGGGAAATCGGTGACCGAAGAGGTAAATAAAAGAGCGACATTATCCACGCATGTCCAACACAACAAGGCTTCGTTCCCCACCTTATCGATCAAGTGAGAGTCGAGCGTAAGGATCCTTCGAGTTAGGTTAGGTGATTCCATTGTTATCCTTTCTAACCAGATCCAAATGGCTATCATTTGAATTGCTTCGATTGGGTCACGCCAGAGATCATACACAAGAATTGCATACAATTCCCTCTCAACCGAGTGAAAATCGTTGAATTCCACTTCAGTCATCTTTGGATGCTTCAAATTCTCAATCTGCATAGTTAGCAAACTGTATGAACCTGAAAGTTGATGAAATGGGAAATGAGCATAGGAAAAGAGAATTGAGCATATTGTTTGCTCTACGCATCAACTATTTGTAAGACATTTAGTGAGTTCTAGTCACATAGGAAATAGGACCAATAAATAAATCATATTAATGGGTTGTTTTAAATGAAAAGTAAATTTGGGACAATAGTCATGTAATATAAATGTGAATATTTACATATATGATATCATCATATGATATCTAGCCTAATGCTATCTTATTCCTTAAGAGTTATATATATATTTTTTAAGGTTATGAGTTTATGTCATATGATAAATAAGTGGTGTATAATTGATATTTAAATTAAAAACAAAACAAATTTTTAACATTTCTAATTTTATAAAATAAATATATTATAATATATAATTTATAGAACTTAAACCCTAACCTTTTAGTTATAAAGCGAAAGCCTTGGACAACCCCCTCGTGCGCGTGAGGTGGTAAAAACTTCTTGGATCACTGCCCCTTGGGCGTGAGGAGGAAGGGAGGGAGGGGGCCGTGGTGGGTTTTTGTGGTTGTGGACACGGTGTATTTTCAATGATTAGTTTTTATTTTTCCTTTTTCCCCTCTAATCACAATATTACACATCTACTTTTTAAATAAAATCTCATATTCATATAAGGGTTGGTTCTATAGAAAACTTATATTTTGCAAAAAACCAAAAAATCAAGAAAAATATCATTTTTTAAAAACTTTTTTTATATGTTTCTTTCATGATTTTAAGAATACTGGAAAAAGATAAAACTTTAAAAAACATTTTCGAGTTTTTTTTTTAAATAAAATAAAATTCGGATTTTAGCTTGAAATCAATAATACACTATGCAACAATAATATAAAATTGGTTTATGAATGCTAATTCTTTGTTTTTTACATTATTCGCATAAACCACGCTCATATTTAAGTTATGTTTTTTCTTTTTAAGTAGTTTTAATTATAATGCATTATGCAATACTATTAGTACTATTGCATGATGCACTAATAAAGAATCACAAAACTTTTTATTTTTTAAATTTTTTTCCCATTAATAAAGCTAATAAAATTATAGACTTTTTGGTGAAATTCGTTTTAAAAATTATTAATATATGAAGAAGTTATAGGAAAAAAATATTGATATTTTGGTTTTTTTGATAATTGTTGGTTTTCTGTAGATCTTTTCCCATTCACATAATCACCATTCATATTATCATTAACCCACTATAATTTTTTTTTATCACCATCACTAAACCATTTTCGTGACACCATTTTTCTCATTCAAACTAGATTTAATTTAGTGTGTGTTCTCACGGTGATACCACTGGTATACAAAACGGTTACCTTACTAAAGCGAATCGTAAAAAAGACAAAAGGATGTTAAACAAAAATAACAAACAAAACGAAAACAAATTGACATGTGAACACAATTGTATAAATTAAAATCAAGAAAACCTGAGCATTCACAATAGCATCACCATTTGCATCCGAAATCACCATAATAACTATTGTCTACCTTTTCTTCTATATTACGTTGTTCATCCCCATAACCTATATCTAAAATTATAAGGAAATATAATCTGATCACCTATATTTTGTTTTCTACTGTTCATCATACCCTATATTTTTATTAGGGCATGTGGTATACTTATTGTTATACCCAAAATTCTCGGCTGATAATCCAGGGCGCGGGTAAAGGCCAAGGACATGAGTGACCCAGGAATTGTATGACCCAAAATTTAACAGGTAACGTTCAAATGACCCTGAATGTGTCCATAGTAAAGTGATGGCCCAGGATGTCGACTTTATTCAGGGAAGTTTACATTCATTTTATTATATTTTAATATGATCTAAAATGTACATAATCCAGGGTTGCCCTTGTTTTATAGATGGCCCAGCATGTGGAAATGACCCTGCATGCTAGGACATCGTTACTAACGTATTTTGTGCTTTTATCTAAGTGACGACAGGTTGACAAAGTCTCTCAAACGGTCGAATAAGGGAAGCTGAAGACTCATTTAGCACGTGGTCAAAGTTTGTTAGCTGAAAGACCGGTCAACTAACTGAAAGAGACGTTGAGAAGAAGATCCCTGGAATATCGGAGAAGTAGTTGAAGATCTAGGAGTATAAATAGGACCCTTAGACTCATTTTTCAGCTCATTCGAGCTTTACTCATTGTATTCTCGTACTAATTTCTCTGCGAACTCATTGTAATCAACATTTTCAGTGATCAATAAATTGGTAGCGTGTGCTATCGCTACCCGGGGTTTTTATGCCGGCGGCGCCTTAGAGACATCTAAGGGCTAAGGGCTTTTCCCTAGTAAAATTCTCGGTGTTCTTACTTGCATTTCAGGTTACATTTGTGTTGCTAAGCTTCTTAACGGATTTCATAAGCAAACCTAACTTTTTATCAAATATTTTAGTTATTTGTCCCTGGAATTCTGCTGTTGTCCCAGGATTATTTCAAACTATTTCCATATCCGAATTTTTAGACACCTAACCTCACATACAAATTTGGTTTAAACTTTGCTAATTTAACTTAAGTGATTTTTAGCCAAAACACTTATGATGTTTAGATGTGGTGTGATGGCCACGTCAGCAATGACTGGACCACATGCATCCACCATATACATGGTGGCATACCCCATATGTCGTGGTGTGGTTTGGTGAAATGAAATATTTTATTATCTTTTTACCTTTTTAAATAAAACTACATAAGAATAACAAAAAGTTTGAGTTATCAAATGGTGACTGGCCAAAAGGTTTGGAAGACTTTGACTATGGAACGTTTTTTTGCGTAGTGTTTGTCACGCAGTTCCTTCGCGCAACACTTTTACATATGGAGGGGATGATACATCATGACGTGAAAGGCCCTTAGCGCCGTAAAAACTCAAGTATACCGGGTGTTCTTAATGGTTGCGTGAGAGAGAGAGAGAGAGAGAGAGAGAGAGAGAGAGAGAGAGAGAGAGAGAGAGAGAGAGAGAGAGAGAGAGAGAGAGAGAATAAAAACTATCATTTATTTAAAAAATAGGAAATAAATTTAGAAAATTGATGATTTTTACTGAAATTATATAGATGAGGATGAAAAGCCTAATGTTAATGCTCTTATACATCTCTACCCAACACACCGTCTAACTCTTCTGTTAATTTTATTGTATATTTTCAATCATTTATCTATAAACATAACACTAAACATATATTACTTAGAACCATTCTACTAAACTCATAGTTGTATATTATATAACTAGGTTAGTAACCTGTATACTATACGAGTTAAATTTAAGTTCAAAAGATGAGATACAAAAAAAAAAGTGGTGAGAGATTTGAAAAATAATGCTTTATCAATTTTGGTTTTGTTAAACAATTGTTGAGTTCATTCATTTTTATGAGATATGAAAATATGAATTTTGTTTATCATGTAAAAGATTCAGTAACCACCGTAATTATGTTTGACCGATCTAATATATTATTTTCGATGTTGCAGTTTAGGTTAGATAGTCAACATTATACTGACACATCTTGCCATGTTTCATATCTGTTGGCCGTAAAGTAGTAGAACCGTCACCATTCTCATTTTAATTGATACAACATAGTAAATTGTTATCTTATGATAGTTAAGAAAGTTAAGGATTTGTCGACCATTACAATAACTATTTAGTTAAAATCTTGAAATTTATTAACTGTATTTAATTAGAAATTTATTAAATGTAATGTTGAATTTTATATGTGGAAAATTTAAATAATAAATTTTGGAAATTTAAATTTTTCATAATCTAAGTTTAGAAATTTGAAAGATTTAATAATTCCATTATATTTAGTTAGAAATTTAAATACTATTTAAATAATGTTGAATTTTATACGTGGATTGAAATAATAAATATTTGAAATATGAATTTTTAAAAATTATAGTTTAGAAATTAAAAGATTTAACAATTTCATTATATTTAGTTAGAAATTTGAAACTTATTAAAATGTAATGTTCAGTTTTATATATGGAAAGTTAAAATAATACATTAAATTCATTTCAAAAAATATATATAAATTTTGCATCTGGTATTGACACGTGGACATGATAATGTCGAGACCTTAGAAAAGGGTTGTGTGGCAACCATTTTAATGATTTATTAGAATTAATGATAATGATATTAGATCAAGATTGTGACAAAGTTAAAAAAAGACTAAGTAATGTCACAACTATGTCGCAAATTTGCGACACAAATTCCACAAGAAAACAAAATGTGTCACAAAATATAGTGTCGTAGATCATTACATTTTTGTTTATAAGCTTGGGTTCAATCTGGGACACGTGTTACGCTGGCCCGGGTCTAAAATATGTATTCTTTTAATTTGTTGAGCGAAAAAGGCATAAGCATGTAAAGGTAAATGAAAATTAGAACTGTAACGACGTTTCAAGTAAAAAATAAATTAGGTAAAGAAAGTAAAGAACAAACATATATTTTACAATCGGGTGCAAGTAATAATATAAAAGAAAGCAAGTAAAAGAATACGATAAGCATGTTTTTTTTTAAATTCAAAAGCACAAAAGGAGGTGTGAATGTAGCATCAGTCTGTAGTCCGGGGTTTATTGTTTTCGTGGAAATGTGAACGTTTTGAAGAACCTAAGAAAGTAATTCAGTAAATAGAAGATGTAAATATAGATTTGTAATGAAATGTTACCTTTATATAAAAAAAAATGGTCGAGTCAAGTAACAAAAGAACATTACTAAATAAAACATGTTTGAACATGTTCAAGTAACAAAAGAACATTACTAAATAAAACATGTTTGAACATGTGATGATATGTCGGAAGAATAGAATTTGAAATCTAGGCAAACAATTAACGTCACACCCCAACCGACGACATAAACGTCGGGGCATGATTAGATTGCCCAAAAGCGCATGACAACTAATTAAGTGACAATATTTGATAAATAATGAATTGAATTGATAACTTTGAAATGAAGTGTACATTTGACTATTAATCTAGGTCCAAGCCCTAAGTGACGGCATCTTGAATGATTTAGCCTGCAACATTATAAAATAAAAATGGTCAACTATAAATAGTTATTGAGTAATCGAAAGTTTGAATACATAGTGTATATATATTGAAAAGCATGCGACACGTGTCATATGTAAGAATATGTGAACCATAAGTTCTAGTGAATTGACAGCTTGAAAGTGAGAACAAACACTCAACGCCAACTACTGGTCAAGTCGAGTGGGGAGTCACCCAATAGATCTATCTTTGTTTTCCCACAGAACCACACAGATGAACCACACAGTAGAACGACACACAATGCAATTGAAACCATTGACAACCTTGATAACCATTAATAACTACAAATTGACAAATCATGCTAGACAATCATATAACACATAGTCTACACATAGAGCACACACACATTTGTAATTGATAAACAATTGAAAACATGTTTGATATAGGAACATGTTGCACCCTAAAGTGAAAAGAGAAAATGGACAAGGATTAGTCACATGGTTATAGGGTAGGTTCCAAAAATCGAGAAAGTGAAACGAGTGAGGAGGTAACCCAAAAATTAGCCTAAAGGGGAAAATGGGACATAATGAGTATTGGAGCAAGGACCAAAGATTTGGGGACATCGGGGATAGAACTTAGGCTCCTAAGTTAATGTTTAAATGTGACTTATTGTTTTGAAAGGTAGTTCCTATTGTAACAACAATACCTTAGACTGTTCTAAACATGTTTTGGCCTCTATGTTAATAATGCTCTCGTCAAGGCTTCCCATATAAGCGCCCAGGTCTAGCTGTTGGATTTATGCGCAACGTCTATCCTTGACAGAAACCCCAATACTGATGCGTTCTTCCTTACAGTTAGTACATGCTTGTCCCGTTGAAGGTATTATTTGGGCAAATTTAAGAGTTTGTAATCTAAAAGTGCTTAAGCAATACTAAGGCATTTGAGATAATGATCCTTTAAAATATAATTATAGTATTTTCAATGGTGTTTTAAATAATTAAAACTTAATTTATTAAATTAATCATTTGCTATACGCATCATAGTTAATTATTTTGTATCACGATCCTAAGACACAAATACAATATTTCATACATCTTATGCCATTAAGACTAAGACTTTTATAGAATTATGATCAAAAGGGTATTTTGGTCATTTTGCATAATACTAAATATTTGTCCAATTTTTATATATGTGTGCAATAACCATTAATTTGGTGTTGCACATACTTGTAGGAAATACCATTTGACATGACACAAAGCTTACAAATTAAAAGTTGTTGGGCAAAATTGTATAAATTTAATATTTAAAATGTGTAAAATTGAAAGTTAAAGACTCTAAAGAAAATGGTGAATTTTGAAAGTGATAATATGACAAGTGGAACATATAGATTAGATTTGAAAGATGACATTTAGTCTCGAGTGTTCAGATGTGAAATTAGAGCCTAAATCCCTAAAAGTAGGGGTGTTGATCGGGTTTTATCTTCGCGATTCGGGTTAAACGGATCTGGTTTTTTGAGTTTTTCATAGTTGGAATCCAACCCATAACCCGATCATAATTGGCCCCGGGTTTTTCGGGTTTCGGGTATCGGGTATCGGGGGGGGGGGGGGGGGGACTGGGTTTCAGGTTAAATAAGAATTACATAAAAATATATGAAAAATTGTAAGAAAGCATAATAAATGTTCATGAATTGTAAAAAATAATATAAACTTTACGATGTACTTCAAGTCATTTTCTCACTTATATAATATAATAAAATTTATGAGTAACATCACTTTATGTTTCTTACATTATTTATATAAATCTTCTATATAATAATGTGTAACTATGTGATAAGTACAATTCCTTAATACATCTATGCATGTTTAAAGAATGAAAATTGCATGAATTAGAAATAATATATCAAAAGAAATGGAATGGATACAAAATAATCAAGTATGGATGTGAAAATTAAAATATCTACTAAGGATTTAAAATAACATAAGAGTAAGCGGGTTATTCGGGTTGACCCAAAATACCCAAAACATAACCCTATTACCGACCCATTTAACTAAAACGGGTTCGGGTTTATGTGTAATTCGGGTTAAAGTTATTCGGGTTTACAATAATTCGGGTCGAGTGAGATTGGGTCGGGTTCGGTAATCGGGTTTCGGGTGAAAACGACACCCTAACCTAAAAGTCCATGTATGTGACGGTTGACTTTATGACTCGAGAGGCATATATGAAATTGGACATAGGGCTTGTAGCCCTCGATAAGAGGAAGAAGTTGGTGAAAAACTTACCCAGAAATGATGAGGAATTGACCTCGAATTGGCTTGGTTAAAGCTGGTGACGTTGACTTCAAATTCTTTGCCTGAGAGCACAAATCGTGAAATTGAAAGTGGATATGGGGGTGAGCAAAGAGAAATGAAGGCAGAAAAATGCTCTATTTATAGGGGAGAAGTCGTTTAGGAAATCAACTAAGAGACAAGGAAAAGATTGGGGGAATTGGTCAAATGATTGGAAGTCAAATTAATTTGATTTCAGTCAATCAGATGGTTAATTGACAACTTGCAAATGATTTGATTGAGGTCAAAGGCGTGTAGGAGAAGATATGACCGAATACAGTAGAAACTCTATAAAATAATACACTTAGGACCACCAAATTTTATTAATTAAAAGAGTAATTAATTAATCGATAAATTAATAATTATTAATTTATATATTAATTAATATTTTATTAATTTATAGTAGAATACTTAGTTTACAAACACCTTTCAAGCTTTCACTTAATTATTGTATACAATGCATGTATATAAAATGAACGGCCCAATTTGAAAGAAACCTTCAATCTCCCACCTTATTATACTTATTGTGTCCAATGTATCACTTTATGGACATTACAAATATTTTCTATATAAATACAAGATCAAAATAGGTTAACACAAACAAATCATACACACAACATGGCTTCCCATCTTAAAGGTGTGAAGAAAACAACAATGACATACGAGATTCGAAGAGCATTATGCAAGCACAACAAGGATAATCCAAGTTTCACTCAAAAGCAATTGCAAGAATGGGTTCATAGTAACTATGGTTTGCAGGTGAGTCAAGCAACAATATCGAATACAGTTAAGCGGTCTTTAGAGTATCTCTCACTTGCTCCCGAAAGAGGCGATGTTAAGCGACACAAACCGGCAAAATTTCCTGACCTAGAAAAATCTCTCTATGAATGGATTCTTCAATATCAAGAACATGTGAATATGACAGGCGAACTAATCATCGAGAAGGCGGAAAAGTTCATGAAAGATATGTATCCAGTGGATACTCCAAACTTTAGTTTTTTCTATTGGTTGGCTTGGAAAGTTCAAAGCAAGATATGGAATTAAAAATTTCCAGCGTTTTGGAGAGAGTGGATCTGTTGAAATGGAGGGCATGGAGGACAAATTAAAATCCATAACAGACAAAGTTGATCAGTTTGAAATGAAAAACATATTTTTCAAGAAACCTTCATAAATCATTCATGTAATATGCTATATATAAGGAATTTTTAATTTATATTTTATATGGGGTCTAAAGAAATTATCAAAAATGTATTATCTTATAATTTTAGCGAATTATCAATTTAGCACCCTATCCCCGAGTCGGGACTGGCAAAAAATATTATCTTAGAGAGTTTATTAAATAATCGAGTATTAATTTATCGAGTTTTTACTGTATTCGTGATTAAGGGGTTAAATTGGGTGATTACGAATCAAGAGGACATGCCAAAATAACTAAAAAACGAGAAAATGGGGTCGCTGGTTTGTAGACCCCGCCACGTATTGCGACCGAAAATGGGAGTACCCCTCGCGTACCACCGGGGGGGGGGGGGGGGCATAAATAAAAATATAGTATTATTTTTTTTTGTTTTTCTTTTGTTCGTTCATTCTCGTTTTAACTCGATGTCCTTCCAATACTTTGCAAACAACAACATTAAACTTATAAAAGCAATATGGAACATCAAAATGTGGTTTTTAAAATTCACGGGATTCCCGATTAGTACTGACATCATGTGAAAACCGAAGCTTCGTTTATTTGCGTTTTTAATCCATTAGTTAATCCAAAAGTTTTCCATTCAATTATTTTGTTTTAAAAATGATTATGGAACATCTGGAAAATATTTTTCATTAGATTCATGAAGTTTATCAAAATTACACAAATGGCATAAACTTTCATTTTTGACAGTTTTAACCCGAACTTTTGTAAAACCAAATTTTGAGTAGAATTGAATTTAATCCATTTAATATCAAAATCATGATTTGATTTGAAATTCAAGGTTGATCCAAATTTGAAAATGGGTTGGGTTTTTGGTTTTAAAACGAATAAATGTTACACTCTCCCCTACTTTAAGGAATGTCGTCCCGAAATTCAGTTAGTAGAGACTGAAGAAAAATGAAATGTGGATAATTAAAGGTTATACCTGAAGGTACACTTATGGTTATAAAATCAATTGTAAAAGGTTTCCTTTGAAATAGTAATATAAACTCATGACACAAATTTTTGATACAACAACCAGAGCCAACTCTCGATCAGACACCTAGCTCACTTTTAAAGCACCTTCGATGCTTATATATAGGGTATACTGCAGCCAACCCACCACATTTTTGGTACTTCAAAAGCATGCTAATTGCCTACAGAGCGCCTCCCTCGCACACACGAAAAATACCAAATGGATTTTGATAACTTGAAACCACAAAAGTGGTGTAAATTGTATAACACTTGATAGTTTGACGTAACATGCTTGATGAGTAATAAACTAGGACTCAAAGGGTCATAGTTTGAATTGAAGACGAGATTGTATGAGTTGGCGTAACAAGTTGGTTAAGTCTCCTCTACTTTAGGATATCCAAACGAGGAGAGACAGAGAAAAGAATATGGGGTCTAGGGGTAACATGTATCCATTTGAAATTGATAACTTGACTAATTGAAATCAATGTAAGTGAAGGTATCCATTTGAAATCAATGTAAATGATAAAACTGTTAGGTTTATCAAAGTCATATTAACCATTAACATGTAAAAATACAGTGGAATAAAATTACTTTTGTCAAAGTTGTGTTATGTTAAAACCGATTTTAACATGCAAAGCAAAACCCGAATAAAAAGGGAGATCCAAATATAGAGTGTATGCTATCAAAATAACACTCAACCATAGTGGGTTTTAGGTATAACTTTCGGATGAAGCTAGAAGGTTATGAAGGAAGATGATGAGCTCGAATGACAAGCCCCCAAAGTAGAGAACCTCAAGCGCGTATACCCGATCTAGCCTCCAACGAACACCCAATGTTGCTAGGATTTTGGATCTTGAACTCCTTGTAAGGTTTCTTCTTGGACTGATCCAAGCTAAGGAGAGCACCCAAAATCGGTTCTACTAAGTGTTTGTGTGTTGAACCATCATTGTTTGTAAGAGTAGGAGAGATATATAAAGCGCCTTTGTTGTACTACTTGTAGTACACATTGTACTACACTTGTAGTACACATGTGGTACAACTAGTACAAGTAGTACAATTTGTAGTACATTTTTCAAGGCAAAGGGAATCGTTTTATTTATATTAGAAGTAGCTTTACTTAAAATATAAAATACCCATTAAATTGTTTAATCCATTTAAATAATTTAATGACCATACTCTTTAAAATAAATCATCCATATGATTTATTATTATTTTCAAGTGCCATAATTTAGAAACTCATTTTTTAAATTTAAATTTCAAGAGATAATATTTATTTATATTTAAATAAATATCACAGGTGTCGTCTAGCTAGTTATTGGGTATGACCTGACATTGGATCAAACGTACTAGCCACATCATTCTTATATGTTCTTGGGCAGAAGGAGTCTAACAAAAACAATATCAGATATTTAACCAAAGGACGCGTTCGATTCTGGCGAGCTAGATGTGTCGCGACTCAAACCCAATCTACCTTTGCCGAGGCTCGGGGTCTAGATGAAATCCGGAAGAATCCTTGATAATACGGTAAGATCTCATGGCTATGACCCAAAATAAATTGCATGCTTGACTAGTATTACATACAATTGACAGTTATAGCTCGTATAAGTCTTGGTTAGCAAGAATGGTAAAACATGTGATAGAAAAAACATGTGATAGTGAAAACATGTGATAATGAAAACTTGCTATTGAAAACATGTGACAAGGTGGTCATGTGATAATGACAACGTGTGACAATGATGGCATGCGATAGTGAAAATGTGTGGTAATAATAGCATATGAAAATGTGTGATAATGAAAACTTGAGATAGTGAAAACATGAAAGCATGTGTTATTGATAGCATGTGATAATGAAAAACATTGATAACATGTGATAATGAAAACATGAATCGAATGTCATGATTTGAATGACATAAATCGAATGGTGTGAAATTGAATAGCGCAAGTCGAATATCATTTGAACATAAGCAAGTACTAATTTTGAAATCATAAATTGCATAACGTGAATCAAATTTAAACCAAAAGTTGAAACACGTGAGTTTAAATTTGGAAATACACGAATTGAATTCCCAAATCGAATATTGAAATATACACAACAAATATTGAAATCTTCAAGCTGAGAGTTGAAAACCGTAAACCAAGAGTTGAAAATCATAAGCTGATGTACTCGAATTGATCTAAAAAAAATAAAATAAATCTAATCTAGACACACCTAATTAAAACCCAATAACCTAAAACTAGACCGAGCCACTAGGTAAGTGTACCTATCGACTATAGTATAGCTTTTGGAAGACCGGGGTCGAACCTTAGAGACAATTGAATAACTAAATTAACTAAGGAAAATGAAATTGATTAATTGAAAGATTTTGTTTGTGGTTTTTAAATCAAGAAATTAAATTAATTAAATTCTTAACTTAACTATCAAAAAGCATGGGACTTTAGACAAATTCAGAGATGAGAACGAGTACCACCTAGACCTAGACTACTAATTAATGCAATTGACTTCTCTTGGCTATGAAAATTATGAATGCAACCTGGATCTTAAACACAACCTCTAAAACCCCTACTGGAACCCAAATCACTGTCCGGGCTTGACACAATAACGGGCTAACGTCTCCTAAAGACTGAATACGTGCACCGGTTGGTTAGTTCTCCTCTCGGCCTTTCCCAATTCAATCACCCTAGAAAACTAAGATGAAATGAGTTTACCTTTAATCTACCTACAATTTGACACGAATAACGGATTAACTAAAAACCCTAGGAAATTTCCCTCTCGAGACAATTCTACCTAGACCCTTTAACCAACCCGATTACCCAACACACTTATCACCTCTCGGATTTCTAAGTGAAGCAGCATACAATATCCAAGCAAACAATTATTATTAACCCTATGAATTACTAAGGTAATAAATCATATCAATTCACAAACACACAGTCACGCAAATTGAATACTTTACTTAAACCGAAAGACATCCGCAAGCAAAGCATGTATTAATTAACAATCATAAACCCAATTCAAATATGCAGGTGCATTAAAACAGTAAATTAAGGTACTTTACTAGAGCGTCATCCATCAAGAGTTGTCACAAAACTGAAAGAAATAAAAAACACTAATTAATTGTCATAGTGGCCTAGGTGGCACTAATTGTTTAGCCTAGGACCATCATAGAGTGAAGAACATAGATAAAGTTCATAATTCATGGTTCAAACTAACAATTACGAGAAAGACAAGAAGAAAAATAGAACCGGGCAATCAATTTGTGTCGAATGCTTTAATCCTAGCTCCTTTTTTGGCTTCTTTTTCGTCCAAAGTCGCCTAACTTTTGTTGATACCTGATATGTGCGTCGTGTGAAGTATCGAGTTACATCAAGTTCAAGGAACAAGTTCAAGCCTAGAGTTCACAGGCCGAACCTAGTCCGAACTCAGAGTTCGGATGGAGTTCGACCAGTGCCTATAAATAAAGAGTTTGTTCTTTGTAATGAGAGGTTCTGAGAGTCTAAGCTTTGTTAAGTGTGTGTTTTTCTGAAGTGTTCTCTCTGAGTCTGTTTCTAAGTGAATACTGATTGTAATTGTTCTTTGTTGATCAATAAAACAATCGGTTAATTACGTTTCGATCTCTGAATAGATAGATTGAGTAGACGATCCAATGGTCTCGCATTTTCAAGTGGTATCAGAGCATTCTGGTTCACTCTAATGATCTGTGGTTGCTATTTTCGGATTTTTGAATGTTTTTGGTGTTTCCTCGATCTTGTTTACGTGTTTTCTATCGAATCTATCGAGTATTCGGTGTCAAATCTGCTCCTAAATCATTTCTTATCAGTTTATATGTTCTACTGCTGCAAATTTCTTCAAATTCCAAAAAAAATCGAGCGTATTGAGAAAATTATGTCAAAGTTCGGAGCTTACTGGTCGAGTTTGGAGTAACTGCTCCGAAGCTCAAGTTCCGACTGTGTTCGGTCATCATTCGGTGGGAGTTCGGTCCTAGTTCGGTGTTCGGTCTAAGGTTCGGTCGAGGTTCGGAGTGAGTTGTAGTTCGGACAGAGTTTGGATCAGTTCGGAAGGGTTCGGACTATTGTTTGAAGTTCGGAACGTGTTCGGAGGTAGTTCGGACAAGCTATTGAAGTTCAGATAGAGTTCGGACTTTAGAATCTTAATTTTTCAGCTATGTCGGAATATCAAGCATTTGCTACGATGCAGATTGCAATGCAAACCATAACGAAATTGGAACAAGTCAGAAAGTTCCAAGTTGTTAAAATTGGAAGATTATCAGAATTGGAAGTAATGATTTTCGGCTTATATAAGTACGAATGATATCGATTTGTGGATTCCAATAAAGAAATTTATCAACATCCAACTGATGCGGGAGATTTCAGGGAAGTTCATACCTTTGATATTGCTGAAAGGAAATCATACGAGTTTGAACAAAAAGCTTTCGATTATCTTACAATGGCATTACCCACTGAGTTTCTTCATCAATTTATTACTTGCAAGAAGTCTAAGCAATTGTGGGATGCTCTATCAGCAAGATGTGAAGGAAATGATGACTACAAGAAGGGTCAGAAGAAAGTATTGAATAAAGAATTTGATAATTTTCATTATTATGACAATGAGAACATTAATGCTCTTGTTTCAAGGTTTTCACATTTGATTAGTGAATTGAAGGTTGTTGGGATTGAGAAAACTGATGCTGATCTGAAGGAGAAGATTATGGAAGCTTTACCCAAAAAGTGGGAAAACTATGTTTTGCTGCTTACTCATGATAAAGAATACTCTACCTTGACATTTCACGAGCTTACTGGAATACTTCATGCTCGGGAAATGGAAATGTTAAACTCCAAGAAGTCGACTGCTACTTTACAAAATCCAGAGTTGTATCATGGTGAGAATACCGCTAGCATGAATGCTAAAGCAAAGCCAAATCAGAGTCCTGCACCAAGTATTGCTTTCATGGTTAGAGGTTCTGGAAATTCTGATAACAATTCATCACGAGGTTGTAGCTTTACAATTCCAAATTCATCAAGTCGGAATGCTTTTTCTGCTGAATCAATGGAGGATTATGTCAAAATGATTGGTGCTTTAATTTAATCATCATTTGGTTTGGTTATCAAAAATGTTGCTGATGCAAAACTAACAAGGGATGATCTTGATGCTCTTGATGAAGATTAATTGACAAAATTGGATATTACTTGGCAATATGCTATGCTGAGTCAAAGATCAAAGAGATTTTTCAAGAAGCATGGAAAAACTACTTCTAATTTTAATGAGAAATCAGGTTTTGACAAGTCAAAGTTAAAATGTTACAAATGTTCAAAGCTTGGACATTTTGCTAAAGAATGTCAACAAGCACACAGTAGCAAGCCTAGTTTTACTCAACCTTTGTCCAATAATTCAACAAAGACAACAACTTTAACGTTCAAGATGATGGTGTTTATGATTGGGGTAAACAGTTTGGGTATGATTCATCTACTTTCATTGTCAACCATGATCATCAAGAAGACTATTGTTCTGATACTAATTCAGATACAAGTTCAACACCAAGTTCTTATGAATCTGCAGAAAATTTGGAAAGTTTATTAAGAGAAAATGCTTCGTTGTTGAAGAAAATTCAAAGGCTTTCTGAAGAGTTCATTTTGGTTAGTTCAAATTTAGAGATTTCTAAGGCACATGAGAAGGACTTGGATGTAAAGAATGAGTGTTTGATTAAAGAGATCAAGTTGTTGCATGAGGTGATAGAAATTTCTAAACAAGATAAAAAGGATGTCGAAGTTGCAAAAGCAAAGGTCTGTGAAGAAAGTGAAATTGCTTGAGCGTGTGGATCTTCTACTTAGTCGTAATGAAATCAATGTAAATGAGTAAAACACAGAGAGTAAATACAAATGACTTGGATTAACCACAGAGATGACCACAAAGTACATAGAGAAGATATGACTCAGAAGCTCCTCAATTCTATACAAGATGATCTATATATATAAGCTGAAATACGATTGGCCGAACCTCAAGTTCGGTCCACAAGTTCGGAGCTGTCCGAACTCCAGGTTCGCTGGGAGTTCGGACCTCAGCAGTCTTGTGTGATCCGTCTTCTATTCGCTACTTCACATGACGATCAGAACTATGTATCAACAAACTCCCCCTCGGCATGTGCAGTATCATCTCCTCTATCAAACTTGTATCTTGTATCTTCAATCAAACTCTTCCTCGATCTTGACGATGAGTTCAATCTTGAATACTTGATATTGCATCGTGTGATGTTCTCTTTATCAACAATGTTCTGAAGACTTGAAGTTGTGATGTTCTCTTCCCACTTAGAAACCTGCCAACATAAATAATCTTGGTGCAAAATGTCTCTTCGAGACTCCAAGATATATTGATTTTGAAAATTGATTTTGTATTTCGTGTTGATCAATCGAAAACAAATAAGAAACAAAATCATTTTGGCTTTTAGAAATTTTATATCAAAACACACCTAAAATCTTTTTGGTATTTTCTGATAAGAAAAGAAAAGACATTACAGAATCAGACACTATTTTTGTCTTTTGTGAGAAAGATCACAACTTGGGATTATATTGGTCATAACATGCTGAACTACATTTCAATTTCAATTATTGAAGCACATAAACCATGCCAATTGCAGATATAATTTGTCAAAATTTAAACTCTGGCAAAATCATACTCATAGCATCAGGATATGTTAAGGTATTGATTAAGTTTGCATTGACCAGTGTACCCCACACTATTAGACATACTCATATATGCTTTTGCTTATCACATTTTGTGATCTCATTTGTGATTTTAATTACATAATGATTGTAACCATGATATAGTCAACTGTGTTCCATGCAAAAAGAAATAAGAACGTTAAATCGTCTACCTTAAGGTCGATCTTTCGATACGCAGATAAGGCCTCGGATTTAACCAAATAAGAAAATAAAACAAGTTGAAGTTGTATAACTCAACAACAATCAGGTCGGTACTCCCGTACACGCAGAGAAAGTCCAATGAGTTATACGAAACACCAAATAAAATAAAGCAGAACGTCAAACGAACAACGATCAGGTCGGTCTTTCGACACGCAGAGGAAGCCCGATCGTTTGACAAAATAAAGAAAATCAAACAAGTTTAAATCTTTACAAAATGAACACATGTATACACAGTGACTTCTCATTTTATTTTTCACATATCTTTTTCTTTGTGACATCCGGGAATTTCAAGGTTTACTTCCGTTAGACAATCT
>JBCNJP010000009.1:53186535-53247625 GCA_039602395.1 Deinandra increscens subsp. villosa | reverse complement strand
ATATACCGGATGTTGCTGACCTTGATGGTCTTTTACCAGGACTGCACTGATTGAGCTTCCGGAAACAGCGAGATATAAATATAGTGGCTCCCCATCTTCTGGTTTCATTAGCAACGGGGCTGCTGACAGGAAGTCTTTCAGGCACTTCAGGGCTTCTTCATGTTTCTCGGTCCACTCAGATTTCTTATTTTTCCTCAAGATATCATAGAAATCCTTACTTTTTTCTGAGGATCTTGAAATGAACCTGTTGAGTGCTGCGATTCTTCCTGTCAACCTTTGTACTTCTTTTACGTTTGATGGGGACTTCAAATTTAGGATTGCTTTGATCTGCTCTGGACCCGCTTAGATTCCTCTATCGGTAACCATGTATCCTAAGAATTTTCTAGCTCGCACCCAAAGTGGCATTTGGAGGGGTTGAGCTTCATGTTATACTGATCAAGGATATCGAGGGCAGTTTGGAGACCCCTGACGTGATCTTCAGCTTTCTTGGATTTCACTACCATGTCATCTATGTAGACTTCCATCGTGTCCCCTAGTTGCTCTTTGAACATCATATTAACGAGCCTCTGGGAGGTGGCACCTGCATTTCTTAAACCAAAGGGCATAGCACTGTAACAATATATACCTGTTGGAGTCATAAATGCCGTATGCTCCTGATCGCACGGTTCCATCTGAATTTGTTGGAATCCTGCTGAGGCATTCATGAAGCTGAGCATCTCGTGACCAGCTGTTGCATCCACCATATAATCAATATGGGGAAGTGGAAAAGGATCCTTAGGACATGCTTTATTCAAGTCTGTGTAATCGACACAAACTCTCCATTTTCCATTCTTCTTCTGGACCACCACCACGTTTGCTAGCCACCTAGGATATTTGACTTCTATAATCTCTGGAGCGAACTTCCTCCTTTTTTGCTGTATAGGCCTGAAAGAAGGATCTAAACCAAGTTTATGAGTAATTACATGTTTAGGGATACCTGTCATGTCTTCATGCTTCTAGGCGAAAGTTGAAGTTCTAGCTTGGAGAAGCAGGAGTAATTCTTGCTCAACATTTGCTGGGATGCTTGTTCCTACGAGCACCTTGATTTCAGGATTCCCAGGGTCTAGAGGCACTTCTTTGACTTCCAGCTCCCTGTCCTCCTACACTTCAGGTGCCTTTTTCTGTAATTGCTATCCCTTCGTCACCTTAGTGGTGTTCTTCATCGAAGTTGAATAACAGTTCTTAGCTTCCTGCTGGTCGCTTTCAATTCTTACAACTCCCCAAGGTGTAGGAAGCTTGATACATTTGTGATAAGTTGAAGGGACTGCCTTCATCTCGTGAATCCATGGCCTGCCAAGAATAATATTGCAACAAGAGAGAGAATCTATAACATAGAAATTTTGCATAGAGTTTACCCCCTCTATATATAATGGCAACCTGATATCCCCAACGATGCTTTTAGTTTCACCGCTAAAGCCAACCAGGACTGAGGATCTTTCAACTATTTTAGTTTCTGGGATCCCCATCTTCTTGAGCACATCAAGACGAATTATGTTTACTGAGCTTCCGTTATCAATTAGGATCGTGCGAACAAAATGGTTAGCAATATATAAAGTAACCACAAGACTATCATGATGAGGATCCTGAACATGAGAACGGTCACTCTCATCAAAAGATATGAGTTTGTCTTGAGTTAGAGTGGACGTCCGGACATGTCTGTCACCCTGTTCAAATTTGGATTCCTTAGCATGCTTCTTGGCTAAGGAATATGAAGTGCCGCAGATGTCTGAGCCTCCTGAGATGAAGATGATTATCTGGGCATCATGGGGTAGAGAAGCTGCTCTCTGAGGCACCTTGTCGGCTTCCTGAGTCTTGACCTTCTTTCTGCCTATCAATTCTTTAAGATACCCCTTGCTGAGTAGATAGCTGATTTCCTTTCGGAGTGCTATACATTCGTCTGTTAGGTTGCCAAAATCTTCATGGAAGGCACACCACTTGGTCTTATCTTTCCAGGATCCTTGCTTGGTATCCTTCCTGGGCCATCTTGCCTTTTCACCTAGGTCCTTCATAGCACATATCAAGCCACTAATATCAACTGAAAAATAGTATTCAGATACCTTAGGATACTCCTCATCATCATCGTCTTGGTCAACAACATTGACTTTGTGATTTTCCGGTTTGGAGTATGGACGAGAACTATACGGCTTCTCGGGGGATTCCGCCTTTCTTGCTGTTAGGATCATATTTAGGGACCTCCAGTCTTTGGTGGATCTTCTTGTCGTCCTCCAAACGAATAAATCTCAAGGCTCTATGCGAACTTCGTTGAGATTCCTGCAAGGAGTCATGACAAGTTCATCATAAAAACGTGAATCTTTGGAAAGGCCCATTTTAAAGGCTTCTACGGCTGTTGCCATATCCAAATTTGGAATCTCAAGGGATTTTCTTCCGAATCTGGCGATGTATTCTCTGAGCGGCTCATCTGGCTTCTGAACTATTCGATACAAATCACCTGTGAGCTTCTCAAAGGTTCTGCTGCAAGAAAATTGATTGTTAAACAGGTTAAATAAATGAGAAAATGATGTAATAGTGTTAGGAGGAATGCTCAGTAGCCATTTCATGGATGGTCCTGTTAAGGTTGAACCAAAGCCTTTTCATAGACAGGCTTCTTTGATTTCTATCGGAATGGGATAGATCTCCATACGCTCCCTGTAATGTGCCACGTGTTCTTCAGGATCTGTGGTTCCATCGTAAAGCTTCATGCTTGGAGTTTGGAAACGCTTCGGGATCTCCACTCGGGAAATCGGCCAAGTAAATCTAGAGATATTGTAGCTTTCCAAAGGAACCTTAGGAATAGGTTTCAGGATCCCTAGAACACTTGATATCATCTCTTTCAACTTCTGGAGCTCCCTAATGATACTTGTATGAATACCTGCATCATAAGGAGCACCCTGGTTAGAAACGATGGGAATTGGATTGGACACATTACCTGGGCTAGGATTCTGGACTGGGATCCTGGGATTATATCTGTTTTGGTCAAGAATTCACAAAGGAATTTCGTATTCTAAACTTAGAATGTGAGGTAGTGTGCTTGTTAATATGCTTGAAATGTGAAGCTGAACACAAGGATGTAACGAGGGAAAAATCCAGGATTCTTCGAGTTGCCTCTAGGAATCCTAGCAAAAAAACCTCGGGAGCCGGCCTGAAGAGCCTGCTTCCTCACAATTTTATTGAAAGAAAACTGAAAATTACAAGTATTTTGGAGGTATAATCGATCAAGCTAAGTGTTACAGAGAATGTATGCTATCAGAACTAAAGTGTGAAGGAGTTGTGTGTGTTCATATTGATCGATTCCTCGATTTATATAACGAATACAATGGTAACAAACTTCCGAGAGTAAGTTAAGTTTAAAAATAAGCTGGGGATAAACCCGGGATTCTTGGGACTAAGCCAAAACTAGGGACAAGCCCGATAAACTTGGGACTAAGCCAAAACTGGGGACAAGCCCATACGTATGTGACATGAAAATGCCAAAACCTTAGATAACACCTCATTGTTATAAACCTTGAGAATCCTCCCAGCAGCCTCCAGTGACAAGATTGTCAGCCACCCCTGGAGTGGACTGGTCCGGCCACCTTTACCATACTAGGGGACAACGTGCGCTATTGGCGAGGGTCGTGCGCTACTGGCGATTACCCAAACTTAGGAGAGGAGTCAGCCTCTCAAACCTTAGAAGGTATGCAGGATACCTTAAACGTAGGAGAGGTGGCCAACCTCTAACTGGGGATATACCCAAATTCTCTAGGATTCTCAAAATCTGCAAAACACTCAATACTTGGTGAGGGGTGGGTGTTAGCTTAGCTAACAACACTCCGATGCTTAAGTCAGTAATGTGTCATAAAATTAATAAGAATAAATTGAAATAGGATTAGTATACATACCTTGGATTATTTATACAGTGAGGATCCTTGGGATTTTGCCTGAGATTCTCAATGGGATACTCACATAAAATACGCTTTAAGGTGGACAGCATTCCAAGCTCTTGGTAGAGGTTCTCCTTCCATATTTACCAAACGGTATGCCCGCTTTCCTTCTTCAGAATCTATAAGGTAAGGGCCTTCCCACTTGGGTGCCAACTTCCCATCAACTGGATTGGTAGTATTCTGAAAAGCCTTCCTCAAGACCAAGTCACCTACTTGGAATCTTCTCAGCCTGGTGTTCTTGTTATAAGATTTTGCCATCCGCTGCTGGTAAGATGTCATTCGGATTCTGGCCATATCTCTAAGGCTCCTCAACTGTTTCGAGATCCTGAAGGAGATTCTGGCTGTTGGTTTCAGGATCCTGGCAGTTGACTCTGGCTGTCGAGAGTACCATTTCTGTAGGGATCACAGCTTCTGTCCCAAACACTAACGAGAATGGTGTTTGGCCAGTAGCATTTTTAGGTGTAGTTCTGTCTGCCCAAAGGACAAACGGCAGCTCCTCAGCCCATTTCCCTTTCTTGGAGCCCAGCTTTTTCTTGAGGTTGTTGATTATGATCTTATTGCTGGATTATGCCTGTCCATTAGCCTGAGGGTGGACAGGTGTCGAAGTGATCATCTTGATGCCCCAGCTTTCACAAAAGCTTGTAGTTCTCTTGCCTATAAACTGGGAGCCATTGTCGCATATGAATTCTGCTGGAATCCCAAATCTGGTGAGGATGTTTCTTTTGATGAAGGATATCACTTCTTTCTCTCTCACTTGAACATAGGCTTCTGCTTCAATCCACTTGGAGAAGTAATCTGTCATGGCAAGCATAAACACCTTCCCTCTAGGAGCCTTTGGCAGTTTACCCACAATATCCATGCCCCATTTCATGAATGGCCATGGGGATACTATAGGATGCAAATGCTCAATAGGCTGGTGGAGGATATTGCCATGCCTTTGACAAGCATCCCATTTCTGTGAGAAGCTCGTGGCATCCTTCTTCATGGTTGGCCAATAATACCCGAATCTGAGAACTTTAGAGAACAGTGCCCTGCCCCCGGTAGTTGATGACTTCGTCGAAACCTGGTCAAATAAACACGTGGCAAATATGAGGGTTAGTTAAAAATAAATAAATCAGGATACCTGGATGAATGGGATTCCCAGACGTTAATAGGATTCCTGCACTGTGTGAGCTTCCTGCGAGCATTCTGAAAATACACCCTCAACAATATCCATAGCTCGTTGGGATGCTCGGCTAAGTAGTGGCTGCTGTTTGCATGGGGATGAAGTCACCATCATGCACATCTGAGGAGCTAGTCTTGAAGATTCCTGCAGAAACAGAAGGATTTAAGAATTGATATCCTTGGAGGTTCTGGCTTGGATTCCCAGCAGAGAAAGGATATCCTTGAGACGACGTGGCTAGGGATCCTAATGATAGAGGGATCCAAGGATCCTTGTAGCGCGACTGCGAGGATTCTGGTGGGACAGCTCCTGAGAATCCAGTAGTACTCCCTGCATACCCAGCGGCCTGAGATGTCACTGTAGGGACTGCAGTGAAGCCTGGAGCTGATTTATAATTGTAACGAACCGGATCTGAGGATCCTGAAGCATTGAAGTCAAGGTGCCTGGGAAATAGATGACTTTGTTCCTCCACAGGTTTCTTAGACTTCTTAAGCTGCTCGATCTCCTTCATCACCGTTTGATTGGTCTTTTCTTGCTGATCCATCTGATTTTTCACCTGCTTAATCAAGGAAAACAAATCGTTGTTAGTAATAACAGGATCAACAGATTGAACCTGGGATCCTGTGAAGACAGGATAGTCAGTTTTTTTCGGCTGCTCGTCTACTTTCTTCTGACGGTCATTAGTCTTCTTCTGACTCCCTGGAAAGGTAGGAAGAGGAGGAATGGAGGACGATGTAGAGGTCGAAACAATTTTTTGTTGGTTTGACATTTTTGGTATTAGAGATCAAACAGAGCGGATGATGAATGGAATTTTCTTAGAACGAAGCACCACTTGCCCCACGGTGGGCGCCAAACTATTTTGGTCAAAAATTCACAAAGGAATTTCGTATTCCAAACTTAGATTGTGAGGTAGAGTGCTTAATAATCAAATGAGAAAGTAATCCAAGTTAGGACAGTGACACGACGATTTAGCGAGGAAAACTCTAGAATCCTTCGAGTTGCCTCTAGGAATCCTGGATAAAAACCTCGAGAGCCGGCCTGAAGAGCCTGCTGGCTAGCACTTTTATTGATAACAAAACGAAGAATTACAAGTGTTGAGCTATTGTGATCGAAATCTAAGTGTTACAGAGAGTATTCAATGAGTGTGTGTGGTATCTCCTCCCTATCATCGATCACAAGGCTGATATATATAGTTACAAGTCAATAACCAAAAGTGCTAAAAATAAGGGATTCTTCCACCAAGTCTTTGTGAACGTTGGGAGTCAGTTAAGGCACGTTCTTTAATGCTTGACCTGGTCTTTAGCCTTCATTTACACGTCCCTTTAAGCCTGCAATTAATTAGGACACGTGGATAATTGAAACGGTTAGTCGATAACTGCATTTCAGGATACCGAACCTGTCAGGATACTGAACCACTTGAGCTTCCGGCAAGGATCCTGAAATAAAACAACCAACTATCCTATATTTTAGGGATTCTCCCCATTGAGTCAATATGAACGTTGTGGATCACTTAGTCCACGTTCTTTAGTCTTTATCCGAGTGGCTCGAGACGCTCCCGCCAAATTCGATCGCCACCTAGGAAGATCTGAAATTAAAATTACTGAAAAAGTATCATCCTCCAGCCAAGGCTGCACTTATTTGGGAGGAAATCCACTCCTTCATCCCGATGAGCCTTATTCGGTCGCTTATGAGAGATTCAACACCCTTCTGAGCAAATATCCGCAACACGGGTTGACGGAATGGGCTATTATCAAAAAGTTCTACAATGGACTTCCTTATTCTGTTTAGAAGGGGTTCAACATTTCGGCTGGAGGTCATATGATGGAAAAACTCACTGTGGATGAATGTAAATCACTTTTTGAGAGCTTCACACTTGCTGAACAGCAGACACCCGGAGGTCGGAGAGCCACCTTGCCCTTGACTAGATCACTCGCACCTTCTACATCTACCCGGAGTGTCAGTCACATTGGCTCAGAGAGCATGACCCCTAAGGAGTTAGAGAACATTTAGAGAGCTTTAGAAGAAATCAAACTCCATATCAAAGCTAAATGTGAGTTGTGTAGAGGCACTCACGACACTCGAGACTGGTTGCTTGCTCCCGCTGAGCAGGTAGACTATATTGGAAACTGAAACCAGCTCGGTAATTCTTTCCAGTCCGGGTGGAGGAGTGACCAGAATTCAGATTGGCAAGAGGGAGGAAACCCACCTGGTTTTCCACCGAGGAATAACTATGGTAGAGGAGGTGACAGTTCTGGTTTGAAGGAGATGAGGGAGCTTATAGATAACCAGACCCAGATCCTGCAGCAGATCGTGATGCGAGATGAGGCTACCCAGAAGAAGCTGATGGAGCATGACACGTTACTGAGAAATCAACAAGCTTCTTTCTTGGATCTACAACGTTCGGTTGGTGACATAGCGAAACAGCTGAAGGAGCTCAATTCCCGTGGGGGCCAGTTTTCCGGTAGTACTTACAAAAACCACAACGTGAACGTTAATGCTATCACAACTAGGAGCGGGAGAGTTTTGGAGAGTCCATCACCGGCAGTCGTTGAGGAGGAGCCAGTTGTTGAGGAGATTGAGCTGGATATGCCTGACGGGAGGGTGCATGAGAGCGTCAGGCTAGCAAGTACCGCACCGAACGTCGAGGCTGAAGGAGTGCAAGAAAAGCCACCAGTTAGAGAGAAGCTGATGAAGTGGGAGGAGGTGAAGGAGAAGAAGAGGGTGAGATTCACGCCTAAACTGATTATTGCGGATGACCTGAAGCATGTGCCCTATCCTGAGAGATTAATTCAATAGAAAAAATGCGCACGAGTATGGTTAGTTTCTTTACATTCTTAGGCAACTTAGGATTACATTACCATTCACTGAAGTTATAAATAAAATGCCTAAGTATGCTAAATTTTTGAAAGATATGTTAAGTAGTAAAAAGAAACTGGAAGCTTTGTCTGATATAAACCTTGATGCTAATTGCTCAGCTGTAGTACAGCATAGATTGCCTGAAAAACTAAAAGATCCTGGAACTTTTACAATTCCTTGTGTGTTTGGTAGTTCATCTGTTACTCATGCTTTAGCTGATTTAGGTGCTAGTATTAATGTGATGCCATATTCTGTTTTTATGCACCTAGGGTTAGGAGAATTAGCACCGATTAGGATGACCATTTCCTTAGCTGACAGGTTGGTAGTTAAACCCAAAGGAATAGTGGGAAATGTGCTAGTGAAGATTGATAAGTTTTCATTCCCTATAGACTTTGTGGTTGTAGATAGTGATTATGATGTGAGGTGCCCATTGATTCTAGGTAGACCTTTCCTTAGGACTGCCCATGCGTTAGTTGATGTGTTTGCGGGCACCATCACCTTGAGGGTTAAACATGAGTCATTTGAGTTTAGAGTTGGTGGGTCGAGTGACAAAAACAGCGAGTCCATATACTTTCTAGGATCTTTCATGTCTATGGTGGATAGTTGTGTTAGTTATGTCACAGGTGAAGATTTGGTAGTTGGAAATCGGTTGGAGGATGAACCGATAGTTGAAGATAAGTGTGGGGAAGATCCGGGGGGTTAGAGGAGTTGGTTGATAAAAATGAGATTTTTGACCCGTTAGTAAACCCCGGAGGTGAATTAGTGGTTGAAGAGAAGTTAGTGGTTGAGAGTAGTTGTAGGAGAGCCAAACTTGGCAATATAGGTGAATTTGAGGATAGGATAGTGATTAGGCCAAGTGTGCGGAGGTTGATGGTGTTTATGAGTGAAAATGACCCGGACACGAGTTTCCTAGATAGAATTAAGTTTCTACCGGGTCGTTATAAGAATTGGAAGGTTAAAAACTCGTTGGAGTTACTAAAGTTGGTTGCTTTATGGATTAGGATGTTAGTTTGTGGTTGGATAGATAGAAACCGGGTGAAAACCGGTAATTTTGCGGTTAAGGATGTGAAATCAAAGCCTCCGGATGGTTTGGGAGGTTGCTTTGATGTTTTGTGCTAATTGATTAAGTGCCCGGGTTGTATATTTTGTAGTCATGTCTTTAATTTTCTGCAATTTTTAGTCTTCCTGCATTTTGCGTCTTTTCGTTTTTGTGTTTTTCGGTGTTTGCAGGTGATTCGGGAGACTCAAGATGTGAAAAAAGTGAGATGGGGAATTTCGGGTGAGATTTATTTGCAGGTCTAAAGTGCAGGTTTGGCTGGAAATTTCGACCTAGAGACCTGGAGTGGAGAGCAAAAGTCAGGAAATCCTCTGGAAACTGAGTTCTTGGCGTATCGCCTGGGACGTTTTTGACCCGCTGGTTTGGATAAGTCCTCGCGTTACGCGAGAGTTGAGCAGATACCCCTCGCGATACGCGAGGTGTCGGCGACCAGGAAAGTTCTTTATTTTTTTCATTTCTGTTTTTTTCGGGTTAGTGAGTTCTCGTTTTTCAGGTAACACCAGTTCAACTTAAATTTCTTTTAAAATTTTTTTATTTCGTCCCTTGTTTATATTTTTGTGATTTTATTTTCGTATTCGTTACTAATGTTTCGGTCGAGTCGTTTGTTTTTGTTTTTGTTTTTGTCATACAGGTCCGATGATATTCACGCATAGGATTTGCATATACTTTAGTGGAGGACCTGCGGTTATGAGCTCGCTTGCAATTCATCTACATTAAAAATCAGGGGAGTTCGTTCCGCTTTGTTTTATTTTATTTTTATTTTGTCAGGACCGAATTTCACTACAAGAATCTCGATCGTGAGCAAGAATGGGGTTCAGATTCGAAAAACCCGAAGGAGACGATGAATGAGAAGAATCTTGGATAATCATACAAGAAAGATGATGAATAAAGTCGAATGATTTCATTGAACCGAATGATTAGTTACAAGAAATCATGACTAACACTCTCTCTAGGAATCCATGACTCACTCTCTCTCTAGAATGAAAATCTCACACTTTACAAAAAATCATCATCTCCACATTTGGAGACTCCTTTTTTGTAATGGGCACCCTCACTACTATAGATAGTGAGGGTGACTAACAATAGAAAAAAATAACAAAGTGAACAAAATTACAAGTAAAGCAAATAACATAAATATTAATTAAATCAAAGTTGATTTAATTAATTCAAAGCTTGACTTGCTCGAACCGATCTTCCGTTGACTTTTACGTTGACCGTTGACCCGAATTGTTGACTTTTCCAGAAAACGGTCTTCGGTCCAATCTCGCAAGCTTCGATCATCACAACCCAGTCTCTGAATCAATTCACATGGATTCTTCAGTCGAATGCTTCGGTAAACAGATTTGATGGTGTCAGTCACATAGATTTTAGTTCTAACATATTCCCCCTTGACTGATGCTTTCAAATCTCTTCAACTGCTGAAGAATCGCTCTGTCATACATCTTCAACGAAAAACTGATAAACCCGAGACTTTCTGTTATAGAAATTCCCTTATGAATAAGCTTTTTCTGTTCTCGTTTCTCCAGTTGAGGTCTAAGTGTTCAGGTCACTCGGTTCACACGGTCGGGTACAATACTGAGAAAATGCTAAACATCGGAGTCATAACCGCAACAAACCGAATCGAATAAACCAATCAAACACTGAAAATGCTCCAACTTCTAATAATCGACCCGATATTCAAATCCATAATAATTCCTCCTATTTCTTTAAATCTCTCCAAAAACATCAAGTCGGAAGCGTAAAATTAGATGTGGAGAGTCGAACCGTCGCGATTGGTTGCCTAGAGAAACCAGATACAAAATCCTGAAATCGGACAATCTTGCGAAAAACCGGAAGCTGGATGCTGACAGCTGTGAATAATCCACTGATTGAGGTTGGATGCGAAAAATAAACTGTCAAATCGGAGAAAAATTGAGATCCTGAGCGAAAAATAATCATAACCGGAGTCTTCGTAATATTGGGTGAAGAAAAATGAGCTTGGAAATAAATTCCGTAAAGATTTCTGAGTCAAAACGGTGAAAACGGCGCGATCTGAAAAATTCCGTCAATTTTCGTCAAGAAACGGCTCCCCGAGAGATTTAACGGACAATTCCAATATTTAACTGAGATTCCTGTTAATCCGGTTAGTTGACATCCGCGCTGCATCAGCTAAAAAGAAAACCGTGAGACATAACGAGAAAGTTGCATAATTAATCGGCTAAAGAAGCTAACTCGTCAGTGGTCGATAGCTAAAGTACGCGTGTCGTCAATAAACGAGAACCCCAATAAATATATGGAATAAATCCTTGACCAATAAACATTTTCCACAATTTCGTCGCGATGTAATCTCATTAATCTTGTTAAAAACCAACAAAAAAAAATTCCCGCAGTTAACGGAATAATGCAGAAAATTAATTAATGGTGAAAATCTCTTGAGAAAGCACAATCCGTGTGATGATATTTTAGCCAATCAAAATTGACTTTGTTTATGATCCAACGGTTAACAAAAATAGTGATCCAAGGGCTGTGAGCTGGATCCGTGTGAGGCTGCTTTGCACCAATCAGGAAACGCCAGCCCAAAGCCTTTCAACGGATTCTTTTAATGTCAGCTGGCCCACACGCCAATTTCCACCAATGGCAAGGAGACAGACAAAAAAAAGGGGCAACTACTCTTTTTCTACGGTGGTCCCATGGGTGTTCAAAGCAGCCAATCACTAGGTGACAACCACAAGGGGTTGACCGACAAGAATGAGAGAGAAATTTTCTCTTCAGCCTGTACAAACGCGCCACGTCAGCGGCTGTCACACCTGCATCTTCAACCTCTCCGAAACCCTAATCCTGATCGGAAAAATCACCAGAAATACGAGGGCCACCAGAAATGCGTGATACACCCATAACTTGCATAATACTCAACGAAATCCGACGAAGTTTATACCGATGAATTCGTATTCCCATCCTCTACGAACTTGGACGTTCAAAAACCTCTAAAAACGTCTCCAACGAAGTTCGCTAAACCATAACAAGTTCGCTAAGAATCGAAACAAGTTCGCTAAGAAGAGGAGAAGTTCGCTAAGAACTCAACAAGTTCGTTAAAGCCATCTTCATACCTTCTGTTTGGGCTGATATTTCAGGATCCTCGGCGGAAGCTCAAGTGGTCCAGTATCCTCAGACGGGTTGAGAATCCTGATAGGTTCGGGCATCCTGAATTACAGTTATCGACTAACCGCTATGTTGTTCCTCGTATTTATTTGCTTGCAGGTAAAGAAAAGGTGTAAAATAAGCCTAAAGACTCGGACAAATACTATAGAACGTGGACTAAGTGGTCCACAACGTTCATATTGACTAAGTGGGGAGAATCCCTAAAATATAGGACTGTTAGTTATTTTATTTCAGGATCCTTGCCGGAAGCTCAAGTGGTTCAGTATCCTGACAGGTTCGGTATCCTGAAATGCAATTATTGACTAACCGTTTCAATTGTCCACGTGTCCTAATTAATTGCAGGCTTAAAGGGACGTGCAAATGAAGGCTAAAGACCGGGTCAAGCATTCAGGAACGTGCCATAACTTACTCCTAACGTTCACAAAGACTTGGTGGAAGAATCCCTTATTTTTAGCACTTTTAGTTATTGTACCTTGACTATTTAAATCAACATTGTGATCGATATAAGGACACACACGAGCTCTCATACTCACATTAGCAGTTAGAAACAATCTCTGTAACACCTAGACGATCGATCATACTTGCTCAACCTTATAATCAATCTTTTTCGTGCAATAATATTGTGAGGAAGCAGGCTCTTCAGGCTGAGTCTCGAGGTTTTTTTGCTAGGATTCCTAGAGGCAACTCGAAGGATCCTGGATTTTTCCCTCGTTACATCCTTGTGTTCAACTTTACATTTCAAGCATATTGACAAGCACACTACCTCACATTCTAAGTTTGGAATACGAGATTCCTTTGTGAATTTTTGACCAAAACAGTTTGGCGCCCACCGTGGGGCAAGTGGTGCTTCGTTCTAAGAAAATTCCATTCATCATCCCCTCTGCTTGATCTCCAATCCCAAAAATGTCAAACCAACAAAAAATTGTTTCGGCCTCTATCTCGTCCTCCATTCCTCCTCTTCCTATCTTTCTAGGAAGTCAGAAGAAGACTAATGACCGTCAAAAGAAAGTAGACGAGCAGCCGAGAAAAACTGACTATCCTGTCTTCACAGGATCCCAGGTTCAATCTGTTGATCCTGTTATTACTAACAACACTACTACAAAAACTGCCTTCCTTGACACGCGAACGATGACACTCGGTCATTTCTTGACGTGCAAAAAAATAGTGTCATAATAAAATGTCAAGAATAGGTAAATCCTAAGTATAGATGACGCGCATTTTTGCGTGTCATGAATTTCTGTCGTTTATCACAGCGGTGTGCTCAATTTCTTAACCTGCGATTTGTAGCATGTGATTTCTAATTAGGGCTTCTGCATCTATGATTAGTTCTGCGATTTCTTAACATGCATCTGTGTTTAGTTCTGAGATTTCTTAACCTGCAATTGATTTGGTTTTTGTATTATCTTACATATTAGTAGTTCTGTGTTTCTGAGCTGGTATGATACTTTTTACATTGACCTGTTATGAGCTGACCCGTCTGCTTAGCAAAAACCATTAAAAACAATAAGGAACGAAGCACAAGCTCCCAATGTATATATTCTCACAACATGACTGTCAGGATTCAAAACCGTAACTAGTTAACTCTAAAAAATCCTTCAAGAGAATTGGAGTGAATGTACAACTTTGTTTAAGGATTATTTTATATAGTTTTTCACAACAAAGTAATACATAAATGATTGATCAAATAAAGAAACAAACCTGACTATAAATGGCGTGGATATGCAAGTTTAAATCTGTGAATCCACTAAAGATAAGTTTCGCTTTTCCATCGATGTTGGATAGCCTAATCTAATCTCCTCCTCATACTACATCTTGCCTGTATTTCTTTTCCGTTTGTGTCCGCATTTTCTAACAAATGAGCATTTTCTTAACCTGCATCTGCTCTCAAAATCCAGGTACATTTTTTACTCTAAACTAGAGACGTCAAATCTCAACCCATTTGATTTATAAATGGGCTATTTAGATTATATTTAAAATCCTTACTGGTAAAATGGGTAAGTTGATAAATGTAGTTAAACAAGATACGGTATGGGTAGCTCATCAAGTTGAAAGTTGCCTAGATTGTATTTTTAATCCATACAACCACCCAATTATTAAAAGTTGCCCAACACACTTTTCTTTAAAAGTTTGGTATGGCTTTAGGTGATTTTTGGTAGGTTGCTACCGGCTTCATGTCAAAATGGGTAATTTATAGTACTAACCGAAAGAGGTTGGCCGCCAGGGTCAATTCCTAATAGTAAATCTTCGTACGGACGTGCAGTTGGATAATTTTGGGCGAGGTACTAAAGGGTTAAACGGGTTCATGTCAAAATGGGTAAATTTAGTACTGTTAAAATAGCCTTTAAATAATGACAACATAGGAATTTCCAACCGATCCACTGCAACTAATATGGGACAACATTTGAAAAATAGTTGGCTTATCTTTCTATTGTTTTTTGTAAAAGCATAAGAGCTTATATGTGCTTTAGTAGGCTAATATCCGTGTGCAGCATGTCAAATGGGTAAAATTAATAGGCTGATATCTATGTGGAGCATTTTCTATTTTATTAATTTTGACTAACAACTAGATAAGATAAAGCTTTATCTTTTCTAATGGCAATACCATTTACCATCACCTCAATCCTAAATATTGAAACATCTGAGTTTTATATTTTAAAATTGTAATCACAAATTTCAAAATCTTGAACATAATCCAAAATTGTTTAACTGTAATAACTACTAAAATTATGCAATGTATGCATGTTCAGAGCTATAATACAAAATCAATGAACTTTTTCTAAGACCAACATAGTTAACTATTTGCAAATGTACATATACAGAGGGACTCTTTATTGGAGCAACTCAGCGGTGAGTATTTCTGTTTGTTACCATTGTGTATATGAATCTTTGTGGTAATATTTATCTTCAAGTCATTTCATTATGTTCCTGCTGCTGTATATATGTTCCTGCTGCTGTAATATTTATCTTCAAGTCATTTCATTATGTTCCTGCTGCTGTATATATGTTCCTGTTGCTGTTCTGTATATATAATCTGCTAGATTTTCATGAATGACCTGTATAAATAAACAACGTGGTTACAAAAATTCCATGTGACATCAGCCCGGCCTGCACAATATTCACTTATATTGAATCTGGCATGTTTTAAGTAGTTTTTCTTGTTTCCAACCTAAGCTATCTATCTTCAAAAAAAGACCTTTTTGATCTATTTGATATGAATTTGTGCACCTCAAATGGATAAAGTCATGAAGTTAACTATACTTCTGATCACACAACACTTAAGCATTAGTTCCATTTATGTAAGCTTAAGTATACACAAAAGAAATACAAGCGCCTACTAATGCAAAACTTTTTGAAGGATATGCAAAACTTATTCAAAGTAAATGCAAACACCTACTTAAAAAGCATCAAATTCAACCATTGTGACTTGAGTGATGCTTAGGCCTTGCAAAAGGGTGGGTCCGTTGGATTGGGATACCAGGTAAGAGTGGGACAGAATCACAATGGGTCCTATGAAAGTAGGTCAGCGTAAACTATGGCCAACTTCTGTTCAGGTCAAAACAGGTTTGGGTCAGAATGGGTTTGACTCATGACAAATCGCTTTAAAATTTTGAAAGCTATCATGTTTATACATGGTAGGAAATTGCCAAAAAGATTTTTGTGTAAAGATCACAAAATGAGCAAAGAGAAAGATATGAACAACAAATTAAAAAAAAAATCTACTACAACCTTAATCCTTACCAGACTTCTTGAACAACAGACCCAGGTTACATATCGCATCAACATGAAAAACATTGTATGAAAAGATGAAGTTATACTTAATTAGCAAATCAAAAAATCTACTGCTGTTGTTCTTATATTAATTTTAATCTACTGCTGCTGTATATATAGAAGGCTGAAATCCACAACCCACATTCAAATCATATTAAGCCTACTTTATATATGTTCCAAATCTAAAATTATGTTCCTGCTGCTGTTCTGTATATATAACTGCTGCTGTATAATCTGCTGCTGTACGTATATATGTTCCTGCTGCTGTTCCGTATGTTCCTGCTGTATATATAACTGCTGCTGTATATATAACTGTTGCTGTATGTTCCTGCTGTATATATAACTGCTGCTGTGTAGTAGTTGTTTTTCTCCCTGTTCTTGTCTCTAATTCCTGATTTTCTGCATTTACTGATTTTTATAATTGTATTAGAGTATCATATTTTTATGCTTTGTATAATTGTATTAGAGTATTAAGTTTACATGGATCATATCATATGTTATAATGTTAATGGTTTGCATGCTATAGTGATTTTCTTAATTCATAATTCATAACCTTTCTGGTGATTAAAATTTTGATGTTAGTATATATATGTGTGTGTATTTTATGTGTTATAAGTGGCTTATAATTAATTTACAAGGTTTGTTTAAACATGTACGTGCTCCTAGCGTACGAAAAACCCGCCGCTTTTTCGCTTTACGCCTTGCGCTTGTTTTTTGGACCTTATCGTTTTTGTGCGCTTTGAGCTTTTTTTAAAACCAAGCCACCCACCCAAAAAATATATTTAGTATTCATACGTTCTATTGTTTGTGTAGTGTCCACTCCAGCCAGGAACCACAGAGTGTGGCTATTATGTGTTAAAATTCATGAAGGAGGTAGTTCGGCAAGGGCTTGTAGTCCTTGAACAAAACAAAGTAAGTTTTCTCATATTCTAATTAATTAACTTTATCTTTGATGATATTATTTTCTCGTATTTTATCTTTTATACAGATTGGTGGAGATCGTAATGCTTATACAGATGCTGATTTTGATGAGATTCGTGAAGAATGGTTGACCTACGCTTGCCACTTCATTTACACGGACGAGAAGTAGTAGTAGTGATCCAATATATATGCATGTAAACTTTGAACACTTTACTTTTGTCGTTGTGGGTCAATTGCGTGTATGAACATGAAATCGAATTATTTTCAATTGCTATATGTATGAAATGCATTGTTTTGGTACACCAGCAATTTCTGTATTTTGGTTTGCGAAATATGATTTAATAGGGAAATCAGTAATTTTAGAAAAAAATATTTAAAAAAAAAACAGTTAAAACGATGACACGCAAGAATGAGTGTCATAAAAGGCATGACACGCAAATTTGAGTGTCATAAACAGACGACACAAAAAAATATTATAAATAAAAATATATTAATCACAGACGACACCCTTTCTTGAAGCACAAAATGGGTGTCAAGAATGGAGTGTCAAGGATAGCGTGTCATTGTTCGCGCGTCAAGAGCTTCTTGACACGCATTTTGCGCGTCAAGAAGCTTCTTGACCCCCGCTTCCTTGACGCGCATTTACGTGTCAAGAAGGCCCTTTCTTGACGTGCAATGCACGTCAAGAAAGCCAGTTTTTGTAGTAGTGCAACGATTTGTTTTCCTTGATTAAGTAGGTGAAAAATCAGATGGATCAGCAAGAAAAGACCAATCAAACGGTGATGAAGGAGATCGAGCAGCTTAAGAAGTCTAAGAAACCTGTGGAGGAACAAAGTCCTCTATTTCCCAGGCACCTTGACTTCAATGCTTCAGGATCCTCAGATCCGGCTCGTTACAATTACAAATCAGCTCCAGGCTTCACTACAGTCCCTACAGTGACATCTCAGGCCGCTGGGTATGCAGGGAGTACTGCTAGATTCTTAGGAGTTGTCCCACCAGAATCCTCGCAGTCGCGCTACAAGGATCATTGGATCCCTCTATCATTAGGATCCCTAGCCACGCCGTCTCAAGGATATCCTTTCTCTGCTGGGAATCCAAGCCAGAATCTCCAAGGATATCAATACTTTAATCCTTCTGTTTCTGCAGGAATCTTCAAGACTAGCTCCTCAGATGTGCATGATGGTGACTTCATCCCCATGCAAACAACAGCCACTACTGAGCCAAGCATCCCAACGAGCTATGGATATAATCCCAAGATCCCAGTCCAGAATCCTAGCCCAGGTAATGTTTCCAATCCGATTTCCCAAGTGGAGATCCCGAAGCGTTTCCAAACTCCAAGCATGAAGCTATACGATGGAACCACAGATCCTGAAGAGCACATGGCACATTACAGGGAGCGTATGGAAATCAATCCCATTCCGATAGAAATCAAAGAAGCCTGTCAGCCTGTCTATGCAAAGGCTTTGCTTCAACCTTAACAGGACCAGCCATGAAATGGCTACTGAGCATTCCTCCTAACACTATTACATCATTTTCTCATTTAGTCAACCTGTTTAACAATCAATTTTCTTGCAGCAGAACCTTTGAGAAGCTCACAGGTGATTTATATCGAATAGTTCAGAAGCCAGATGAGCCGCTCAGAGAATACATCGCCAGATTCGGACGAGAATCCCTTGAGATTCCTAATTTGGATATGGCAGCAGCCGTAGAAGCCTTTAAAATGGGGCTCTCCAAAGATTCACGCTTTTATGATGACCTTGTCATGACTCCTTGCAGGAATCTCGACGAAGTTCGCAGTAGAGCCTTGAGATTTATTCGTTTGGAGGACGATAAGAAAATCCACCAAAGACTGGAGGTCCCTAAATATGATCCTAATAGCAAGAAGGCAGAATCCCCCGGGAAGCCGTATAGATCTCGTCCATATTCCAAACCAGAAAATCACAAAGTCAATTCTGTTGACCAAGACGATGATGATGAGGAGTATCCTAAGGTATCTGAATACTGTTTTTCAGTTGATATTGGTGGTTTGATGTGTGCTATGCAGGACCTAGGTGAAAAGGCAAGATGGCCCAGGAAGGATACCAAGCAAGGATCCTGGAAAGACAAGACCAAGTGGTGTGCCTTCCATGAAGATTTTGGCCACCTAACAGACAAATGTATAGCACTCCGAAAGGAAATCAGCTATCTACTCAGCAAGGGGCATCTTAAAGAATTGATAGGCAGAAAGAAGGTCAAGACTCAGGAAGCCGACAAGGTGCCTCAGAGAGCAGCTTCTCCACCCCAGGATGCCCAGATAATCAACCTCATCTCAGGAGGCTCAGACATCTGCGGCACTTCATATTCCACAGCCAAGAAGCATGCTAAGGAATCAAAATCTGAACAGGGCGACAGACCTGTTCGGACATCCACTCTAACTCAAGACAAGCTCATATCCTTTAATGAGAGTGACCGTTCTCATATTCAGGATCCTCATCATGATAGTCTTGTGGTTACTTTATATATTGCTAACCATTTTGTTCGCAGGATCCTGATTGATAATGGAAGCACAGTAAACATAATCCGTCTTGATGTGCTCAAGAAGATGGGGATCCTAGAAACTGAAATAGTTGCAAGATCCTCAGTCCTGGTTGGCTTCAGCGGTGAAACTAAAAGCACCGTTGGGGATATCAGGTTGCCGGTATATATAGAGGGGGTAAACTCTATGCAAAATTTCTATGTCATAGATTCTCTCTCTTGTTGGAATATTATTCTTGGCAGGCCATGGATTCACGAGATGAAGGCAGTCCCTTCAACCTATCACCAGTGTATCAAGCTTCCTACACCCTGGGAGTTATGAGAATTGAAAGTGACCAGCAGGAAGCCAAGAACTGTTATTCAACGTCGATGAAGAACACTACTAAGGTGATGAAGGGATAACAATTAACAATTACAGAAAAAGGCACATGAAGTACAGGAGGACAGGGAGCTTGATGTCAAAGAAGTGCCTTTAGACCCTGGGAATCCTGAAATCAAGGTGCTCGTGGGAACAAGAATCCCAACGAATGTTGAGCAGGAATTAGTTCAACTTCTCAAAGCCAGAACCTCAACTTTCGCTTGGAAGCATGAAGACATGACAGGTATTCCTAAACATGTTATTACTCATAAACTTGGTTTAGATCCTTCTTTCAGGCCTATACAGCAAAAAAGGAGGAAGTTCGCTCCAGAAAATAATATAATTATCCAGGAGGAAGTTGACAAGCTTCTCAAAACCAAGATGATTAGAGAAGTCAAATTTCCTAGGTGGCTAGCAAACGTGGTGGTGGTCCAGAAGAAGAATGGAAAGTGGAGAGTTTTTATTGACTACACAGACTTGAATAAGGCCTGTCCTAAGGATCCTTTTCCACTTCCCCATATTGACGCAATGGTAGATGCCACAGTTGGCCATGAGATGCTCACTTTTATGGATGCCTCAGCAGGATCCCAACAAATTCAGATGGAACCATGCGACCAGGAGCACACGGCATTTATGACTCCAACAGGTATATATTGTTACCACTGCTATGCCCTTTGGTTTAAGAAATGCAGGTGCCACCTACCAGAGGCTCGTCAATATGATGTTCAAAGAGTAACCGGGGGACACGAGGGAAGTCTACATTGATGACATGATGGTGAAATCCAAGAAAGCTGAAGATCACGTCAGGGATCTCCAAACTGCCTTCGATATCCTTGATCATTATAACATGAAGCTCAACCCCTCCAAATGCCACTTTGGGGTGCGAGCTGGAAAATTATTAGGATACATGGTTACCGAAAGAGGGATCGAAGCAAGTCCAGAGGAGATCAAAGCAATCCTAAATTTGAAGTCCACATCAAACGTAAAAGAGGTACAAAGGTTGACAGGAAGAATCGCAGCACTCAACAGGTTCATTTCAAGATCCTCAGAAAAAAGTAAGGATTTCTATGATATCCTGAGGAAAAATAAGAAATTCGAGTGGACTGAGAAGCATGAAGAAGCCCTGAAGTGCCTGAAAGACTACCTGTCAGCAGCCCCGCTTCTAATGAAACCAGAAGATGGGGAGCCACTATATTTATATCTCGCTATTTCCGGAAGCTCAATCAGTGCAGTTCTGGTAAAAGATCATCAAGGTCAGGAGCATCCGGTATATTATGTAAGTAAAACTATGCTAGACACAGAATCCAGGTATTCTCACCTTGAAAATTTAATTTTAGCTCTTATAATGGCTTCCACTAAACTCAGACACTATTTTGAAACCCATATTATAATTGTGATGTCTAACTATACTATCAAGGCAGTTCTCAGGAAGCCGGAAATGTCAGGAAGGATGGCTAAGTGGGCAGTCAAGCTGAGTGCCTATGACATCAAATATGAACCAAGAACATCAATCAAGTCCCAAGCCTTGGCTGACTTTGTGGCGGATTTCAGCAGCGACGTTGAACCAGAAGTTAAGAAGGAAGTCCAGCAGCTTGAGAAGCTCAAGGAAGACTGGATCCTCTACACTGACGGCTCCTTAAATGTCAGGGGACCAGGGCTGGGAATCCTGCTAAAATCGCCACAGGGGGACATAATACCTCTATCCATATCCTGTGAATTCCAGGCTACCAACAATGAAGCTGAGTATGAAGCTTTAATTGCTGGATTACAGCTGGCCAGGGATATGGGAATCCTATCCATACAAGTATTTGTTGATTCTCTTCTATTGACTAACCAATTTAATGGCTCTTATGCAGTTAGTGGCGAGAATCTGATCAAGTATCTTAAAATTGTTAAGACATTATCTCTATTTTTCAAAAATTTTAACATTTCGCAGGTACCAATAGAAGATAATGCAAAAGCCGATGCCTTGGCAAACTTGGCTTCATCGCTCAGGATCCCTGAGGATGTCAAGATTCCAATAACTCACGTCCTGACGCCAGCGATAGCTCAACAGGAAGCTCAGGCTGTTGAAAATAATGCAGGTGCAGATGTTGAGAACCCTGAAGATGCTCACCAATCCTGGACTTACTCGATCAGGAAGTATCTCCAAGATGGGGAGATTCCCAAGGGCGAAAACCCCAGAGATTTTCGCACAAAGGTAGTACCCTATACTATTATTAATAATATCCTATATAGAAGATCTCTTGCATGTGTCTACTTAAGGTGCCTAGAGAAGTCAGATGCTCTTGAGGTGCTTGAAGACATCCACAGTGGAGATTTGGGAACCATACCGGGGGCAGGGCACTATTCTCCAAAGTTCTCAGATTCGGATATTATTGGCCAACTATTAAGAAGGACGCCGCGATCTTCTCACAAAAATGCGATGCTTGTCAAAGGCATGGCAATGTCCTCCACCACCCCGCTGAACATCTGCATCCTATAGTATCCCCATGGCCATTCATGAAGTAGGGCATGGATATTGTGGGTAAGCTGCCAAAGGCTCCTGGAAGAAAGGTGTTTATGCTTGCCATGACGGATTACTTCTCCAAGTGGATTGAAGCAGAAGCCTATGTTCAAGTGAGAGAAAAAGAAGTGTTATCCTTCATCAAAATGAACATCCTCACCAGATTTGGGATTCCGGCAGAGATCATATGCGACAATGGCTCCCAGTTTATAGGCAAAAGAACTACAAGTTTTTGTGAAAGCTGGGGCATCAAGATGATCACTTCAACACCTGTCCACCCTCAGGCTAATGGGCAGGCAGAATCCAGTAATAATATGATAATCAACAACCTCAAGAAGAAGCTGGGCTCCAGGAAAGGGAAATGGGTTGAGGAGCTGCCATTTGTCCTTTGGGCAGATAGAACCACACCTAAAAATGCTACTGGCCAAACGCCATTCTCATTAGTGTTTGGAGCAGAAGCTGTGATCCCTACAGAGATGGTACTCCCAACAGCCAGAGTCAACTGCCAGGATCCTGAAACTAACAGCCAGAATCTCCTTCAGGATCTCGAAACAGTTGAGGAGCTCAGAGATATAGCCAGAATCCGGATAACATCTTATCAACAGAGCAAAATATTATAACAAGAATACCAGGCTAAGAAGATTCCAAGTAGGCGACTTGGTCTTGAGGAAGGCTTTTCAGAATACTACCAATCCTGCTGATGGGAAGTTTGCACCCAAGTGGGAGGGCCCTTACCTTATAGATTCTGAAGAAGGAAAAGGGGCATACCGATTTGTAAATATTGAAGGAGAACCTCTGCCAAGAGCTTGGAATGCCATCAACCTTAAAGCGTATTATATGTGAGAATCTCATTGGAATCCTCCTAGAATCCTAATGATCCTCACTGCCAAATACTACAAGGTACATATTCCAACCCAATTTCAATATTATTCTTATTATTTTCATCACATGATACTGACTTAAGCAATAGAGTGGTGTTAGCTAAGCTAAGTTAGCTAAGCTAACACCCACCCCTCACCAAGTATTACGTGTTTTGCAGATTTCGAGAATCCTAAGTATTTTGGGTATAACCCCAGTTAGAGGCTGATCACCTCTCCTCCGTTTAAGATATCCTGCATACCTCCTAAGGTTTGAGAGGATGTCACCTCTCCTACGTTTGGGGAATCGCCAGTAGTGCACGACCCTCGTCAGGAGCGCACGTTGTCCCCCAGTATGCTCAAGGTGGCCGGACCAGTCCACTCCAGGGGTGGCTGACAATCTTGTCACTGGAGACTGCTGGGAGGGTTCTCAAGGTTTATAACACTGACGTGTTATCTAAGGTTTTGGCATTTTCATGTCACACACGTATGGGCTTGACCCCAGTTTTGGCTTAGTCCCAAGTTTATCGGGCTTGTCCCCAGAATTGGCTTAGTCCCAAGTTTATCGGGCTTGTCCCTAGTATTAGCTTAGTCCCAAGTTTATCGGGCTTGTCCCCAGAATTGGCTTAGTCCCAAGTTTATCGGGCTTGTCCCCAGAATTGGCTTAGTCCCAAGCATCCCGGGCTTGTCCCCAGTTTAACTCAATTTCGAAACTACTATGATTTTGCCACAGGTATCTGACGGTTGCACCGCTGTTTGGTAAATAATTGTGATAAATTAATGATTTTAATGTTCTTAATAGTGTAAATTCATGAATGTTGGTGACTATGCGATATTGTGTGGTTGCAGGTTGAAATGGGCTAAAACGAGCTAGCTAGAAGACACAAAAAGATTGAGGAACGTTTGAATAAGTTATGGCGAATAGAAAGAAGGAAAAGGAGAAAAAATCCCTGAGCCACTGTAGCTTACGCCACCACCGTAGCTTACGGTGGTGGCCATCCCTGAAGACAACCGTAGGCCAGCAGAAGGCTGGCGTAGGCAAAACCTGAGGCCGCCGTAAGCTACGGTGGAGCCGTAGCTTACGGCGTGGCAGTATTCAAATTTCATAAAGTGGCGATTTTTAAGCAAAGTGAGGGGGCTTTTGGCAGGGATTCGGTTTTGGGAGTTGGGGGACGAACCGGAGACGATCTTGTGGCGATTTTGAGAGAGGAAAAAGAGTTCCAAACGCAATTCCAACATCACAATTGTTAGAGATTCATTCATGGCTTCAATATTCATCATAGTTGTGATCAATTTCATCATGAGTGGCTAGTTTCTAGTATTCTTCTTGGATGTAAGATTTCTATGTAAACAACAATATTGATGCATTTTAACTCTAGAATAGTGATCTAAGCATTCGATGCTTTTCACTATGATGTTTATGTGATTATTCGTAATGTTCTGTATTGTGTTTATTCGAATTTGCAAACCATACGTTCTTGATGCTTTTAGCAATTGAGATTTAGTGGATAGGAATTTGTGTGATATCTATACAGATTGATCATCGGGTGACAACCTTGCGTTAGCAACCCGAGTGCTTTGTCCCCTTTTATCACGATGATTACATTTACATGAATCATGTCTATGTGATTCTTTCTAGTTGCATCATTATTGTTTGTTTATGTAGAAATCTGAATTCTGAGAAGAGTGCCTTTGTTCGATTGTTAAGAAAACCAAAAATCTGTTTTGTAAGTTAGTTTCTAGCTATTAAATATCAAGTCATCAACCACAATTTCTTGTCACATTTACATTCAAGTTTCATTTTAGTGTAATTCAAGTCATGAAAGTAACACATACTCCACATTCTCCCTGTGTTCGACACCCGCTTGCCACTATCTAAATTAGTGTGATTGGGTTTATTTTTGAGTGGGACTTCGACCTCACGTCAAATTTTGGCGCCGTTGCCGGGGAGAAGTGCGCAGCGCGTGTTCTGTAGTAGTAATAGTTGTTTGTTGTCAGTTTTACGCTGGGTTGTTTTAGTGTGCAGGTACCCACAGGTGCATGCGTACTAGAAGGTCACAATCATCATCACCATTACTTTTTGATTCAGAAGTTGAGAAGTCGTGTAGGAGGAACCGAATTCTACATCGGGAAAACAAAGTTGTTGGATTACCGAGTACACAAAGCAAAGTCATGGATGCACAACGTGATTCTGAAAAGCAACCAGTGAACACATCCGTTTCACCTTCTGATTCACAAATACCACCAACCAATCTTCCGCCTATTTCAAATGCTTCCTCGTTCACTGTACTCACATCATCTAGCACTACTTCAACAAGCTTGCCTGAGTCTACTCCATCTAGTTTTGCAACTTATTCGGGCATTCCATCGTTTGGTCAATTTTACCCATCTTATGGGCAATCATCAATATTTACTAATCCAGGCCCTCACCAACAAGGTCAAGTGAGATTCCAACAACATACTCGTATTCCGTTTGAGGAGGGACAATATGGAGGATATGGTGATTATGAAGGACGGTATGAAGCGTATGAAGTAGGGGGTGATGTAAATCAAGGGCTTGCTCAAGAAGAATTTGCCTTCCAACAAAATCAACCGGTCGATCAAGCTCAAAGGGTGCCCAGACAGCAACCACCTCCAGCTCAAAGGCAAGCACCGCAACAAAGGGTGCCACAACAAGCTCAACCTCAAGGTCCTCCACCACCACAAGGAGCACCAATACCGGTCCCGAGACGACACAATCGTGATGCAAATAGAGGGATTGAGTCACATTTTAGACCCATCATTACACATAATCCATCACCGGTGGTAGTTCCTCAGAATCAAGAAGGGAGAACGTTTGAGGTGAGGACTAATGCATTGCAAAGTTTACCAAAGTTTCATGGGTTGGAAACAGAGGAGCCCTACTTTCACCTTGAGGCATATGATTCTATATGCAACACTATTGGAGGGCAAGGTTTTTCACCCGATGCAGTCAAGCTGGTACTTTTTCAGTTTTCGTTGGAAGATAAAGCTAAAAGATGGTTCCACACATTGCCATCCGCATCGATCTATACATGGGCAGAAATGCAACAAAGGTTCTTGGATGAATTCTACACTAATCAGAAAACAAGCGATGCTAGAAGAAATTTGAGAAATTTCCAACAACAACAAGGTGAACTTTTTCATGAGGCTTTCGATAGATTTAATTTGATGTTGAAGAATTGTCCTCACCATGGAATTGATTTGTGGGATCTATTGAATGCATTCCATGAGGGGTTTACGCCTGAATATGCACAAGACTTAATGTCCATTTCTAATGGCACTTTTGGTACAAATTATGAGCAAGATGATTGGGCATACTTGGAGCAAATGGCAGTGACATCAAAGCGCAAGGCACAATCTTCTGGGAGGACAAGACATGCTATTGGTAGATCACTTGTCCAAGCTGTAGCTGATGAACCGGTTCAAGCCCCTAATCAAGTCTATGATGTGTGTGCAAGTAGTAATGAGTTGGGACATTCGGCTAACCAATGTCAAAGTTTTCCCGAGCAATTTGAAGAAGTCAACCAAATTCAAGGCCAAGGGGGAAGTAGTCAGAATTATAACATGAACTCAAATACTTACCACCCGGGATTAAGAAACCATCCAAACTTCCGGTATGGATATTCAGCAAATCAATCCAACCCGAATTTCCAAGGTACCAATCAACCCACTATGGCACCTCGTCAACCTTATGTAAACCAAGGCAACTTCCGGGGTGGCAACAATCAGGGATATCAAAGGCAATTTCAATAGGGTAATGAACCGAGTGGGTCAGCAGTACCGGTGAATTCAGGTGGCAATGAAGTTATGGATGTGCTCAAGACTATGCAACAAGAGATGCACAAGAGGAATCAAATGGATGATGAGAGGCTTCGGAAAGATGAGGTACATGACAAAGCCATTCATTCTTTGACTACTCAAATGGGTCAACTTGCCACCGAGGTAGCAGATTTGAAGAAGAACAAAGGCCAACTTCCCAGCGACACTAAGGTAAATCCTTCCCATGCTACTAGAAATGTTCAAATTAATCAAGTAAGTGCATTGAGAAGTGGGAGGGAATACAAGAGTAGTCCACCACCTGAATTGGTCGATGGTGTGGTGGAAGATGTGACGGGTAAGGAAAGTAGTGATGATGAGGACATTTCACCTATACAACCTAAAAAAACTGTCACTTTTCAAAAACCTTCAGAAAAACCGGGTCAAACACAAATTTCAAATGATCAAACCAAGGATGTGGAACCCACCGGTTCCCTTCCTTCGGCTTTACTTGACCCGAGTAAGAAAAATGTGATTTCAAAGAGGGGTCCTCAAAGTGAGGAAATGTGGGAGGTTTTCAAGCAAGTCAAAGTGAATTTACCTCTATTGGAGGCAATCAAACAAGTTCCCGCATATGCAAAGTTTTTAAAAGAATTGTGCACCCAGAAAAGGCAACAAAAAGTGCCTAAAAGAGTTGATTTAACTGAAAGGGTGAGTGCAGTTTTGAAAGGGGTTCTTCCCCCTAAACTTCCAGATCCGGGGGCGCCTTTAATTAATTTACAAGTTGGGGATTTTCAAATGACAAGGGCGTTGTTGGATCTTGGAGCTGGGGTGAGCATTCTTCCGGGGAGCTTATATGACCAATATGATTTTGGTCCATTGAGACGTGTTGACACCACCGTTGTCCTTGCTGATTTGACTCATAAGCTTCCCCGGGGGGTTGTTCGGGATGTGATTGTTAAAGTTGAAGAATTTTATTACCCGGTTGACTTTTTAGTATTGGATTATGCAACGGGTAATATTAACCACCAACAGAATGTTATTTTGGGTCGGCCATTTTTAAACACTGCCCATGCTATTATTGATTGTCGATTTCGTACGGTTGATATGAATTTTGGTAATAGGAAAATGCGCCTTAATGTGTTTACTAACATTGCTAATTCTTTGAGTGGTGATGAGTGTTTTATGGCAGATTTGGTGGATCAATGTGAACCACATGTCTATGACAACGATGTGGTAGAAGTTTGTGTTTGTGATAGCTCTGAACAGGTACACTTCAAGGCATTAGAGGAAGAGGAGCGAATGTTGGAACTGATGGCTGTACAAGATGGAAGACCGCCGTGGACGCATCAAGTGGAGAGCTTACCAATAAGGGTCCATTCAGACATCAAGCCATCCCTTATTTGCCCACCCAAGGTCGAGTTGAAGGAGCTACCAAAACATTTGAAGTATGCTTTCTTGGGTGAAGATGAAACACTCCCGGTCATCATTGCCTCTAATTTTGAGGAAGCTCATGAACAACAACTTTTGGGTGTATTGAAGGCTCACAAAGCGGCGATTGGTTGGACAATCGCTGATCTCAAAGGTATTAGTCCTTCCATTGTTATGCATAAAATCATTACAGATGAGGACGCCAAGCCAACAAGGGAGACCCAAAGAAGATTGAATCCCAATTTACGGGAGGTTGTGAAGAAGGAGGTCATCAAATGGTTGGATGCCGGGATCATTTATCCCATTTCGGATAGTGCGTGGGTAAGCCCTACGCAAACAGTGCCAAAGAAATCCAGCATTCAGGTAATCAAAGATGAAAAAGGTGAGCAAATTGCCACTCGGCCGGTAAATGGGTGGCGGGTATGTATTGATTATAGTAAATTGAATGCTGCCACCTCAAAAGACCACTTCCCTTTACCCTTTATTGACCAAATCAATGAAAAACTCTCTAGTCAAAGATTTTATTGCTTTTTAGATGGATATTCGGGGTACAATCAAGTGGCAATTCACCCCGATGACCAACACAAAACCACTTTCATCTGTCCCTATGGCACTTTTGCTTTTAGAAGGATGCCCTTTGGTTTGTGTAATGCCCCGGCTACTTTCCAACGATGTATGATGAGTATTTTTTCAGACATGGTCGGGGAATCACTTGAGGTCTTCATGGATGATTTTTCCATATTTGGGTCAACGTTTGAGTCGTGTCTTGGTGAATTGGAAAAAGTCTTGAAACGACGTGTCGAAACAAATCTTGTTCTAAGTTGGGAGAAAAGTCATTTTATGGTCCAAGAGGGTATTGTTTTGGGACATGTGGTCTCAAGTCGGGGAATGGAAGTGGATAGGGCAAAAATAAAAGTAATTTCCTCCTTGCCACCACCGAAAAATGTCAAAGGGGTAAGGTCATTCTTGGGGCATGCCGGTTTCTACCGGAGATTCATTAAAGGTTTTAGTGTCATTACTAAACCATTGTGTAATTTGTTGTTAAAAGATGTTCCATTTAACTTTACTAATGAATGTTTGCAAGCTTTTGACATTTTGAAGGAACATTTGGTGCAAGCCCCCATTTTGCAATCGCCGGATTGGACTCGACCATTCAAGATTATGTGTGACGCAAGCGATTGTGCAATTGGAGCGGTTCTTGGTCAAAGAGTGGATAAGAAGCCCGTGGTCATCTATTATGCTAGTAAGACATTGTCAGAGGAACAATTGAATTACACCACAACGGAAAAAGAGTTGCTTGCGGTGGTGTATGCTTTGGATAAGTTTCGGTCTTATATTTGGGGAAGCAAGGTGGTGGTATACTCTGATCATAGTGCTGTTCGCTACCTAATGGAGAAGAAAGATGCCAAACCTCGATTGATCCGGTGGGTTCTCTTATTACAAGAATTTGATTTAGAGATCCGGGATAAGAAAGGTTGCGAAAATGTGGTAGCGGATCACCTCTCCAGAATCCCCTTAGAAAGCATTGATGATTCGGGAGAAATTAATGAACAATTTCCGGATGAGCACATCTTAGCAATCTCAACCGCACCGTGGTATGCTCATTATGTTAACTATTTGGCTACGGGTGCAATGCCAACACATTGGAACAAGAGAAGAAGACAACAGTTTTTGGCCCAAGTCAAGCAATACATTTGGGATGAACCAGATCTATTCAAGATTGGCGCGGATCAAATTATTCGAAGATGCATTCCTGAATCTGAGGTTCGAGATGTGTTGGCCCATGCCCATTCTTCTGCTTGTGGGGGTCATTTTAGTGGTTAAAAGACGGGATATCGAGTTTTGACTTGTGGATTTTATTGGCCGACAATTTTCAAGGATGCTTGTGAGTATGCTCGACGATGTGTGAATTGTCAAAAGATGGGTAGTATTTCCAAGAGGGATGAGATGCCACTACAACCAATTCTAGTGGTAGACATATTTGATGTGTGGGGCTTTGACTTTATGGGCCCCTTTCCTAACTCCAATGGATGCTTATACATTTTGGTTGCGGTTGACTATGTGTCAAAGTGGGTGGAAGCTATTGCAACAAGAACAAACGATCACTCGGTAGTATGCAAGTTCGTCCAGTCAAACATTTTTGCAAGATTCGGGATTCCACGGGTGATAATAAGTGATGGAGGCTCACATTTCAAGAAGTTCAAGTTTTGGGTCTTTGTTAAAGTGCTATGGAATCAATCACCGAATAGCCACACCTTACCATCCACAAACTAGTGGCCAAGTGGAAGTCTCTAACCGACAAATCAAAGAGATTCTCATGAAGACGGTTCGCACCGACCGAAAGGATTGGTCTATGAAGCTCAATGACGCTTTGTGGGCTTATCGCACCGCCTACAAGACGCCAATTGGCACAACTCCATATCAGCTTGTTTATGGTAAGGGCTGTCATTTACCAATGGAGTTGGCACATCGAGCATTGTGGGCAATCAAGAAGGTTAATTTGGATTACAATGAGGCTGGTGAGTCGAGGAAGCTCAAGTTATGTGAACTAGAAGAAATCCGGGATGAAGCTTACGAATGTGCATCTGCTTATAAAGACAAACTGAAAAGGTTACATGATGCGAAGATTCGCAAAAGATCATTCGAGGTTGGACAAAAGGTTTGGCTTTACAACTCGAGGATAAAGCTCTTTCCGGGAAAACTCAAGAGCAAATGGATGGGCCCATATGTCATCACAAGAGTAGGCAATTTTGGTGATGTGGAGATAGAGGATATGTAAGATAGAGTGAAGCAAGTGGTCAATGGTCATTGACTAAAGCCTTATTTGGAGCACCAAGATTTGCACATGCTTACATTGGACAAGGTGAGTTTCCTTCTTAACTCACTTGATGATGAAGCCAATTGAGGAAAACCGGAGTCGACTGGCGACTTAACTCTCAGTTTGTACAGGTTCATTTTACTTTTGTCTTTTGTTCTAGTTTTTCATTGTTTTTCGTTAGAATTGCCCTGATGTGGCAAAGTCTCGAATTGTTTCGGTGGTTTGGGATAGTGTTGGGGACAACACGCGCTTTTCATAGGGGGTAATGATATGGGAAGCAAAGTTTTTTGTTTTTGTTTCTAACTTTTTAGTTGTTAGTTAAGTTTTTAGTTTAAAAAAAATAAATAAATAAAAATTTTGAAAACACCTGTAGTCACCGTAGCTTACGGCGGAGCCGTAGCTTACGTTGAGCTACTGCTGGCTTACGCCAAGCAGGTGCTGACCCACGGTGAACAAACAATGAACTCAGCTCCACCGTAGCTTACGCTACTAGCGTAGCTTACGGTGGACACTGGGTAGGTCGACGAGCACCAGCAGCTGATTAAAAAAAAATTTGAAAAAACAAAAACAAAAGCTGCAGTCATTGATTTCCATCCATTCATTCTCATACTCTTCACTTATCTTCATCTTCATCTTTCTTCTCTCTTCATGCTCTCAAGAACCCTAAATCTCCCCATAGCCACCATCTACTCAAAACTCAACCAAATCAAGTGATTCTTGAGTCTAAATTGAGTGGCTTTTCGAGAGGATTCATAATCTCTACTTAGTTTCCTCGAATTTTGGTGTTTGGTTTGCGTTTCTGGGTTTTTTTTAAGTCCGAAATTTTTAACAAATTTTGGGGTTTTTGAGCATTCTTCATCTTCTACCATTCAACACTTCAAAGGTATGTTTTTCCTCTATTATTTCTGAGATGCATTATTAAAGAGGTATATACTTAATTTTCTCATGATTCTAGTTACCCACTTGCTTGTGAACTATGAACTTGATGTTTCATTGTTGTTAGTATACTACATTATAGTTATAGTTGTGAATTTTGGAAGATAATATGATAAAAATGCAGAATTTTCTTTCTACTGGAAAAGTTACAACATTTAGCTTGTTTGTAGCTCATGACATTACTAGTGGTTTGAATACTAATTGGTTAAAAGAATTCACAACCATAGTTGCAAGCAAGTGTGGGGATTGACTATTGTTTAATCTTGAATATTAATTGGTTTAGTTGTTGACTTTGTTCTTGGGTGTAGATGAACAAAATATTCAAAAGAAAGGGGAAGGAGGCAGTTGAATCCTCAAGTAACCAGGAGCCTGAAGCCCAACGACAAAGAAGGGAACGACAAGAAGAAGAGGTTGCTGCGGAAGAAAGACGGTATGTGAGACATCATTGGAAGTCCGGTCCCCTATCAAAACAGCTTGACCATCTCCAGCCTGAGTTTTTCAGAGAGAAGATGAATTCGTTGCAAACTAAAAAAGACGGGTTTTTATGTGAAAAAGAAGTTCCTGAAAAGCAGTTTAAGCCTTTTGGAATCATCAAAAAGTTCAAGGCGTTGGGCTGGGAGGCAGCTTTGAAGTGTTACGATGGAGGTAGCAAGCAATTGTATATGGACGAAATCGAAGAGTGGGTTGCTACGCTCGAGTTACATGTGGGGAGCAGCCCCGCGAAAACAAAACTGGTGGGTAGTGTGAATGGTGTGAGAGTGACGATGTCTTTTGACACATTGAATGAGATTGCCAAGTTTGATAGTAAAGGCACAAAAAAATATCAATTCCCTCATTTGGACAATTTGTATCACGCTGCAGAATTGCATCCTGCATGGTCCATGATGGTCAATGAATTGTTTATAGCTAACCGAGATACCGATAAACTTCTCAGAGACCAACTGAAACTGAAGCCTCGGCTGTTGCATATGATCATACAACATAACATCATTCCTCGCCGAGGCGACAAAGGCGAGGTGCATGGGAAGCCTCTAGTATCTTTCAGGTATATGATTATCTATAATATTTGGCTGAGTAGGGATAGCCACGAGAGAAAGATTGTGCCTCATTGTCATTTAATCACTGCATTATTGAAGAGGGCAGGAGTGATAACAAGTGAGTCTGTGGGGATACCAAAGCGGTTCACCCCATTTAACGTAAGGAATTTGGGGGGTACTTGGAAATTTGTGGAAAATGGTACGCACCATATCTTGACAATTGTACGGGGTGACGGTCGGTATTGAAGGACAATGATCAAGACGATTCAGGAGAGGAAGAAGCCGAGGAAATTGATGAAGGAGTGGGGGATGATGCAATGGAAGAAGATGACGATGAGATACAGCAACCGGGCTCCTAGATCAAACAGGCCCTTTGAGTATGATATGATGGACTTGAATCCGGATTGGGCATTCAGTGGTAACATGCAGGACACTATTAGAAATGCCCGACCAGCCCAGTATTACCATTGGCCGGAGCTGACTCGGGTCATGTTTGATCATAACACTCGATTAGGGGCAAGTCAAGAATGGGCAACAAAGCATCTACATGATCGACAGGAGACATGGAACCGCGCACATGCCTACGCGTTCCAGCAGGAGGTCAACCACCGGTATGTGGATGATCGACAAAGGCGTATGCATGATCAGTGGCACGCTGGTCAAGAGGTGGTACCGGACCCATCTATGGTTGATTACACTACTTTGCCGCCATATGATGGGAGTGTCACCTATCCCACACCGCCGATTCATCACTCTGCCTGGGTCGACCCGAGGCAATCCCAGGTACCACCACAGCAGCATCAAGAAGGGGAAGTTGGCGCTTTTGGATTCGGGGAGTTCAACGACGTGTTCACGCAGATTTTCGGCCCACCTCAGCCGCGCTACTATTGAAGGTCGTTTCTCTCCTTGTCTTTTTCAGTTTTAGTTTTTAGTTTTTAGGTTGTCGTGCTTTTTCTTTATATGTTTAGGGTATGTGGATTTGCATGTTGGTGGCGTCTTAGTTTCATGTGTTTTAGTAGTTTGTTAGTTGTTTTGGGGTTTGTGGTTTGATGGGGGTGTTGTTAATAAGTTGTTATGTTCAAGTTTTTGCATTTGAGAAGGAAAGCTATGATGTGTTTTGGTTAAAACAATTTGATGAGAGAAGTCTTTGATCACTGATGATGAACGGTGTCCATCCTTACCAACTCCATAAGGCCATACATTGGGGATAATGTATCCCAAGTGTGGGGTTGGGGGAAATTATTTTTGAAACATAAGTCTTGACCCCAAAAATTTCAAAATTTTGAGAAAATTTTGTTGTTGGTTTGTGGATTGATTGGTGGAATTTATGTCTTGGTTCCTTGTCATGGTCATGTTTCCCTTTATATGTCAAAATGCTTAGCCAAGTTGATAGGATTTTAGTTAAGGGTAGCATGCTCCCAATTGAATAATTTATGCAACAAGTCGGCAACCCAATTCCACAATGTGTGAGTTTTGAGCCTTATACTCCTGATTAACATAGAAAACTTTATTCTTGAGTGTGGCTATGTGTTTATCACTTTAGAACTTGCGCAACTGTTACGTTCTGAGGTCTTGGCTGACATGTGTATGCAAAAAATGATTTAGGCATTTAGGTAAAGCCTCGTCTAGATGTGTGCGAGTGTGGGATTTGGGGGTTGGGACCTCATACATTACATATATGAGCTTGGTAAAAGCGAGGGGAGGGGGTTTGGGTTCATTAGAAACCATTGTTGTGCTTATGGCCTATCAATTGATCACTCGAGCCATTCCACTCATTTCAGTACCCTTAGTATTCAATCCGGTTTTTAGTTATTTTATATTCATAGATGGATGTGAACAATGTAGTATGGTGAAGCTGTTATATTCCAGTGTGTAATGTAAGCGTTCGACGCTTTTTACATTGTGATTGAATTCTGTATTGAAAAAAATAATAATAAAAAAAATTAAAAAAAAATAAAAAAAAGGGAAAAGAAAAAGAAGAAGATGATGAAAAAGAAAATGGCAAAATATGAAGATCGGTTGATTGAAATATGATGCTACAAAAAGAATGTGAAGTTTTTGTTTAGCATAGTGTGTGAATATTTGTTTTTTTTTTATGTAATAGTTAATCCGGATTGAATTACTTGAGCCACTTCAAATATTCCCATTCCATACCCTACACCTAGCCCCGTTATAACCCTTTATAAGTCCTATTGATTTGCATGCATGTTAAAGCAATTATGATGGAGGTTCGAGAGTTGTACAAGCTTATGATAGTGAGACAACACAATAGTCAGTTGAGTGCATTCTAGCTCATTACGCTAAACCTTAAATGTAAACTGAGAGGAGCGTTTATTGTGAGGGGTTTGTTGCTTGATTAAAAGATCGAAAGCATGTTAGGTTTGGCTAAAATCCTTGAGATGTAATTGTTATATGTTGTGTGGCTAGCAAACGATTAAATGTGGGAATAGGGTATGACTTAGAACCTTGACTGAACTGGGTTTGACTGGTTTATTGGAGGAATGACAAAGAAAATAACTTTGGGTTTCTTGGGGTCAAGCAACGGATAAGTGTGGGGATGTGACGGTTGCACCGTTGTTTGGTAATTAATTGTGATAAACTGATGATTTTAATGTTCTTAATAGTGTAAATTCATGAATGTTGGTGACTATGCGATATTGTGTGGTTGCAGGTTGAAATGGGCTACAACGAGCTAGCTAGAAGACACAAAAAGATTGAGGAACGTTTGAATAAGTTATGGCGAATAGAAAGAAGGAAAAGGAGAAAAAACCTGAGCCACTGTAGCTTACGCCACCACCGTAGCTTACGGTGGTGGCTATCCCTGAAGACAACCGTAGGCCAGCAGAAGGCTGGCGTAGGCAAAACCTGAGGCCGCCGTAAGCTACGGTGGCGCCGTAAGCTACGGTGGCGCCGTAGCTTACGGCGTGGCAGTTTTCAAATTTCGTAAAGTGGCGATTTTTAAGCAAAGTGAGGGGGCTTTTGGGATTCGGTTTTGGGAGTGGGGGACGAACCAGAGACGATCTTGTGGCGATTTTGAGAGAGGAAAATGAGTTCCAAACGCAATTCCAACATCACAATTGTTAGAGATTCATTCATGGCTTCAATCTTCATCATAGTTGTGATCATTTTCATCATGAGTGGCTAGTTTCTAGTATTCTTCTTGGATGTAAGATTTCTATGTAAACAACAATATTGATGCATTTTAACTCTAGAATAGTGATCTAAGCATTCGATGCTTTTCACTATGATGTTTATGTGATTATTCGTAATGTTCTGTATTGTGTTTATTCGAATTTGCAAACCATACGTTCTTGATGCTTTTAGCAATTGAGATTTAGTTGATAGGAATTTGTGTGATATCTATACAGATTGATCATCGGGTGACAACCTTGCGTTAGCAACCCGAGTGCTTTGTCCCCTTTTATCACGATGATTACATTTACATGAATCATGTCTATGTGATTCTTTCTAGTTGCATCATTATTGTTTGTTTATGTAGAAATCTGAATTCTGAGAAGAGTGCCTTTGTTCGATTGTTAAGAAAACCAAAAATCTATTTTGTAAGTTAGTTTCTAGCTATTAAATATCAAGTCATCAACCACAATTTCTTGTCACATTTACATTCAAGTTTCATTTTAGTGTAATTCAAGTCATGAAAGTAACACATACTCCTCATTCTCCCTGTGTTCGACACCCGCTTGCCACTATCTAAATTAGTGTGATTGGGTTTATTTTTGAGTGGGACTTCGAGCTCACGTCAATATCCTCAAGGATGTTGCGAGAGGATTCCAGAATCTATCTAAATGCACCCAAGGTAAAACCTACTTAAGGGACTAATCAGGTAATGTACTTTCAAATTATTACATTTTATCATGCTGACTTGTGTCATGGTTTGTCGAGTTACATACTTAACTTAAAGCATTTTTACTACCTTAATATTCCTGAAGAACCCGATGGGATTCTCACTTAAATATTTCAAAATTTTTCATGAACAAAATAAAAAACAAGGGGCAAACACACCATGATAAATAAAGTCGGATACTAGTATTAACCATGCAGGAAATTCAAAAGGGGTAACTCTAGTTTCTCAGCACCCCCAAGCTCCTCTAGAGTTCCTTTCTAGGTAGTTGCATTCAAGCCTTAGCAGTGAAGCCTTCAGCATCTGCTTCATTGGCCTTGATCGCAGAAGAAAATCGAAAAGAAAAGTGAGGGAGCTAACCTGGATAAAAAGAGAAATCTAGAAGGTTCCGACGGTAATCCAGGGTTATTTATGGAGAAGCCTCATGAGAAGTTGCGTCGCTATCAAATCAGGAGCTAACGAGTCACCTCCGTAATTATTTCAAGAGTTTGAATATTCACATCCGTCTTCATGGTCGACAACTGTCAAAATTCAGGGGCAATTGTTTGGGCTGATATTTCGGGATCCTCGGCGGAAGCTCAAGTAGTCCAGTATCCTCAGATGGGTTGAGAGTCCTGATAGGTTCGGGCATCCTGAATTACAGTTATCGACTAACCGCTATGTTGTTCCTCGTATTTATTTGCTTGCAGGTAAAGAAAACGTGTAAAACAAGCCTAAAGACTCGGACAAATACTATAGAACGTGGACTAAGTGGTCCACAACGTTTATATTGACTCAGTGGGGAGAATCCCTAAAATATAGGACTGTTGGTTATTTTATTTCAGGATCCTTGCCGGAAGCTCAAGTGGTTCAGTATCCTGACAGGTTCGGTATCCTGAAATGCAGTTATTGACTAACCGTTTCAATTGTCGACGTGTCCTAATTAATTGCAGGCTTAAAGGGACGTGTAAATGAAGACTAAAGACCGGGTCAAGCATTAAGGAACGTGCCATAACTGACTCCTAACGTTCACAAAGACTTGGTGGAAGAATCCCTTATTTTTAGCACTTTTAGTTATTGTACCTTGACTATTTAAATCAGCATTGTGATCGATATAAGGACACACACGAGCTCTCATACTCACACTAGCAGTTAGAAACAATCTCTGTAACACCTAGACGATCGATCATACTTGTTCAACCTTGTAATCAATCTTTTTCGTGCAATAATATTGTGAGGAAGCAAGCTCTTCAGGCCGGCTCCCGAGGTTTTTTTGCTAGGATTCCTAGAGGTAACTCGAAGGATCCTGGATTTTTCCCTCGTTACATCCTTGTGTTCAACTTTACATTCAAAGCATATTAACAAGCACACTACCTCACATTCTAAGTTTGGAATACGAGTTTCCTTTGTGAATTTTTGACCAAAACACCTTCAAACACTTAGAAAAATCTAGAAAGCTGATGGAGAAAGAGAAACCTTACTTGGTGATCTTGAATCTGTCCAGAAACGAAAGGAAAACCCGTTATGATGCACGGAATATGATAATAAACCATTCACGACATTGTTGTGGCCACCAACAACACATAAACAGCAGCAACTCGGATCAAATCAGCTCCAAAATTCTGGAAATCTTCAAGAACACGAAGAACACCATGAAACACACACTAGTGTGTGTTTTTCCAGATTTGCCCGAACGGTTGAGATTCAGACGAAACGGATGCTTCCAATGGATCCGGAATGCGTTTTCCACTAAGAATCATTCTTCGTTTCATCCGAAAACATGAAGAATCGCCCAGAAAACACAGAATCAAGCTCAAAAATCTTCAAAAACCCAAAAAACGGGAAAAACTAAACAGTTACGAAAAAACAGCTCTGATCTTCATTTTTTTTTCACTGATTTGAAGATGTAAAAGATAAACTTACATCCAGATAAACTCCATAACACGAATCAATCATCCATATCATCAGAATCCATCCAAAAATGAAGAAAAATATGAAAAAGTCTTCAAAAAATGAGTTTTCTCATCTTCACCCATTCATGCTCAAAATCAGATTCGAGTGACCAGATTCATGGTGAGATGAATCTGATCAGTACCCGCTCTGATACCATTTGTCAGGACCAAATTTCACTACAAGAATCTCGATCGTGAGCAAGAATGGGGTTCAGATTCGAATAACCCGAAGGAGACGATGAATGAGAAGAATCTTGGATAATCATACAAGAAAGATGATGAATAAAGTCGAATGATTTCATTGAACCGAATGATTAGTTACAAGAAATCATGACAAACACTCTCTCTAGGAATCCATGACTCACTCTCTCTCTATAATAGAAATCTCACACTCTACAAGAAATCATCATCTCCACATTTGGAGACTCCTTTTTTGTAATGGGCACCCTCACTATATATAGTGAGGGTGACTAACAACAGAAAAAAATAACAAAGTGAACAAAATTACAAGTAAAGAAAATAACATAAATATTAATTAAATCAAAGTCGATTTAATTAATCCGAAGCTTGACACGCTCGAACCGATCTTCCGTTGACTTTTACGTTGACCGTTGACCCGAACGGTTGACTTTCCAGAAAACGGTCTTCGGTCCAATCTAGCAAGCTTCGATCATCACAACCCAATCTCTGAATCAATTCACATGGATTCTTCAGTCGAATGCTTCGGTAAACAGATTTGATGGCGTCAGTCACATTTAGTTCCAACATATTTTTCGTTTGCATTTTTATTTTTATCATTCGTGTGTTTATGTTTATTTTTCTTTTTGCTTTGTTTTATTTCCATTCCACATTGAGGGTAATGTGTGGTTCAAGTGTGGGGATGGGAAACCTTGCGTCTTATTTCTATTTTAGTGTGTTTTTAGTTAGTTAGTTTGTTTTTTTTTAAGTCCAAAAATCCAACAATTTTTGAAAAATTGTTAAAAAAATGTCTAAGAATCTGGCTGCAATTAAATGGGAAATGATAGTACAATCGGGATTTGGTTTTCTAAGTTTGTGCTTAAATGTTAAATATAAATAATAGAAGTTGAAAACACTCTTGGTTAGTGATGTATTGGTAGGCCCAGCTGAATTAGTAAGGCTTAATTATCCCATTGTGTTTATTGTTGTATAAATATGTAATTAATCAGTCTGTTAGTGGGTTCCCATTTTAGGAGTGATAAGAATACTGAAACTGATGATTAGGAGGAAAGAGTCCACTTTAGGCTAGATACTTCTATGTCCTTCGAATAACCTGGCACACCAATGCGGTGGCGCCCCATTTTTCCATCATGAGCATATTAAGTAATAAAATTGGTTAATACTTTTAGAGTGAAGGGACAAAATACTCATGTATAAACTAAGGATAGTATCCCGTGGTGCGTGCCTCTGATGATGTCCTGGATCTCGCGGTCACAATACTCACGTATGATTTTGGGGATAACATCTCGAAAAGAATGCCTCTGATGATGTCCGTTGCTAAACTTAGTTAAAATTTAACCAATGTTTAAATAAAAAAATAAAAAAATTGAAAAAAAAAAGAAAAAGAAAAAATATATATAGTAGATTAGAGAATAAATGCTCAAAAGTTCGCATTCCATTAAATTCCATCATTCTTTGGACATCTTTGTATCAGACTTAAGGGGGTGGAGAAAATCTAAAACTTTAATCATTATCAACCTTTACTTGGACTGAATATGATTCGGGATTAGGTTAAACTTGATCTTTCTAGAGTGGGACACATAGGCAGACTAAACTATATCCGGTAAATTATAAACACTTTGGGGGCTCAAAGGTTAGTGGTTGGGTTTAGTCGGATCGAAATACTGATAATTGCTATTGGGATGTAAGTAGACTATGTAAATTTTTTTGTAAATTGGAAAATTGTGAGTTGTTAGAAATCATAGTCCTGGTTATGATTCCATTGCAGTATTTTTCGAGGACGAAAAAAGAGTCAGTGTGGGGATGTTTGATGTGTTGCAAAAAATCTCCTCTCCGAGGTCTTTTTTATAGTTATTTGAGTTAAATTTGAGTAAGTTTTATTACTTTTAGTTGTTATTGTTTAAGTTGGGTCCTTAAGTCTTTATTTATGTTTTTTTATATGTTTTTGTAGGTTTCTAATAAAACCCCGTGGCCACAAGATAGCTAGAGCGAAGCGGACAAGATTTAACGAGAAAATAACTAAGAAGTGTTGAACAAGATGTCCTAGGCGTATTGCCTGGGACTTGATGATTACTAAGCGATACGCGAGGAAAGGCTGGTCAAAGAAAGTCAAAGTCGGTGAAACCCGACTGTTTTGTCGCGACATGTGTGGTACGCGTATCGCCTAGAGTTAAGATACCTCCAAGCGATATGCTTGGAGGTCTGAAACCCGCAAAAGAAGCAAATGGCATTTAAAAGTCGATTTCAGGGTTCCATTCGGGATCTCTTGACTTCCAGACGGCATAGGGGCAACCAGAGGCGATTTTTAGAGACAAGAGAGAGCTGGGAACAAGGAGAATCATCGGAGGATCAAGAATCAATCATTAAATCATCATCGATTCATCTGGTTTTTCTTAATCAGACACGAGAAAGACACCACCTAAACTTAGAATCCCAACCAATACCTACAACTTAATCTTCAACTATGATGGAAGCTAATTCACCTTTTAAGTCCTTCTTAGCAAATGTTTTTTAACGTTCGGACAAGAGTTCACCTTATGGGTACATCCAAACTCAACTAGACCTAACCACCCTCGAAACAATCTAAGGCACCCTAGGCTAGCAGGAACTGCCACTAATCAATACAACTGACATGGAATAACAGATTAACTAATATCCTAGGGCATCCCTCTCCCGATGGCGATGTGATCCTATTCCACTAATCAACCTAACTACCCGACCTAGCTATCACCTCCCGGCTTGTCTAACTAGGGCAGCACACAAGATTTAAAGAATTCACTAAAATACTAAACTATGATAATCAAAACAGATAATCAAATCAATCACAAACACATAGTCATGCAACCGATTACCCAACCCAAACCGAAAGACATTCGCAGGCTAAGAAGTTTAGTAAGTTAATTCAAACCCTAATTCTAGTGTTCATATGTATACAATCATGTTAACAATGGAATTGAATAAGAACATAACATCAATCAAGTTGTCAAAACCAAATTAAATCATAAATAACAGTTGTTCATCATAAACGGTCTAGGCGGTGAAAACGCGTAGCCTACAATCATGTCTAAATCATAAAACGCCATAATATTCATGTACTAGACAAATAGCATAACTGAGTCTAGAAGTTTAAACAAGAATCAAGAAAAACCGGATGAATCAATGATGACTTAATGATTGATTCTTGATCCTCCGATGATTCTTCTTGTTCCCAGCTCTCTCTTGTCTCTAAAAATCGCCTCTGGTCGCCCCTCTGCCGTCTGGAAGTCGAGATATCCCGAATGGAACCCTAAAATTGACTTTTAAATGTTGTTTGCTTCTTTTGCGGGTTTCGGACCTCCAAGCGTATCGCTTGGAGGTATCTTAACTCTAGGCGATACGCCTACCACACATGTCGCGACAAAACAGTCGGGTTTCACCAACTTTACTTTCTTTGACCAGCCTTTCCTCGCGTATCGCTTAGCAATCATCAAGTCCCAGGCGATACGCCTGGGACATCTTGTTCAACACTTCTTAGTTATTTTCTCGTTAAATCTTGTCCGCTTCGCTCTAGCTATCTTGTGGCCACAGGGTTTTATTAGAAACCTACAAAAACATATAAAAAAACATAAATAAAGACTCAAGGACCCAACTTAAACAATAACAACTAAAACTAATAAAAACTGACTCAAATTGACTCAAAAAAGACCTCAGAAAGGAGATGTGTTTGCAACACATCACCGACAAACAAGAGAGATGCATTCTCCATGTAGCCAGTAATCGCCTACCACGTCACCATCCTTTCCATCAAGCGTCTTCTACCTCTTCGAAACCCTAAAATGACCGGAAAAGCGTGTATAGCTCATAACTTCCTCAAAACTCGACGAAACTCAACGAATGTTATATCCCCATGCTCCATTTTCGATCCCCCACAATCGCATTCTATCAAAACACATCGAAAACACGTCGAACGAAAATCCAAAAATTGTCCGTTTGAAAAGTTGACCGTATAGGGATAAAGAAGGTCGTCTGGAATGCTCTATATGGACAACTAGATGTCCGTATAGGCTCGGAGATGGTCATTTGAAAGTTGGTTGTCTAGGTTGCCGGAGTTGGCCATCTACCGGAGTTCGCCGTCTGGGCAAACTGAGTTGGCCGTATGGAGCATCTTCAATGGACTTGGTCGTATGGGTAGTCTTCAACCATGAAAAAAATCTGATGAACATGTTGAAGAACAAAATGAACAAAACATTTGACGCATATTCGATGACCCAGAACGAGTGTAGATCACAGATTCGGGGCTGAATGATGAGATGAACCATTCCCGAAAAAAAATAATCCGTAAACAGCTGCAATCTGATAAAAAACAACCCTAATTTTGGAAATTACACAAGAACATGAAGAAAACCATAAAACACGCACCAGTGTTTGTTTTCACAAAGCCTTCAAAACCATTGCGAATTAGATGAAATAGATGCTTCCAATGGATCCGGAACGCGTTTTCCTCTAAGAATCATGCCTTACTTCATCCAAAAACACCCATTTTAACACCAAAAACTCAGAATCAACCCCGAAAAAATCAAAAATACCCAAAAACCTGAAAACTCACTATTACATTTTTTCTCAGCTCGCATCTTCAATTTTTTCACTGATTTGAACATTTGTGTTGATGCATGAACCTTGTGTGGCCATTACTGTTCGAATTGTCAAACAGACTGATTTGTCGGAAACATGAACTGGGGTCCGAAACCCAGCCGAACTCCAGGTTCGGAGTTGTCCGAACCTTGGACGAACTCCAAGTTCGGGGGGAGTTCGGACAGAGTTCGTAGCTTCCCAGTTCGGACAGAATGAAGAAGTATAAATAGTTTCGGCTTTGTATTTCTTTGTATGTTTCTGTCCAGAGTCTGTCCAGTTCAATGTATTGAGAGGGGAGGTTATGTCCAACCTCCCCCGGAGCTTAATTGTTGTATACTCATTCGGTTTATGTAATCATTCAACACGATATATGACAAAACTTCCATCTCGATATTATCTACCATAGAATCGATCCGTATATGCTTTTTCAAGTGGTATCAGAGCTGTTGGCTCTTTCTATGGTCTAATTTCATCATTTTTCTTAATTTCGAGACGTTAAACCTTCAGTTAGGTGTGATTGGAGGTGTTTCTGTTTGATTTTTAATCAACCGAGTCTTCCTGAGTCATGTTTTTACCTAACAGAAGTATATGGATGTCGAAATTCGATCAAATTCTATATCTGGTGCGATTTCAAAAAATTTCCAGTGAAGTTCGGATAGAGTTTGGCCGAAGAACAGATCTGAAAAATAACCGCTCCGAACTCTAGGTTTGGACATGGTTCGGCCATGTTTGGACGTCCAAAGGTCAGGTTCGAAGGAGGTTTGGAAGATCAGGTTCAGAGGTAGTTCGGACAAGGTTCGGACGAGCACGGCCCCAGCCAGAGGCTCTGCCCCTTGGACCCTGCCAGGGGTTGCCGCCCCTTGGACCCTTGATTCGGTAGTTGTCGGGTGTTATGGTTGAAGAAAATCCAGATCACGATATTTGTTACGAGTTAGTGATCGAATTTCAAGAAATGAGTTTATGGGTAGTCATTATTCTTGATGATGGACAAAGATTCAAGAATGCGTGTTTCTGATTATGGACATAGATAGATTCAGAGACATAGTTATGATTACTTGGGAACGTTTGTCGGAGATTATCTTTCTACACAAACTGAAGATTGAATGAGATTACAGATTTCGTTGTGGGCTACTTGAGTTTATCATTCCAATAAAAACATGAGGGTTGGAATCATAAGAAATTGAAGATTTGAATATGTCACTTATTTAGGGGGAAATTAGGGACCCTAAAACTTTCAAAGTTTCATAATTGAAAAAGTGAATATTCAAAAGCAATCAGTCCAGGGGTGATTAGGATTTTTTATCTTCATGGAAAGGTAGTGTATTCCGATATTTGTGCAAACCTATATGTCAAAGTTTTCGGTTATGGTTTGGAACTCTTTGTCATTTGCCCGATACTTTCTTGAGTTGTGAAGACTTGGTCAGAATCCAGTCTGCAACGAGCTATACGTTTACCGGAGTAATATATTGGGATGGATTTCATGCTAAGGGGGAATTTCCGTGATTGAAGATGCTGATCGTTTCTGTTTTCATAAAGATCAGAATGTATTACAATTTGGTGAAGATTAAAGATTGTTGTCAATATGCAGTGATGTTCAGGTGTCTTTAAAAATTCCGGATACCACTGATGAAGTGAACCATTATCATATATGCCGGTTCCAGTTGGATGGTTGTGCTTGAAGCTAGGGGGAACTTTATTGGTTGTGGAGATTGTACAAGATGCGAACTGTTTCTTGCATGCCTGAAGTTTAGTCCAAGGGGAGTTTGCTGAAAATCAAGATTCAAGATGTAGCAGACTGATTCATGATGATTGCTAGAAGATCAATGTCTGGATTCGATAGTAACGTCCAAGGGGGAATTTGTTGATGCATGAACCTTGTGTGGCCGTTACTGTTCGAATTGTCAAACAGACTGATTTGTCGGAAACATGAACTGGGGTCCGAAACCCAGCCGAACGCCAGGTTCGGAGCTGTCCGAACCTTGGACGAACTCCAAGTTCGGAGGGAGTTCAGACAGAGTTCGGAGCTTCCCAGTTCGGACAGAATGAAGAAGTATAAATAGTTTCGTCTTTGTATTTCTTTGTAAGTTTCTGTCCAAAGTCTGTCCAGTTCAATGTGTTGAGAGGGGAGGTTCTGTCCAACCTCCCCCGGAGCTTAATTGTTGTATACTCCTTCGGTTTATGTAATCATTCAATACGATATATGACAAAACTTCCGTCTCGATATTATCTACCATAGAATCGATCCGTATATGCTTTTTCAATTTCGAACATATAATGAAGTCAATAAACAATACCCTAACATAAAACAACATCAGCTGTGTCCAAAATCCATCCAAAATGCAGGAAAATCTTAAAAAACCGAATTTAACGTCTCCTAAGCGGATTTTCAGATCTGCACTTCGTTTAAGCTTAAAATCCAGATTCGAGTGATCAATTGGCCGTTAGACACAATCAGATCTTCTACCATGTCTCTGATACCATATGACAAGACCGATTTCACGTCAAGAATCTCAACTCTGAGCTCGAGTTCGGTGAGATGTGGAGAGGGGATGACCAAGAATTTAGGAATCAAACAAGAAATATGATAAAGTAGTCAAATGATTTAGTGAACAAAATGATTACAACCGAAATCATGACAAACAATCTCTCATAAGTAATCCATGGCCATCTTGGGTTGAGCTCAAACCCAAGATGAGACTCTCTCAAAGTGAAGGATAGCTCACAACTGTCAAGTTTTCATCATTTAACAAATGAAGCCATCCATCCCTTTATATAGAGAGCTCTTGTGCCTCATTAACCCGCTAACTTGCAAGACACATATACAATGAGCAAATTACAAATAAAAAAAGTAAAACATTAATTAAATCAAAGTTGATATAATTAATATGAAGCTTGACTCGCTTGAACCGATTTTCTGTTGATTTTACGTTGCCCGTTGACCCGAACAGTTGACTTTTTAAGAAAACGTCTTCGGTCCAAACTTGCAAGCCTCGATCATCACAATCCGCGTCTCTGAATCAAATCATAGTGGATTCTTCAACCGAATGTCTGCAACACAGAATTGATGGCGTCAGTCACATAAATTTTTGTTCTAACATATTCCCCCTTGACTGATTCTTTCAAATCTGTCAATTTGATGAAGAATCGATCTGCCATATATTTTCAATGAATAACTGATAAACCCGAAGCTTTCTATCATAGAAATTTTATTGATACATTATATGTTCATCGTGTGAAGTATCAGAACATGTCGTGTGAAGAATCAAGTACAAGTCAAGCTACAAGATTGTCTGTGTACGAACTGAACCGGACTGATAGTTCGGGTCCACACGAACTGTCGCAAGCTGGCAGTTCGTGTGATGCCCAGTTCGCACAGCTTGATACGTCTATAAATTGATTAACTTGTATAGGATTGAGGACTGCTGGTCCAATCTACTTTGTGTGTTTTACTGTGCATTCTCTCTATGGTTCTAATACAAAGATCTTTGTATTTACTCTTTGTGTTTAACCGTTTTCAATTCGTTTAACATAGATTTCATATCGACCGAGTAGATGGTCCATCACTCACGCAATTATAAGTGGTACCAGAGATTTTGGTTCATTCTACTGGTTTAGAAATCTTCTTTTTCGGTTTTTTCAAGTAAAAAATTGGGGGTTTTTGAAAATTCTACTATTTTTTGTGTTCATTTGATCATCTCGAGTGTGTTTTGTATGAAAAATCTTCTCCTAAATCATTCCTATTGAGTTTATCTGTTTTACTGCTGAAAATCTCATTCGAAAACACTGAAAATCATGGAAATGTTTCAGTTCGTCTGAGTTCAGGTGAGGTCTGATTGTTCATCAAAATAACTGCTCCGAAGTCACTGTTCGGTTAGGTTCAGATATTTTCTGTCAAACGAAGTGCTAGTTCGTCTAGGTTTGGTTGAGTTTGTTTAGTGATTTGTTTCCTGTTCGGATATTTTCCAGTTAGGATCGAGTTAGGTTATAGTATTTCTGTTCGGATTTAGTTCGAACAAACTTTGGTTCAGATTTTAGTTCGTTCACACGAATTCAAGGTTCGAATGAGTTCGGTTCATTTCGGTTCGGTTTACTTTATCTCAGTTCAGTAGTAGTTCGGATCATTTCAGTTTGTCTCAGTTCGGATTCGATTTGACTCAGTTCTATTTATCAAGTTTGAGTTCGTTTGGGTTCGGGTGAATAGTAATCAGAATCGTTCAAGATGTCAGATGTCCAAGCGTTTGCTGCAATACAAAATTCGATGCAAGCTACGATGCAAACTATGAGGAACTATGATAATGAAATTTGAACAAGTCAGAAAGTTCCCAAATTATTGAAATTGGAAGATTATCATAGTTGGATTAAACGGTTTGAAGCGTATGTTGATACGAACAATGTTGATATGTGGTTGGCATTTATTGAACAATACATATATCCTAAGGATGCTTCTGGAGAGCCGATTCTTCAAAGAAAATTCACTTCTGAACAAAAGAAAGCATATCAAGCTAAGAAAAAGGCGTATGGTACTTTGACAATGGCATTGCCTAAAGAATTGTTTCATCAATTTTCTGCTATCTTTACATCGGAAAGTTTATGGGATGCTTTGCAGAAGAGATGTGAAGGTAATGACCAATACAAGAAATGTCGTCAAACGGTTTTGAAAAAGGAATTCGATAGTTTCATACATTATTAGAATGAGTCAATTTCAAATTTGATTGCAAGAATTGCAGACTTGATGAGTGAAATTAGTTTGGTGAGTCTTACAAAGGAAGATGTAGATTTGAAAGAAAAGATTTTAGAGGCATTACCTGAGAAATGGGAAAATTAAGATATGATGATTACCCTTGATAAAGATTATCCGGGTTTGACATTCAATGATTTGATTCAAATAATACAAGCTAGGGACATGGAGTTAATGGTGAATAAGTCACTTCATACACATATCCAGAATCCTGCTGTGTATCATGGTGACAATGATTCTACCATAAATGTTGTGAAGTCAAATTTTTTAAGTTCCGAAACTCTTACGACATTTATCGCAGGTAAATCTGAATATTCTAGTTATTCTTCGGGTTGCACTGTTTCGATTCCAAGCTCGTCAACACAAAATGCCTTATCTGTTAAGACAACTGATGATTAAATGGCATTGATGTCTGCATTGGTATCTTCATATTTTGGAATTATTACTGGCTAAGTGAGTAATGCAGAAATAACCGAGGCAGATTATGATCAGATTGATTATGATCATCTGGAAGAGAAGGATCTAAATTGGCAGTATGTAATGCTGGTTAGAAGAACGAAGAAATTTTTTAACAGAACCGGGAAAAAGATGTTGAATCAAGATGGAAAGATTGGTTTAGACAAGTCCAAGGTGAAATGTTTCAAGTGTTCAATATATGGATATTTTGCACGTGAATGTCCAAAGTCAACTGAAAATAAATTGTCGACTGGTCAACATGCTCATTTGGTTATCAATTCAACAAGTCAGATTAAAAAAAGATAAAAAAAAAATATGTTTCTATTGATGACAAAATGGCAGAAATCTTTTGGCATCCAAATGAATTTGCATGAAATGCAGATTCTGAAATTAAAAAGATTGCCACATGCTGATATTAATGTACATTATGAGGATGACATAAACAATGTCGCTTTAACAGCTCGTCATTGTGATGATAGTATTCAGACTGATTCCGATTCAAGTTCCAGAGCAACAACGATCGAAGAAGTTCAGACAAAGGTGATCGATAGTAAAAAAGATGAAGAATTTAAATGTCTTGAATGTGTGTGCTTACGCAACAAAATGCAAGTTTAGAAAGAGATTCCCAGTTATCAACTGAAGAATTTGTTGTATTAAAGCAAGAGTTGGAAGATATTCAGAAGAAATATTATGACATGGTTCATGTTAATAACAATTTGATGAAAGAAAATAATGAATTGGTTGAAGAATGTGCAAAAGCCAAAACTGAAGCTAAGGAAGTAGCTAAATATTTTTGAAGTATTTTTTGAGAAAAGTTGTTGACAAAGTTTTAGGTCTTCAAGAAGAACTTTCTACACTCCGAGATGCTAACGTACTACTTCAAGATAAGAATGAAGTTTAACAAAAGATGTTGAAATATTAAAAAAGAAGTGGGTAAAAGTTACTGAAGAAGTGTTGGTTGAATGTGAAATCATAAAGCAGCAGAAGTATGAATATAATGATCTGAATGAAGAATTCATTAAGTCTCAAAAGGATCTGTTTGCTGCTCAACAGAAAATTTCTGAATTGATATTCAAGATTTTGGGATTGCAAAGGCTAGTCAAGAATTGCAATTTATCACCAACTTTGCTGAATTATTTTATACAAGAAGGATATAAGTGAAGATAGTGCAAAAGAGAATAATATCCACAAGGTTCCTCCTCCGGTGGATTTATCTGAGTTTACATCTGCTCCTTTTGATCCTAAAGCTAAATTGCATGCTTATTCCAAGTTTGCAACACCAGCAAAGAAGAAGAAGTCTAAGTCAGCAAAAAAGAAAGAAAAGTTTGGTGAAGCTCCAAAGTTTGATTCAAGCTCATCATTTTTGGAAGACGAAAAGATTTTTGGTAAAGTTAAGAAGTCTGCAAGTACTTCATCTGAAGAAGAAGCAATTAAATCTTTAGTGGGTGAGGAGAAAAAGCTTAAGGATATTAAAGAAAAATTTACTAGAGAAGTCAAAGGGAAGATGCTTCCGGTTCTCATTCTGGATCTTCAAAGATTTCTGGTTATAAGCACAAAGGTTTGGGATATAAGGTAAAAGAAGTGCCTATTCAAGTTCAACAATCGAAGAAGAAAGAAAATGTGTTGAAAGTAAAGAATAAAAAGAAGTCACAACCTCAGACAAAGCAAGTTTCTTATTTTTTTGGAGGTTCGTCATCTGAATCTAAGGTTTCTTCGCGGAGTCAATCTCCGAGGTATGATTCCTATGATGATTTCTATGACAATTTTGGTTCTGATCATACATCATTTTCTACAAATTCAAAAATTTTTTCAAATACTTTTAAATTTCATGAAAGAATTTGTTATGCATGTCGTCAACCTGGACATTTAGCTGCAAATTGTCTAACAATTGCATATATCCACAACACTACCAAATATGTGGATAACAATGGTCAAATTTTTGATGAACCATGGTCTCTGAAGGTCAAATCAACTCGTAAGCCATTTTGGTCCAAACACAATACGCCAGTTGAAACTGATTCTGGTTCTGATTCAAAATTTTTATCATCAACGATATGGAAACCAAAAGTTGTTTCCAAAGCCAACAATGAATTTGGGGAAGACACCGGGTGACCCGACGCTGTTGAATCGGGTCGATCCCAAAGAGACTAATGTTTTATGTGGTGTCAGCAGGTATTTCCAAAAGATCTATCGATAATTGAACAGTTGCTGATAGTGGAATATCTGTGTTTAATTTAAATTGATTTTCCAAATCATCTTTAAAATTTTGTGTTTTCAAAATGCTAAACTGCAAGTATCTGTGTTAGTTGATCAATTTTCTTTCATTTAGCACTCCGTCTCATTTTGAGGGGGAGTTTGTTTGTTTGTTTGTCAGAAAATTGAAAATCCAAAAATAGTGTTGTTTTTCAAATGGAAAAACTGAAAATCAAAAAAATAGATTGGTCATTTTTATGGGGAGAATATTTGAAAAGACAAAAACATTTAAAAATGCAAAAATACAAAAACATTGAAAAATGAGAAATTATATCCGACATGATTGGGAAATGATGGTACATTGGCTAATGTTGTCTAAGATCTTTGTTCGATGTGCTAGGTAGGCTCGGCAAATCAGAAGTATACAAATGTGATATATACTAGATCTGATGCTTGACCTAGTGGACAACATCTTGATGCATATCTCATGATATATCAAGAAAAAGATATGCGAAAAGAAAAATGAGAAGTCACTGTGTATACATGTGTTCTTTTTGTAAATATTTAAACTTGTTTGATTTTCTTTATTTTCTCAAACGATCAGACTTTCTTTGCGTATCGAAAGATCGACCTGATTGCTATTCGTTTGAGGTTCTGTTTTATTTTCTTGGTGTTTCGTATAACTCATCGGACTTTCTCTGCGTGTATGGGATTACTAACCTGATTGTTGTTTGGTTATACAATTTAAACTTGTTTTTATTTTCTTATTTTGTTAAATCCGAGGCCTTATTTGCGTATCGAAAGATCGACCTTAAGGTAGACGATGTAACGTTCTTATGTCTTTTTGCATGGAACACAGTTGACAATATCATGAATACAATCACTATGTGTTAAATTACAAGTGAAATCACAAAGTGTGATAAGCAAAAATATATCTGAGTATGTCTGATAGTGTGGGGTACACTGGTCAAAGCTAATTAATCAATACCCTAGCATATCCAGATGTTATGAGTATGATTATGCCTGAGTTTAACGTTGGACAAATTATATCAGCGATTGACATCGCTTTTGTGCTACAATAATCTAATTGAAGTGTAGTTCAGCACGTTATGACCAATATGATCCCAAGTCGTGATCTTTCTCACAAAAGACAAAAATAGTGACTGATTCTGTATTGCATTTTCTTTTCATCAGAAAATACCAAAAAGATTTAGGTGTGTTTTGATATAAAGTTAGAATTTTTTTTTTGTTTCTAATATCTTTTCGATTGATCAACACGGAATACAAAATCAATTTCAAAATCTGAATATCTTGGAGTCTCGAAGAGACATTTTGCACCAAGATTATTTATGTTGGCAGGTTTCTAAGTGGAAAGAGAACTTCACAACTTCAAGTCTTCTGAAGCTGTTGATAAAGAGTTTACACGCACTACAACATTAAGTGTTCAAGATCAGACTAACCATCAAGATTGAGGGTGAGTTTGATTGAAGATACAAGTTTATGTGGAAGCCGGTACTGCACAATTTATGTAATATGATACTACACACATCGAGGGGAGTTTGTTGGTACATAATATGTTCATCGTGTGAAGTATAAGAACATGTCGTGTGAAGAATCAAGTACAAGTTAAGCTACAAGATTGCCTGTGTACGAACTGAATCGAACTGATAGTGTGACAACTGAGAATTTTTTTTCTTGTGTCCAACAAACTAGCGACATTAAGTAATTTTTTGGGACGAAAACTCTTTCAACAAAGGGATGATGTGATAACCCAACTCTTCGGGTGATTCCTGGCTAACACAAACACATGTATTATGGACTTACATGACTAGGAACGTATTACGAACATCCGTGCATGCATTACATCACACATAATTGGGGTTTTTGTGTGACCGTCACTACACGAGCATTGCACTTGAGTCTAGACGTTGGTGAATTAAAATAACAAACATGATCAAAATGCACGATCCATGATTTTATGTGAACTAGGTGTTTCATGATTTAATGTGGAACTATATTTATATTTTACGATTTTATGTGACGTTTCACGTAATTGTTTAAATAATTTATGTGATTCAAATACTTATGATTTTATAAGTTTTAATACTAATATGTGGTATATTTAAATATAACACAACGTCCGTTTTATAAAGTGGTTGGTTTCCGTAGTACGAGTGTTAGGGATTCTAAACCTTGAGGGGCCAATTGTGATAATTCCTAAATTAGTTTCTATCTATACAAACCTGGAGAGATCCATTGTAGAATTATCAAAACTTTCTTCATATCTTGTAAATTCGTGAGGGATTAGTCTTGTCAATTGGAAAAATTAATTTAAAGATAAATGTTTAAACTAATCTAATCGCCTAAACCCACAACAACCATCCCATTTTCATCTCCGATTTATCCTTTAAACAGCTACAATTTGGATCGGTATTGATATCGACCATAATCATCCTCATTCCATAATCATTAACACCTCTCTCTAGTTCCTTGTTATCATCAGTAACCATCGATCCCGTCACATCTACTTCGCCATCGCTTGACATTAAATATTACCTCTCCGAACACTGCTATCACCACCCCCTGACCATCGGAAACCACCGTCTAGCCACCATCGGCTGTCTTTAAGCATCCGCAGTCACCGAGAACACAACACCATCGACCATCGCATGGAAAACCCGTGTCAGGTTCGAGTACATCGGCATCGTTCACGAGCATAAGTTTTCATCCGTGCCCAAGGTATGCGAGGTTTTTATTAGCGTGGTGTATTCTAGATCGCCGAATAATAGCTTCTGTGAATTTTTTTTTATTTATCCATGGTGGTCGGGTACAAATAGGGTTTTGGTGGGGAAGATGACACCTGACCAGCAGTTAATATATATATTGTTTGATAGTTTAAAATCTAAAGGTTCATCTATCCAAATGGATTTGCTATTGGTTCTAGTGTCTGAGATCGCGGGTTCGAAACCCAGTGACAACGCTTTCCTTTTTGTGAGCACGTTTCAAAGTTCAATCTCACTGTTGTTAGACAAAACGATTTTGAACCCAACTGAAACAATAAAACCAACCTGCCGTAATGGTTAGGGACTTGACTAGTGACTTAGAGGTCACGAATTCAAGCCCTGCAACCTACAATTCTTTTTATTACATTTTTCTAGTTGTTATTCTGCACCCCTTTGATATCCAATTGATCCCCGAGTAATCCTATACGCGTTTTAATACCCAGTAAGCATCGAACATATGGTTTATAGGCCAAACTTCGTATTATCAAATTGTTGAGATTAAATCCAATGTTTTAATCTGATTATTTGCTTTTTAAAAGTGTTCTAATATATATTTATACAATTAACCGCCTATATTTTATGAAAAATAGCAATGTGCATCACAACGGTTTTTCTAATTATTTGAATAATTATTATTTGGATAAACAATCTTAATGATTAATTTGTATTAGCTGTCGTTATCACTTGTCGATCTTGGAAACTCACATACACCTCGAGTCAATGGCACAATTGGTAAATCACCGTCGTCTAGGTTGTTTCGTTAGTATCTTAGAGACACACTTATGGTTATGTTCTCATTAAATGATTGTTAAGGATTCACAGGATTATGAGGTTTATCTTGCTGTGCACCCTATGGTGAGTTCATTGCCCCGCTTTTTAAGTATCTCCTTGGGGGGAGAAAACATGCTTACGAACATACATACAAACATGCCTACAAACATTGAGATCTAGTAATTCAGTTATACTATCTTTCCACTGATGTGCTTACATAACACACTTAAAAGTCTTTAACATATCGGACCGTTAATATTTGGATATAGCGAGGATGTATTGAGTAGTACTACTGGGTCTGATAAAGCCCACCTGAGTTAGTCACTCTAACTTGACTGGAGGTCAAAAGGGTGTAATATTTTTCCTAATCAACGCCCTTATTCGTGTTAGACAAGGCGGAAAGGCAACAAACACAAACAGTCACGCTTCGGTTGCGAACGCATAGTGGTATTGAAACACAGCCTAGCTAGCTAACGATATAACTGTGAATTACATTTCTGCAAACTCTTGAACTTACATTTTGTTTAAACCTTTGAACTCACCAACCTTGTGTTGACACTTTAGCATGTTTTCTCAGGTATCTAGTTACGGATCACGATTAGGACGCATGCATCTCATACAGGTCTGAAATCCGGTTTAAAACCTTTTCGGTTATTTATTTCTTATTAGAGTTTTGGGCGCGTGTTTTGCGCAACGTACTTACTTATTTTTATTTACGTTTCCGCATGTGTTAAATACTATTTTCTTGCATGGTTTAGTATGGCTAATGACTCCGGTCCTGGTTTATCACACTCCTCACGATTATACTCCGCAGGTGGATTTTAGGGGTGTGACAGATTGGTATCAGAGCCATTGGTTATAGTGAATCCGGTCTTGCATATAGGCCAACTATAGCCTTAGAGTTGCATTAGTCATACACATACTAACGCACATGATTTTGTTATCCTAACACTTCATTAGATGGACTTATATGTATACATATTATATTACAAACATGTGGACATCCCCTACATCATCCAGAGCGGGAAACAGACCTGCTGCTCCATCAACGTCTGAACTGAGGATACGATGAATGAGGCTGACAAACTACACGAACGCTCATGAGAAGCAGACTCACATAACAGGCAATCGCAGTGTGTGCGGGTCGGATGGACCATAAGCTGCAGGGCGTGAATAACACAACAGGAAAGATCATAAGGATACTGGATACCGAGAATAATCTTCGAGTCCTTACGAGCAGACTTAGATACAACATCAAAGCGGTCGACATGAACCACAATAATCCTTTCACTGAGTTGAAGAGGGATCGTTCGCACACGACACTAGAATTAGGGACGCTGAGGCCTGAGCGGCCGCAACGAGAGTCAGGAACCATAGCAACAGAGTCATGGGCAGCGGCGACCTAGGAACGAGTCGTAGTTTTGGTGTGTACATTAAGCGAAGCACTTCACGCTGTGGAGGGTGAAGAGGAACCTGGGAGAAGGTCATGGTGACACTCATATGACTACAATCCGACGGACAACATCAAACGATCAATACCTAATGACAACATCAGCAGTTCATGCCTAAGAGTAAGGGAAAGGAGGTCAAGGAACCTACACTTTTAGGAACTTCAAGGGTTGTAAGCCTCACACATTCAATGGAACCGAAGGGGCAGCTAGTTCCTTCAGATATATTAAGAAGACAAATATCAAAATTTGGGATGTGCGGTTTCCCTTAGCCAGCAGAGTCAACCAAGTGATAGGAACATTCAAGGGACCCGCACTCACATGGTTGAATACCCATGTAAAAACGTTAGGTTTGAACGTAGAAAACACACTACCTTGGAAGGAAATTCATTACATCGCGGAAAAAGGAGTACAGTTTCAGAAATGTTGTTCAGAAACTAGAAGGCAAGCAAATAGAACTTCACGTGACCGGGTTAGCCATCAAACACAGAACATGGTAACTCCATCAAAACCTACCACAATTCAATAAGCAGCTCGGTTAGCCTGTAGGCTTACCAACCAAGCCATAGCTCAAGGTACCCCTTCTTGACAGAGTCTACTTCAGGACACAGGAGAAAGTGGGGCGACACAAGTGGCAACAATTCTAGAATCGAGTTTCATATTCCAACAAAGAACAACAACATAGTTACAAGCTTAGTAACTCAACCAGTAACTTCTTCAGCAAGCAGAGCAATCAAGACCAAATAGTTAGGGCCAAGGAGGGTGCACTAGAAAGTACTCTAAAGTGTAACAAGTAGAACTACCAACACACTAGCGCGGGTGGAAAGCATTGTTTCAAGAGCTGCAAAAGGATAAGCCGCATGACTAGAGATTACAGAGATTAAAGTTCAGAATAACCAACTCAAGTCTACTAAATCCGTCACTGGATGTTTAAGAAAAAGAGGAGTACCTTAAGAGAAAGTTCCCATGGAACAAATAACTGTGCATTCGTGTGTGGTTCGAGCAATGCTAGGAATGAGTTAAGCTTCGATAACATTTTATAGGTGATGAAGACATCCAAACCTCAGCACGGGCTAGGCATACACTGAAATTAACAAATGGAAGAATTGAGTGGAAATAAGAAATGTTGTCAGGAGATGTAACTGTAACCAACAGGCCCATGTACTAATCACTTTAAGTAGATCCGACAAGATTTGTCAGAATTAATTGGTTGTCCAAATGTCAAGCTGAGACTCATTATCAGTCGAAGAATCGTCTGCATTCTCCTCCCTAGTGGGAAAGTCATGTCAAGTTCAAGGATAGAGGAATGGGTCTATCCTAGGCAACATATTACATCTAAGGACACGAATGTGTATGCGGATGGATCACATCGCTATTCTAGCTCATATTGATAGGAATCTTAGGTAAGAAAGGAATATCAAGAATTTTCATTTCATTCATAATCTTCGAGAAATATTCACCAAGGACCTACCTAGTTTTCCACCTCATTGTCAAGTCGAACATCAGATTGACCTTGCACCCGGTGCAAAGTCTATTGCCCGAGCACCATACCAACTCACACCAGACAAACTACAGTAGCCGTACACCCAGCTTCATGAGTAGCTAGATAAAGCTTATATCAAGACAAACTTATTAACGTGGGAAGCCTAGTTCGTTTTCCAGGAAAAGGGACGGGAATTCGTGTACGTGCATCGATTTTTTTTTGTGAGAGGAACAAGTTTACCTTCCAACACCATTAACGCTACCTACATGTTACAATTTATTCAATCCACTCCATGGATCAAACTACGGTTCTAAGAGTTAATGGAGAATCGGTATACCATCAGCTAAAATTCTAGAGGAGGAAGTCCCGGAAAACTACGTTTAGAAAACCAGTATGGTCATTTTGAGTTTCAGCGATAACCAATGGGTTGGCCAACGCACCTGTGGTACTCAGAAATCTCGGTAACCTTGTGTGTGAACCCTACCTCGATTAATTTAACACCGAGTTATTAACGATATTTGGATCACCCCAAGACCCAGGAAGAACATGAAGAAACACATATGTCTGAACCTATCGTGCTTAGAAAGAGATTCAAGTTGATCTCTCTACTGGGGAGGCCACCGAGGATTGGCCAGCTTTAACAACACCATCAAGGATGACGTCAATTTCATATTTACATGGATGGTTGTTGATGATTATTTGAGAGGAATTTCTATAGCTACCTAACTCCTTACCCCCCCCCCCCTTCCCCCTAGACCACAAAAGATACTGCATACACTAAGGTGATGACCATGAAGCGACTTTCCAAATGCTAAAGCAGAAGCTTCGCAACGCATTGATATTATCTTATCCAAGGAGACTAAGACTTCATGGCATATTGAGATGCCTCCAAGCAAGGTCTCGGTTGTGTGTTGATACAATGCAAGAAGGTCACCACCTATGCCACACATCAGCTGAAGATGCATGAGTTGGATTGCACCACCCATGAACTGGGATTGGGTGAAATGGCGTTCATATAGAAGGTCTGGAGACATTATCTGTACGGTACCAAAGCATCGCTTGAAAAAATTACTAGATTTTGGCATAGGTTGGAACCCTAGTGTCTATCTACTATCATGAGCCTTTGTTATGTCTCTAAATTTGCATACTTACCAATAAGAGGAAGGGTGGTTCTGGTATATGACTAGTACACTTCTGGAATACCAAAGGTCTGGTGGGTTAACTGCAGTACACCCTATATATAAACACTAATGGTGCTTTGGAAGCGGGACTAGGCGTTAGATCAAGAACTAGGCTTAGTCATCATTCAGGCAAGGCCAACGTTATAGCTGGTTTCCTGAGCATAAAGGACCAATCATTTTAACTTACGATACACACTGGACTACCAAATCGAATTAACTCAGGAAGATCAACTTGAAGCACGGTGAGAACGAATGCAAGGATGGGATCTCTACAAGGGAACGACAAACTCTTTATGGTCAAACTAGATGACATTTGTTGATGTATGGGTCCCCTGATACGGGAATCTAAGAGAGCAGGTAATGGATGAAATTCGTAGTTCTCGATAAATCAGCTCTTTGTTCGGACACGCGATACAAATATTTGAAAGCACTCTACTAACGATTGAAATCAAAGGCCGAAATGTGAAACCTATGTGAACAAGTGCTTGACTTGCTCATAAGACCGTATATCAGGGACCATCCGGACTATTACTACGACCAAAAACATTCCTATGTGAAGTGGAGACAAAACTCTATGGACTCTAGCACCAAATTACCTCGAATATCAGGCAAATGTAATATGAATGGGGCGATCATTGATCAATTAACCAACCTTGCACACTTTTCAATGATGAAAGAGATAGATAGAACGGAGAGGTTATCTCAGATCTATATGTAGGAGATCATCTCACGACGCAGGGTGCCACATCAACCATATCGGGTCGAGACACTCCATTCATACCTCATTCAAGAGATCATTACATAAGATGTTGGGAGCATATCTAGATAGGAGCACTGCATATCATTCTCATACCACTGGACGGAGTGAATGTACTACCCAAACCATTAGAAAACATGCCTAGTGCATGCGCGATGGATTTCGGTACTGGCTGAGAAACACATTTTACACATGGGAGAGTTTTCTACAGTAAATAGTTGTCACACTAGTATCATGACAGCACCGTTTGAGACATTTTACAAACAAAAACTTAGGTCACCCGCCTGCGGGGCATAGGTTGGTGATAAGAAACTCACGGATCCTGAACATGTGCAAAAGATGATTAGAAAGATCTTGAAATTCAAGAACCTTATGGCAGCGTCTTGCATACCTCAGAAAATTTATGCCGACAAACATTCCACTGAAAGTCTCACCCTAGTTAGAGTAATCCGTTTTGGGAAAACGGGGGTGGGGGGGGTGGGGGGGGGGGTAAACCAAACTCAAGATAAGTAGAAGCATGTAGAACCATTCAAGGTACCTATCAAGAAGATGAAACACCCATCGTTTCGCTTGAGGAACCAGTGGAAGTGATGGACAGAGATAGGAAACAACTCAAGCATAACAAGATGTCGATCTCCAAGTTTCATTAAAAACTGAGAGCGTGGATCGGGGTTCGTGCGGAAACGCGATGATCAAACAATGCGAAGATATCCTCAGTTATTTAAACAGAGAAACGTCGACCAGCAAAATTTCGGGGTGAAATTTCTTTCAACAAGGGGATGATGTGACATCTGAGAATTTTTTCTTTTCTTGTGTCCAACAAACTAGCGACATTAAGTAATTTTTCGGGACGAAAACTCTTTCAACAATGGGATGATGTGACAACCCGACTCTTCGGGTGATTCCTGGCTAACACAAACACATGTATTATGGACTTACAATACTACGAACGTATTACGAACATCCATGCATGCATTACATCACACATAATTGGGGTTTTTGTATGACTGTCACTACACGAGCATTGCACTTGAGTCTAGACGTCGGTGAATCAAAATAACAAACATGATCAAAATGCACGATCCATGATTTTATGTGAACTAGGTGTTTTATGATTTAATGTGGAACTATATTTATATTTTACAATTTTATGTGACGTTTCACGTAATTGTTTCATGATTTTATGTGATTCAAATACTTATGATTTTATAAGTTTTAATACTAATATGTGGTATATTTAAATATAACACAACATCCGTTTTATAAAGTGGTTGGTTTCCGTAGTACGAGTGTTTCATAAAGTTTTGTCGGTTAGTCGGGCGTTAGGGATTCTAAACCTTGAGGGGCCAATTGTTTTAATTCCTAAACTAGTTTCTATTTATACAAATTTGGAGGGATCCATTCTGTAATTATCAAAACATTCTTCATATCTTGTAAATTCGTGAGGGACTAGTCTTGTCAATTGGAAAAATCAATTTTAAGATATATGTTCAAACTAATCTAATCGCCTAAACCCATAACTGTCATCCTATTTTCATCTCCGATATATATATATATATATTGTTTGATGGTTTAAAATCTAAAGG
>JBCNJP010000009.1:53128974-53186035 GCA_039602395.1 Deinandra increscens subsp. villosa | reverse complement strand
ATCTTATTGCGTGGCTACGACACCAGTATGTGTATGCTACTCCAAATTTTATAATCACAGGCAATACCCTCACGTTTCCTGCAACCTCTCTTTCAGCTCACTCACTTACCATGTTATCTCGACTCTCAGGGTTCATTTTTGGTGGACACTCAAAGTCAAGTAAGTCTTGACACATTCTTGAGTTTATATATTGATCATGATGCCGAGTATTACTAATGGATCTAGCCAAAGAATGGGGAGAGACATTTAAACGTTGCTGTTGGAACCCGTTTTGATTGTTGGCAACACAAACCATTCACCGTTGAGTATCGCTGGTGAAGACCTCTCAATGAATTTACTAGAATAGTTACTTATCTTGTATAATAGAATTCAAGTTTGCACTAGTAAAGTTTTGTTTTTGTCTTAGCGAACTTGTTTGCCTTCTTAGCGAACTTCACAGTTTGTACTTAGCGGACTTGTTTGCTACTTAGCGTACTTGTTTGTTGATCTATCTATATATGTCTTAGCGAACTTAATTTGTTCCTAGCGGACTTGTTCATATACTTAGCAGACTTGTTTGTTCTTAGTGAACTTGTTTGTTCCTAGCGAACTTGTTAGCAGACTTGTTTGTTCCTAGCGAACTTGTTAGTAGACTTGTTTGTTCTTAGCGAACTTGTTCACGGACTTTTTTGTAATTAGCAAACTTCCTAGCGAACTTGATTGTTCCTAGCGGAATTCCTAGCGAACTTGTTCACTCTTAGTGAACTTGAATAATTCCTAGCGAACTTGTTTGTCTGATGGAATATTAATTGCTGAATTCTATGTAATGATTGTTGTGTCAAACATTCCTTTTTGTCCTATGCTCTCTAGTAGTATAAATACCAATTGAGAAAACCCTATTGGTTGTGCCACTCCTGGATTATTCTACAAAGAGCATTTTGTGTGTGTGTTCTTGGTGTAGTGTGTGTTCTTTAGCTTTAGAAATCATCAATGAGAGAGCATTGATGCAAGATACAACTGAAATCGACCATCACACATGATTTCCGCACTTGTGTGATGAATCAAATGAGATACTTGTACTCAAATCAGGTCCTGATAATTGGTATCAGAGCCTTTTTCTTCAAGTTTTGAGGTTTTCTCAAAATGAAGAAATTCTCATTTGAGTTGTCGATTTTGGTTGTTTTGCTTGTTTCTTGAGTTGATTCTTGGTAGAAATCACTCAAGGAACACAATGATATGCTCATATTTTTGTAGAACTCAAGTTTTATGATCGATTTTTTAGGATTTTGTCAAGAACAGTCTTACGTTTTCTATGTCCTGTACTTGAGCAAAAACTTTAAATTCGTTTTTATGTTGAATCTTTGTCAAACTTGATGGATTGCGAGCTTCATATACCTTAAACCGAATTAGTAGGCTCTAATTTCACTCTAAAACATCAAGTTTTGAAGATTTTAGAGGCTAAAACTCGTGGTTTTTGGTGTTCTTCACATAAACTCACTATTCCATCAAATTAGGTCATTTAGAGTGGTTTTTGAACTTTGTGTCAGATAAATCAAATGATCCTACATGAATTTCGAGACTATTGATGTCCTTAAACACTGATTTCGTTAAATTTAATTTTTGAAGTTTGAATTTGCTCAAGAACAAGCTGTTCAAAATTTGGCTAAGTCTAGAAAATTGATTTTTTCAAATTTTTGCTGAAATCTCACTTGTTAATGACTAATTATGTTTGTTATTGTTTGTGAATGTAGGATTTGTGTGAATTCAAGCATTCTACAAGCGTTCAAGCATTGTGAACCTAGCGTTCAACCCGTTCGACACATTAGCAAGTTGTGCTAAGCTTTTGTGTTTCTCATTCCCTAAATGGCTGAAGGCAATCACTTTGCTCCCTTTATGCTGAATAACAACTGTCCTCCAAAACTAATGGGTGCGAGTGACTTCGATGATTGGAAAGGAAAGTTTGTGCTATTTCTTGAGTATGTTGACTTTAATCTTTTGACTTCAATCCTTGAAGGTCCTGCTGTATATGAAGTTGAAGAAGCTACTGCTCCTGGAGTTACTGTCACTGTTGCTGACCCATAGATACCCAAGAAAAGGATTCCAAAGCCGCTGGATAAGCTAACTCTTGCTGAACGTGCACAGATGAAGATTGATAAGCGTGCATTAGGTTGCATCAAGATGGCACTCAATGATGATCTGCTACATCAGTTTCGCGAGGTTACCTCAGGTCATGAGATATGGGTTGGTTTGGAGAAAAAGTATGAAGGCAATCCGACCACCAAGGAGAGAAGACTTGAAAAATTGAAGTTGGCTTTCAACACTTTCGCTCACAGAACTGGAGAGTCGTTTGAAACTCATGTCAATCGTCTCTATAGAATCATTACTAAGATGACTAAGAAAATCCATCCTGATTCCAGAGATATCATCAGGAAAATTATGCATTCTTTTCCTCAGGAATTTGCCTCCTATGTCACATATCTGATTGAAAGCACTGATCTGACCAAGGCTGACTATTTGGATATGATTGACAAGGTTCGAGACTATAAAGTAAGAGCAGTTGAACGTAGTGGTAAGTCACTCATGGGCAATGTGACTTCAAGGAGCTCATCTACTTCGGCTCCCAATGCTGCTTTTGCTGCTTCTAATTATGAGGAGAATTATCAGCTTTCCAACTCTTCTGGTCCAACACAACCTACAATTGCTCCAACTCCTGTACCAACTCCTGCTCAAACTGAAGTATTTGTGTCACATGCTACTCATCAGCCTTCCAATGTGACTTATGTGCAACAACCACCTTCTGGGTACTATGTTCAATAGTCTACACCGACTTCAACTAACAACACTAGCATGGATTAGGATTTGTGCAATGCATTTCTAGCTTGCAAGAATTCCCAAATGTCTGGAAACATTGAAACAATGACTATTTGTCAAGAGGTCTTAACCAAATCTCTGCTGATGATCTTGAAGAGATTGATATTAAATGGCAAATGGGTATGATTGCAGCCAGGACAATAAATTTTTTCAGGAAGACTAGAAGAAAGCTATTTCAGCCACCATCTAATGCCAACATCGGATTTGATAAGTCAAAGTCCCAGTGTTACAATTGCCAGGAGCTCGGTCACTTCGCGCGTGAATGTCCCAAACCAAGAACTTGGAACGTTCCCGTCAGCTCGGGTGGAAGTAACCAAACTTATGAGAAGCATGGGGGGAATGGTTACCAGTCTTACCAGAAACCTGGCAGCTCATCCTATCAAAAGCCTCTGAATGTAAATTCAAATGTCTCTCATCAAGCTCCATCAAGTTCTCAACCTGCTCAAAGGGCTGACAACTCTACCAAGGCATTGGTTTCACTCGAAGGTGGAAGCTACAACTGGACAGCTACCTCACCATCTCAATCTTCAAGCCAATTAGACTACGCACTAATGGTTAACTCTGATGGAGAAGATAATTTTGTGTCTGTTGAATTTGACCCTCTTTTCGCAACTAATTTATGTCCGATGGCTGGAATCGATGAGATACTTGAAGAATCCTCCCCCTGCGATCGGAAATGCTACTACTGTGACTGCATCAGATGTTGAGTTTGAAGCTAGCAAGCGTCTTCTTGAATTTCAGAAAGAAGAAATTCCAGATGAGGTAAAATCACTGCTATGTTCAGAAAATGTCTTGAAACTGTCGCTCGCTACCATACATACAGCCTAGAGTTGCATGCTAAGGCGACAGTTAGCGAAAGTCAAGTTAAGCTTCTTCAAGCAAATGAAAAAGATTTTTTTGGTCAAAATTAAATCACTTCAAGATGACATTGAGGTCATGAAGCACACAAAATCTAATTTAATAATCCAAATTCTTGATCTTTTAAACAAACTGACTTCTCTGAGAAACATCTATGCTGAAGCTCGAGAAACCATTGATTTGATGAAACTGAATCCTGAAACTTTGGGTAGTGTGGTAGCAAAGGACATAATGTCGTGACTTAGAACTGGTTTAGGTATCATTCGGGAGATACTAGATAGTGTTGCTGAGCACCCGCTTAACCTTAACTATTACTGTGTCCCCGAATTGACCAAAATCAATCCTAAGAGCCACATTAAGTTTATTGACCCCAACATGATTCCGAGTGCTTTTGAACTCAAATCGATGGAAGACCAATTGGCTAATGCCAAAACTGGTTCTGGTCTCCCACCGATTGATGAAACACTTAAATTTGGAGATTTCGATGCAATTTCTTTGAATTCTGTTAATACTAGCATTTCTAAAGCTTGTATGCAAAGGGTTGCCGAAACCGAGTTTCTCAATTTGTGTACTCAAAATGCAACAGAAGGTTAATCGTTTTTGTTCAATGAAAACTATGATGTTTTTAACACAAACGAAATTTCAAAAAGGACTAAAACCGTTCGGAGGCGTAAGCCAAAGAAGAAGGTTGCAACTAAGAAACTTGAGGTTCAGCAGGTCATCAATGATGATGAGTTTAGTCGTGCTTTTGCCGAAGTAGCCTTGAAACATGGTAAGACAGTTATGCACACACAAGCTGGTCTTACAATCACCGATGGTAAGGTGATCACTGTTCATGTTGCACAACCGAACGCTCCAATGATACCTGCTCTTGGAACCTCTGCATCCGTGGTTTTCAAACCAAGTGAAGCTTCTGTCAGCACAGCTCCCAATGAGGCTGGAAAGTCCAAATTGGTTCTATTCAAAGAAAGTGATCCTAAGAAGAAAAGAACTCAAAATGAACCTGTTTTGACTGCTCAACCAAGGCTTGAAGATCAGCCTGTTGTGGTCGAGCTAGATACTACTATTGTTGATGACCAGGAAACTATGAACACACCAAAGAAGAAGAAACAAATCAAGAGAAGAAAGAATAAGACAGTCACTAAAACAGATAAGGATGAAAGTGCTATGTCCAATGAGCCACAACCAGCGGCTCCCCAAATTGCTGAACTACCTCTTGTGTTTAATCCTAGTGGGACAGTTGAGACATTGGGATGTTTGGTTTGCGGGAATCCACACCATGATGCAACGGTGTGCATGTACAACACAGGTTATTCTGCTTACAATAATGCTCCAGTGCCTCCTGCTCACTTCTACCAGCAACAGCAAGGGGTACCACAAGGAAATCAATTGGCCCCAATGTATTATGGGAACTATGGCGAGGACTACATGGATCAACGGCTTGACTCCATGTTTCAGCAATCTTACCTGAACCAACCCTATGTTCCTAATCAAGCCCCGTATATCCCTCGAGGTTTAGGAAGAAGTACAAATACTTTCAGGCAACAAGTTCAACAACCAGTGAGGATGACTGCACCAAACCCTATTCTTGTAAGATCATGGACGCCTCGACCAAGGTCTGCATTTATACCAAGGTCTGTTATGGTTTAACAACCTGTCCTGGCTCCACGACCAAGTGCTGTAGCTTCACAGACTCCTCCTGCTGTCGTTCATGCACCAACTGCACCGCCTAGGAAAAAGGCACCCAAGAAGAAGGTCCCAGTTCAATCTGGCCAGCGTCCATCTCATAAGTTATCACTTACTTTTTCTTATGCAGGGATTGGCCTATAATGCTGTTAACACGTGGTACTTAGATAGTGGCTGTTCCAGGCACATGACGGGGAACAAGGACCTGCTGTATGATGTCAAAACTATATCGCATGGTGGTCCTGTTTCCTTTGGAGGTGATGTTCGGGGTGGTAGAATAGTCGGAAATGGTCTCTTCACTAATGGAGATATATCATTTGACAAGGTTAATCTAGTGTCCAATCTGAAGTTCAACCTGCTATGTGTATAACAAATCTGCGACAACAAGATATCGATGTTCTTTGACAACCAAGCATGCTATATTCTGAAGCCTGGGTTCAAGATTTCCGAAGATCAGATTCTATTGCGTGCTTCTTGGCAAAGGCATTAGAAGATGACTCTACTTTATGGCATAGGCAGATGGGGCATGTGAACTTTCGAAACATGAACCACCTTGTTAGGAGGAAACACGTTGACAGTGTGCCGGAGAAGGAATTCATCCATATCGACAACTGTGTAGCATGTCTGAAGGGTAAACAACAGAAAACGTCCCACAAGCCAAAGCCACTGGGTAGAACGACTATAATTCTGCAGCAACTCCATCTCGACCTCTTCGGACCGGTGAGCATCAAGAGTTTAGGGGGAAAGTCATAGTTCCTGGTTATAACAGACGATTACTCCAGATACTTGTGGGTGTTCTTCCTGAATGAGAAGTCTAAGACAGATGAGATTTTGAAGGATTTTGTCACTCGGATCGAGAACAGATGCAGAGAGCGGGTTAGGATCATCAGATCAGACAATGGGTCTGAGTTCGAGAATCAGACATTTGATGCTTTTTGTAATGAAAAAGGCATATCTCGACAGTTCAGTTCACCATATACGCCGCAACAAAATGGAGTAGCTGAACGGAAGAATAGAACTATCATCGAGGCTGCCAGAACCAGGCTTGCTGACTCCAATTTAAGTTTTTCTTTTTGGGCAGAAGCTGTTAATACAGCCTGCTATGTTCTGAATAGAACACTCTTGGTCAAACATGCTAACAAGACGCCATTCGAACTGTTTTCCAAAGTAAAACCAAATTTAAAACGATTAATACTGTTCGGGTGCGCTTGTACTGTTTTAATTCAGTCAGAACAGTTAACTAAGTTTGCCCCTCGGGCAGATGACGGTTATTTTGTTGGATACTCAATGTCGTCAGTGGCCTATCGAGTGCTTAACAAAAGAACTCAAGTTGTTATTGAGTCGTGCAACGTTATTTGTAATGAACACACTCAGACCACTAGAGATCCTGCTTCGGATAGCATGTATGACTTTGAGTCATTTTCTTCCACTTTTAATCTGTTTCAATCTAATAATGCAGGTACTTCATCTGCTCAAGCTGATCAAGGAAATGAAGCTGTTAATCCTACTGTTGATAAACTTTCTCCAATCTCTTTGTCAAAAATGGATACTATGTATTCGGTCGATAGTCTAGAATTGCTATGGGGAAATCAGTCAACACCATACAGATGTCACTGGAGCTTCAACTTTTTCTGTAACTGATCAGCCATCAATTCAGGTTCATGATCCTGCAATTGTGGAAACAGAACCAGCACTGGCAACAACTGAAGTAGACAACACCGTTGAAACTAAAGTTGTAGCTCATGAATCAGACTCAGACAATGTTACAGAGATTGATACGGGAGAGACCCCTAGCGATGATCTACAATTTGGAAATCTGGACTCGTCTATTCCAGCACCTGCTATTGAAGAGACTCAAATTCACAAGATACATCCCACAAGTCAGATTATCGGCCCAGTTGACCAACGTCTCACCCGAAGGAAATCCAAGGACTTTCATACGTGTTTGTTCGCGTGCTTCATTTCACAAGAGGAGCCAACTATGGTTGATGCTGCCTTATTGGAAGAAAATTGGATTGAGGCTATGCAAATAGAGTTACTTCAGTTCAAATTGCTCAATGTCTGGCACTTGGTCGATCCTCCAGAAGGTATAAAGCCTATACCTGTCAAGTGGATTTTCAAAAACAAGAGAGACTACCGAGGCATTATTATTAGAAATAAAACTCGTTTGGTAGTGAAAGGGTACATGCAAGTTTACGACAATGATTATGAAGAAGTCTACGCGCCTATCGCTCGTCTGGAAGCAATACGGATCTTTTTGGCATATGCCGCATCAATGAACATCACAATTTCTCAACTTGATGTAAAGACTGCATTTCTATATGGAGAGCTTGACGAAGACGTGTTTGTAGAACAACCTCCCGGGTTTATCGACAAATCTTTTCCTAAGAAATGTTACAAACTGGACAAGGCCCTTTATGGTCTACACCAGGCCCCAAAGAAGTGGTACGAGACATTATCTACTTATCTGCTGTCAAATGGTTATAAAAGGGGTGTGATTGATCAGACGTTCTTCATACGTCACGTTGGTGATGATATGCTGTTAGTGCAAGTATATGTCGACGACATCATCTTTGGTTCAACCAACGTCGACCTATGTCATGCATTTGAGGAATTCATGAAGAAGAAGTTTGAGATGAGTGCAATGGGTGAACTCACATTCTTCCTTCGAAATATGTGAAAGAAATTCTAAAGAAATTTGGCTTCCAAGACTCTAAAGGTTTTTCTACTCCCGTGGTCACTCGTCACAAGCTGAATCAGGATCCAGAAGGTGTTTGTGTAGATGAGCACCTCTAAAGGTCCATGATTGGTTCCTTCATGTATCTGACAGCAAGTCGTCCCGACATTATGTTTGGATTCTGTCTATGTTCAAGATTCCAGAGCAAGCAGAAAGAATCGCATTTGATGGCCGTGAAGAGGATTTTTCGATACTTGAAGTCAAATCCAAACAGAGGACTTTGGTATCCTAAAGACCCTTTATTTGACCTTCGAGCCTCTCAGACATTGATTATGCCGGTTGTGAACTCAATCGCAAGTTAACGACGGGAGGTGCCCAGTTCTTGGGTAACCGTTTGGTTTCATGGCAATGCAAGAAGCTGAATATAGTGTCAGTCTCAACGGCTGAAGCAGAGTACATTGCTTCTGCTTCCTGCTGCTCATAAGTGCATGGATTCAGAATCAGCTACTGGATTACGGTTTGAATTTCATGGGAACCCCTATTCATATAGATAATACTGCTGCTGTTTCAATTGTTAAAAATCCTATTCAGCATTCTAAGACTAAGCATATTGAGATTAGTTACCTTAGTCCATGTTGGTATTGATGATCAGTTAGCAGACCTATTCACTAAGCCATTTAATATGTCTAGGTTTAACTTTCTGGTTAGTGTTGTAGGCATGATTAACTATGACTAAGCTTTCTCCATACCCTAGTATGTTAGTGTCTTGATTTCACAGGTTTATCTGCTTAGGAGTGTTATCTGTGCTCTGCATGAAAATTTCACAAAAAGATTTTACCTTCTTTATTTGTATATAGTTTTTCTTGCAAATATTCAAGATTATTTGTTGTTTTGACTCCTTGAGTCACTTTCCTGCTTTGTTTGACCTTGGTTTGACCTAAACACCTTTGTTTGTGGTTGTCTTGCGTCAAATTCTATTGAAAAGACCAAAAAGATTTTTCTTGTTTATTTTTGTTTTTGTGTCTGTCTGCCGGTTCTGCAATGTGGAAGATAAGCCAAAAACATTGAAAAATTGACAAAAACAACAAAAATTGTGTTTATGTTGAAATTCAATAAGTGTTTTTATACACGTATACAAATTGCTTTGAGAAAAGTCTAAAACAATAAAAAATCAAAATTTTTGGTCTGTGGTCGGACAAATTGTAAGGAACATGATATGATTCTTGTATTGTATATAGTCCTAGTAGGAAAACTTAATCACACATCCTCTGTTTCTTCAGTATTAAGTTGACTTATTTCAAAAACCGAGCACATCATGTGTCCAATACTTAATGTATTATCAATACTAAGGATACTTGATGGCGCTCAAATAAGACTCATTTGCTGAGGAAACTCTGACCTTGAGTCTCACCCATCAATAAAAGCTAAGACACATCTGCTGTGAGGAATCACTGACCTTGTGTTCTTACGCTCCATCATTTCATCAAATAAAGTGAGAGGTCATCAGCTGAGGAAACTCTGACCTTGACGCTCTCACCCTGCCAAATATCAATTCTATAGTCATGGAAGAAGGGTTATCATGATTTCATGACTATATCCATGAAACAAGTCACTTAACACTCAAGAAAGGGGGGACGATTACCTTTAAATGTGTGATTGAATCTGAAAAGCTACTTGACGATTGGTAGAATACTGTTAACTTCCAACTTAATAAGGACCCCACAAAAATATTTCTCTGAACTGGACAAAAACATGATAAATACACCACATGATAAAAGTTTAAATTACCATGTATGAGCTTATGTGGATAAACAATACAGACAATCTGACTTAGGTTACCTGATCCAAGAGGTGATTTGAATTATAAGTGTTATTGATCACGTAAATGACCGGTGTGATTCTAAAAATGTCTGACCACTACCATGCAAAAGTATGTGAATTTGAAGTCAAAGTGCTTAAATTTCCAAGTTTGGTGTAAAATTGACCAATTTGTGCTAAAATTAATCTTTAAATTGGTATGAAGTTAACCAACTTAATAGAAAATGACATCTTTAGTTCGGGTGGAAAATAGACCCTTCTCGGATGAAAATGAAAATTTTGAGTTCGGGTGGAATTGTGACCATTTAAAGTCAAATTTAGGTGCTAGATGTGTCTTTGTCAAATTTTGTTAAAATTAACAAGTGCTTGACTTATTTATATAAAATTTATCTTCCTGGTTGGTTACTAGTGGTAGACATGTCCTTTAGTCTTTAATCTTATAGTTAAATTGCAAATTTTTGATTCTATGTTAATTTTTAAGACTTAGAATTCTTCTTTGTTGTTTTTAAAATTATGGTCTTAGCGAACTTGTTTTTGCCTTACCGAACTTCATTTTGAGGCAAGTGTTTGAGAAGTCCGCTAAGTAGGTTTTTGCCTTAGCGAACTTCTCCATTGGCTTGTAAGTCTGCTGAGCTTGAATTAGTTCTTAGCGAACTTGTTTACATCTTAGCGGACTTCTTCTTTTACTTAGAAAAATTCTTTCTTCAAGTTCATTTTGGCCTTAGCGAACTTCCCTTTAAGCCTTAGCGAACTTCCTTAGGCTTAGCATACTTTCCTAGCCTTAGTGAACTTCTTTAGGCTTAACGAACTTCCTTTAAGCCTTAGTGAACTTGTTCATTTTAGCAGACTTGACCTTTTCCCTTAGCATACTTGATTAACCCCTTTTGTTCTTAGCGAACTTAAGGATAGGGTTAGCGAACTTGTTTAAAAACTTTAGATATTTTTAAGTTCGTTTAACCTAAGAGTATAAAAGGGAGACTTGGTCACTTTTCTCATTCACTTGTTCAAACACACACAAACACCCGCTCGCTCCTCCATCTTCTCAAACCGGCGACTCACGTCCATTCACTGTTCGATCGAATCTTCACCTTCTTCACTCGAATCTGTCATATACTCAACAATTGGGGATGATTCACTCGGGGATGATTCACTCACTCCTATTGTGATTACAGGTTTGATTTCACTGTCTTTTTAGGTTATTTTGATTCGATTAGGATCGGTTGTTGATGTTCTTGAGACATGAATCTGCGAGATCAATATCTAGGGTTATAATGTTGAAATTTTGATAATTAAACAGATTCACCTTGCTTTCTCTTGCTCTAATTTCACTTGTGAGCACATTTAAGGTATGTGAATCTCAATCATTCATTTTTCCCTGCATCCGAGAATGTTGTGCACAGGGATTCAGTTACATGTGTTTGAGCTTGAAATTACTTTAGGATTTTTTGTGACAGTGGATTAGGTTTGTATTAGTAAATGTCTTGAAGGGTATATTATTATTACTTTGACTGACTGTTTGCTATAAACCACATCCTCTGTCCTTCTTGGTTATTTGAGAACTTTCAAGCTTTCATAACCTTTTTGCTGCTTGTTTGGAATTCATGGTGGATGCTGTTATCATAACCTTGGGATACCCAAATAGGATTGTGTAGATGTGCCCGTGAATACCAAGTTAGTAATTTTGTAATTCACTTGATTCCTTAGACTTTGACTTTGGATTGACTTAGAAATTCACTGTGTCTCCTATTATAGTCCTAGAATCTTGTTAGTTAATGATTGATTGATGAATTAAGAACTTGTAAATTGTTGATAATTACTGATTAGGTTGTTTAATTTGAAGATTTAACTTAAACTTTTCCTCAATTATGTCTTTAACTCAAATTGTTTAAATGTTTGCCTATATCACCTGTGAGCATTTCTTGAGTTTAACTTAGTTTGTCTGATCTCATAACAGAAAATGTTGTGACATTGATCAAGATCATTGCACCTCTTTATTGTGATCTTAACACAAATTAGATCATCAAAGAGGTATGTTGTTCTAACTAATGGCAATTTGAGTCAAAAACTCAAACTTAGCTACACAGGGGTAAATCTCTATTGTATTTAATTTATTTGAAGCTTATCTGATCTCTAATATAAATTGCTTGATCCCAACAGATTATTCACTCAGTCAATTGAGAATTCCCTACATCTTGGATTAGATCTTAGTCACCCATAGATCTTCACAAAGGTATGTGATTCTCAATACTAGAATTTATGTTATTAATCAGGTAGAACATCATCTCTTTTCATTATCACTTGCATATATGGCTTTCCTTGTGTTAATTAACATCCAATTGAGCCCGATACTAATGGTTTAGTCTGGTTAGGATCCACTTAGGTCTAGAACTAGTCAATAACTCAGGTGAAGGGATCTTGGACCCATTTGACCCAAAATTGAAATTGTTTGACTGTTTTGACCTATCTAAGTTAATTTGATCATCTTTTCGATCAATAGTGAGCTTAATTACTTAGATGTGATCTATGACACCTTTAAGGTTCATATGAACTATCTCAGGTGATTAAGCTCTGTTTGAACACTTACCTGATCATTTTGACTTTAATAAGTCAAATTTTGTATGAAATTGACTTTATGAGACTTATGTGGATATCTTGCGTATATGTGAATTTGGTAACTTGATTATGTATCTCTTGATCCTTATGTGCATAAGTTTGTATGTTCGGATTGAATTTAACTTGTTAAAGTGACCATCTAATCTGTTATGCTAATGATCACCACCTTCTGTCTTATAATGTTCTAAATGAACCAGTTGACCCATTTAAGGACTTTTAGCATGTTTACTTTAGTTAACTTGAATTTGTTGCTTCCAGACAATCCTGTTGTTGTTAATATATGATCTAGACACCTCATGATGACTTGTTTGTGTTAGGATCCACATGTGAAATCATATTGATCTTAGCGAACTTGATCAAGTCCTTAGTGAAACTTCATTCCTTCTTAGCGAACTTGATGATTGCTTTAGCGGGCTTAAGTCAAGACTTAATGCTAAAGGATCAGTGTTTTAAATTTCTATTACACTAGGATTGTTTTGAGATAGATTAGACTTGTTATATCCTAACTTGGCTTTCTTATATCAAAATGTACTAACATTGTCCAAGTTGTGTCTTATCTCAAATTTGATTTGTCAAATCAAGGAATTCATAGGCTCTGGTGGAACCAAGTCCCAAAGTGACTTTCCCAGCGCTGATTTGACAAATTGGGATCTTAAAACCTCATTTTATACCAAATAAACTTAATTGCTTGGTTTTTGATACCAGAATGTTAAGACTTCCTCAATTTGGTATTTTTGACTGTTGTTGAGCCTAAGTAGTAGACATTTTCACAAATCTCTCCTTGACTCAACAACAAGTGAAGATAAGATTAATTTAGACTAAAATTTTTGGGTTATTTGTAGTTCTATTACAAAACTTTCAGTCAAGTTAAAATCATGGAGATTTAGATCGGGCTCCATTGTTTTCCAGATTTTAAATACCACACACAACATCATTTTTGGTCCTAAGATACTTACCTTGTTAATCATGATCTTCCAGTTGCTTTTGATCATTTTGGAGTACATGCACTATATGATTTAGTTTATGTCTTTGATTCTCATATGAAAAGCTCTATCACTATCACGAGTCTAGTGTGACATGACATTCATCTAAGTATCAACTCAGATATAATCTTGTAATTCTATATGTGCAGATGCCTCCCAGATAAGCTGTAGAAGCTTTGGAATATGGTCATTTGCACAACGGAAGATGTTTTTTCAACAAGAACTGGGAAGCTGCTAATGAGCAAGCTATTGACTTACTGCAACAGTCAACTTGGGTACCAACAATGCTGATTCACACAGTCATCTATAAAGATATCAATGAAGCTTTCTGGAACACTGCTCAATATGTACAGCTTGATGATGGTAGAAATGTCATAAGGTCTAGAATCCAGAACACTGATGTTGAAATTACCGAGGAGAAGATCAGAACTGTCCTGAACTTAAAAGACGCTGACATGCCCAAGACTTTCACAAAGACTCAGTGGAAATCAACAATTACAACGATGGGATATTCTGGCAACTTTCTCCCAAATGACAGCAACAAGATCTTTAAGACCTTATTTCCAACCACCTGGAGGTTCATGATTAGTTTCTTCATTGCCGCCTTCGGACATAGAAAGGCCGCTCCAGATGACTTTGTTGAAGAAACCGCGTGTCCTCTACACGGGTTTATCACTGGTGAAGGTTTCAATCTATCTCACCAACTTCTCAAGTGGATGATTGCTAACCTACACCCTACTGGAAGAGCAAATAAATTTCTGATGTATCCTCGATTCATTCAAGCTATACTAGATCACAATTACCGAAACTTGACCAAGCAAGGAGAGACATTCTCCACAAGCTCAATGAATGTTGGCTCTTACAGCAAGTACCACAAAGGTAAATATCAAAGGAACGATGTACCCTTCTTTCCCAAGATGATTGCTCGGATTGCTGCTCCCGACGCTGAAGGAGATATTCAAATGGGTGAAGCTGCCATAGAAGCACAAGTTAAAAATCCTGTAGCTGCTTAGGTCCACCATCAATAGGATTTGAATGCACCAGTTATTACTGATCCTGCTGCTGTTGAAGACCTTGGGAATCTCCAAGGTGCTAGTGTTGAAGCTTCTGAGCATATTGAACATACTTCAAGTCCTGTGAATGTGGTCTCATCAGAAATAGAGGAAGGAGACGACAATGATAATGTTGAAGAGTCTGACTCCTCGGACTTTGATGATAATCCTGCACAACCTGAAGGAATTCATCCTCGGAAAAGACAAAGGACTGGAGAATCTTCCAGGGCCTATGCAATTCAGACACAACAATCGACATTGGATGAAAGCTATGATCCACTACAAGACTATGAGGCTGATGATGAGACTTCAGTGTCCCTAGATCAAGATGATCTTTTGATAGATCTAGATGTACCTGATAGTCCTCAAGTGTCTCCTCCACGAACAAGTCTAGACAACCTGACTGCGACCACTGTTGAGCATGAGACATCTACTGAGTTCATGTTTGTCTGAGAACATAGAAGTAAATCCCGCCAAGAAAAAACCAAGATTAGGAGAAAGTCTGCACCACAAATCAGTCTTGAGATCACAAACCCATCTGGCACCGTACCTGATCCAGCTTCAGCCTCAACAAATGTCTTTCCACTTCCTGAAATTAAACAACAAATAGTGGATATGGACATGAAACCTTTGGAGAATCTTGCTGAAACTGTAATTACCACCGTTGAAACAACTGGTGATGTTGCTGCCAGCTTGACCATTACTGAGTCTGAACAAGTTATGGAACTCAAAACTGAGATTAAAAATATTCAGAGTCAGAACGATCTACTAAACTGTTCTCTACAAGTGGCCAACCAGAAAGTCATTGATCAGTCACAAGTAATTGCTGAACATGCCACAGAGATTCAAAGACTCAAAAACTTGTTAGCCAAATCAAATGAAGATAAACAATCAAGCGACAAGCTAGATGACAATACTGGTGATCAAGGGAATGTGCAACCAGAAGGACAGACTCAAACTGATCAAGTAGGTGAAGAAGGTAAATCTCAAGATCCTATATCTTCCACTCATGTTCCTGCTAGCAAAGACTCATCTAGTATTCAAGAAACTTCAAGCCCTATGAATGACAGCGACTTTGAGGTTGATGCTGATACTGTCATTGAAGGAGATGAGCAGAACTTCTCAGATGACGAAGAATATTTCGTCAATAGCCTCCTTCATGACGAACCTGTTGATGAAGCCCTGGACTCGATCATGAAGCTTGCACCTGTACCTGAAAACTGAAACTTCCAAGATTTGCACAGGCATCCAAAGATCTTGCTATTGAGGGATCCACAAGTGTGGAGTCTGAAGCTGAATCTGACAGTTCCCTTCAAGTATCCATTGTTCCTACTGTTCATGCTAGACTTTCTACATCTACCGCAATAGTTCCTGTAACTGAACGTGTCCATCATATGCTCGTCGACTCGGCCTTCCTACATTTTGAAATGGCAAATATCCGGGAATACTATGCAGAGAAGATCTATTCAAGAAGGAATTCCTGTGAAATTCTCATTGAGACTCTTAAATATGATGATGATGATGCAACATATGAAGAACATCCATACATTGTAGACTTTGGTGATGAAGACGACATGAATGATCTTGAACAAAGACTGAATGTGCTCATGAATAAAGCAAATCCAGTAAACTACATTGACCTGGATACAATTAATAGTGAAGATGATGATGAATAGGAACCTCTTTTTCCTACTCCTATCCAAGTAAAGATGGAAGTAGACGATGTATATGTGAATGTTCCTCTATCAACTGTAAGTCCACTGGAGAGACTCTTGCTTTGGATATCACTCCACATGTTCCAGGTTCTATACCAACAGATGCTAAAGTCATTAACCTTGAATCGAGTGCTGGTCAAGAATTTCAAAATCAAACTGCTCCTGTTGTATCTACTAAGCAAGCTTAACGAGAAAAAATCTTTGAAGCCTTCTTTATCTATTTCTCATCTGATTCTGAATGAGAGGATGTTGATGCTGATGTGACAGCACCTCAAGGACGTGCTGCCACTGAGCAACCGGGACCCTCTGAAAAAGACAAGGGAAAGAGGAAACTGACTCCTGAGGAAATAGAAGAGGAACAACTGAAGAAGGAAGCTGAAAAGGATAGATCACGTCGAGCTCTCATTGAAGAAACACTTAGGGAGCAAAACAGACTGATTGAAGAAAAAGAAAATGCCCTAAAAAGGTATGACTCAGGACACCCTCCTGATGTCATGTACAAAAGAGGCTCAAGCACATTACCAGATCGATCTGAGTTAGCCAGACCAGATGAACCCATAATCCGCATTGTCACCAACCAAGAAGGCACCGATGTAGATGAACAGATATGTCCGAAACAGCTCGTAGGGTGAGATCTCTGATGAGTGACAACTTCACGTTGGAATATCTTACGAGTCTTACCGATACTGAGCTAACAAAGCTATAATGCAGGCATTAAATCCCTTGAAAAATAAGTCAAGGAGAAGATAATTTTTGGGTAACAGTCAGTTTTTTAAGATAGACTTCGAAGTTGAAGAATAATTTGACAGTATCAGCTTAGGGGGAGATTGTAAGGAATATCGCTTTGGAGATCTCCGGCTGAAAGCCAGCTTTGATGTTTTCCAGCTGAAGTTGAAGTTCAAACGGAAGTCTCAACTTCAAGCGGAACCGGCAGTTCAAGCGGAAGAGCATTTTTGTCTGATAGCGAATATTCCGGGTGAACTCGTTTATCCACCAGATAATGAGTTCAACCGGACTTTTCCTGAGATGTCTTTTCAGTAGTCCAATCCTGCAAAAGCTTCTCGGTTGCTTCAAAATCTAACAAAGCCGCTCTCCTAAAATAGGCTATTGTTGTCAACACTCAAGATATTCCAATTGTCGAAGTTTATTCTGTTGGTAGTTTGTATTTGACTTTGTAGTTAACGGTTTAGATTAAATCGTTCGAGATCAATGGCTGTCATTGATCTCATCTGCACTATATATTGCATTAGTTAGCTCTAGTTTTACACACGGTTCTTGATCACCTTGTAATAGTGTAACTTTGAGTTAATGCAAATAGTGCCGAGCATTTCTTACTTCGTTGTTACTATACTTATGCAAATCAAACACTACCTAATACAAGAGAACTAAAATCAGCTCAAGTAAAGTGAAATATAACTTTAATTCCGCAGGGTTATATTGTGACAACCCGTCAAAAATCTAAGGTCAAACCTATACTTGAACCGTATATATATACGTATATACATGTGCATAACTTAATTTGGTAGTATTATTAGTAAACACTATGCACATAAACGTCCAACCTTGACAATTCCCACGTTTGTAATGGATAAACATACCCGTAACTAAAAGGAAATTCAACCATGTGATTTGGTGGAATTTTAATAATAAGAAAAATAAAATATAAATGAATTTTATATTTTTCTTAAAACGGTGTCGTAGGACATCATACCAACACCCGACGAACACTTTAAGCGAACATTTTATTTAAAACTTTAGTTAGTTTTGACTACGAAAAATATTTGAGCTTAAAATAATTTAAACAAATTATTTATTTTCTGGACGCAGTACGCGAGCAAATAAAATTAATAAAAGACGAAACTTCTAAATAATTAAATTACGACTAAAACAAAAATTGTTGATCAATATATGACTCTCGTAATTAATTTAGAAACCCGTCCCGATCAAAACGCCAGAACTATTCGGTGTGATTCGTCCGTATGACAAATTGGGCCTTGTCCGGCCCAACATCGCGAAATAAACGAACTGAGCCCAAATATATAGCCCAACGGGTCACCCGACAATTTTGAGCTTAAATATAATATCCCCGACTAATTTAGTGAATAAAGAAACGAACGCGTGAAAATCGGTGAAAGCCTCGCATACTGGCCTGACACGAACTGTACCGCCCCGACACTCGTTCTCCACATTATCGGCCTATTTAAAATCTCCATAAACTTTGATTTAATTATTTTATAATGACACTACATTTATATTTGTAGATTTAATAAAATAATTGGTTAAATGTGTTAACTTTTATAAAAATTAACACCATCTATACCTCCTAACCACACCACCTAAACTACAGTTAGCATCTAACCTAACATCGGTTACAATCCACTAGATATTTCACATAAATTTGAGTACATGTTGATTCATTCCTACACTCCATCTCCCTGCATACTCCACCTCCCATCCCCACCTCACCTTTAAAACTCATCACCACACCAAGAGCTCACACATTGCCCCCTCCTCTTCTCCTTGGTTCGGCTAATATATCTTCTACTTAGTCGTAATGAAATCAATGAAATACGAGATGAAACACAAAGAGTAAATACAAATGAGCTTTGTATTAACCACTGAGACCACAGAGTACACAGAGAATATATGACACGGAAGCATAGACTGTTCTTCTCTACAATACAAGACGACCTATTTATAAGGCTGAAACCCGACTGGCCGAACCTCAGGTTCGGCCACAAGCTCGGAGCTGTCTGAACTCCAGGTTCGCTGGGAGTTCGGACCTCAGCAATCTTGTGTGATTCGTCTTGTATTCGATACTTCACATGACGATCAAGGACCATGTATCAACAAACTCCCCCTCGGCATGTGCAGTATCATCTTCTCTATTCAAACTTGTATCTTGTATCTTCAATCAAACTCTTTCTCGATCTTGACGATGAGTTTAATCTTGAATACTTGATATTGCATCGTGTGTAATCTCTTTATCAACACCCTTCAGAAGACTTGAAGTTGTGATGTTCTCTTTCCACTTAGAAACATGCCAACATAAATAATCTTGGTGCAAAAAGTCTCTTCGAGACTCCAAGATATTTTGATTTTACAAAATAGATTTTGTATTTCGTGTTGATCAATCAAAAACAAATTAGAAACAAAATCTTTTTGGCTTTTAGAAACTTTATATCAAAACACACCTAAAATCTTTTTGGTATTTTCTGATAAGAAAGGTAAAACAATACCGATTTAGACACTATTTTTGTCTTTTGTGAGAGAGATCACAACTTGGGATCATATTGGTCATAACATGCTGAACTACATTTCAATTTCGATTATTGCAGCACAAAAGCCATGCCGATTGTAGATATAGTTTGTCCAACTTTAAACTCTGGCACAATCATACTCATAACATCTGGATATGTTAAGATATTGATTAAATTTGCATTGACCAGTGTACCCCACACTATCAGATATACTCAGATATGCTTTTGTTCATCATATTTTTTTTGTGATTTCATTTGTGATTTTAATCACATAATGATTGTAATCATGATATAGTCAACTGTGTTCCATGCAAAAAGAAATAAGAACGTTAAATCGTCTACCTTAAGGTCGATCTTTCGATACGCAGATAAGGCCTCGGATTTAACAAAATAAGAAAATAAAACAAGTTGAAGTTGTATAACTCAACAACAATCAGGTCGGTACTCCCGTACACGCAGAGAAAGTCCGATGAGTTATACGAAACACCAAAGAAAATAAAGCAGAATGTCAAACGAACAACGATCAGGTCGGTCTTTCGACACAAAGAGAAAGTCCGATCGTTTTGACAAAATAAAGAAAATCAAACAAGTTTAAATCTTTGCAAAATGAACACATGTATACACAGTGACTTCTCATTTTATTTTTCACATATCTTTTTCTTGATATATCATGAGATATGCATCAAGATGTTATCCACTAGGTCAAGCATCAGATTTAGTGTATATCACATTTGTATACTTTCTGATTTGCCGAGCCTACCTTACACATCGATCAAATGGTCTTAAGGCCTTTTTATTTACTTTATCCATGAGTCAGACACTGTCAGCCAATGTACCATCATTTCCCAATCATGTCGGATACAATTTCTCATTTTTCAATATTTTTGGCTTTTCCAAATTTCTCCCCCTAAAAATGACAACTCTATGTATAGATTTCATTTTTACGATTTGAAAAACAAAACACTATTTTTGTCTTTTTGCAAAAACAAACTCCCCCTCAGAATGAGACGAAGTGAAAAACAAGAAAAATTGATCAACCAACACGAATACTAGCAATTTAGCCTTTGGAAAAACTGAATTGATTTTGAAATTCAATATAATTAGAAACAAATATTTCACAATCAGCAATTTTCCAATCACCGAAAGGTCTTCCTGAAACACCTGCTTGACACCAAATAAAACATTAGTCGCATTGGGATCGACCCGATTCAACAGCGTCGGGTCGCCCGGTGTCTTCCACAAAATCACTATTGGCCTTGGAAATAACTTTTGGTTTCCAAAGTTGTAAAATTTTTAACTTTTGATCGGAACCCGAATCAGATTCAACCGACGAACTTGATTTAGACCAAGACGATTTACAAGTTGAGTTAAGCTTTGGGGACCATGGTTCATCAAAAATTTGACCTTTGTTATCTACATATTTTGCAGTTTTGTGGATATATGCAGTCGTCGGACACTCAGCAGCGAGATGTCCCGGTTGACGACATACATAACAAAGTCTTTCTCGAAAATTGTTTGAAAATGGTTTGAATTTTGAAAAACCAGATGAATGTTCAGAATGAAAGTTATCAAAGAAACCATCAGAAGAATCATACCTAGGAGACACTACTACAAAAACTGCCTTCCTTGACACGCGAACGATGACACTCGATAATTCTTGACGTGCAAAAACTGAAGTGTCAAAATAAAATGTCATTTATAGGTAATTCTTAAGAATTCATGACGCGCATTTTTGAGTGTCAAGAATTTCTGTCATATTTCAAAAAAAAAAAACACGGAGGACATATAAAAACCGCGTGTCAAGAAGAAAGTGTCGTCTTTTAATTTTTGGCTCCAAATTTCCCCCCAATAATTTGCCCTAATTTTCAATTTTCACCTCTATTTTCCCCCCACACCCGTCTCCTCCATTCTCCCTCACACACACTTTCACTTTCACCCCGCTGGCATTTTTGCCCTAATCTCCACAGAGCAAACTTCGTCTCTCCCCTATCTCGTCTCAACTCCGACCGGCGATCTAGAAATACCCCTTTCATTCTTCATCATCGATTTGATTTGCATCCTTGTTTAACGACTAATAAACAATTCGTGTTTGATTTTGCTCGATCTAGAATGGACGAGGATTTCGATATTCCGGCAGCTGATGAGATGAACGACGACTTTATGGACGACGTTGAAGCTCCGGTGACATTGAAGGTCGGAGAAGAGAAGGAAATCGGAAATCAAGGTCTGAAGAAGAAGCTTCTCAAGGAAGGTGAAGGTTGGGACACTCCTGAAAGTGGCGATGAGGTCGAAGGTAAAATAATCGTTAGGTGTAGATTTTTTGTATTTTAAACAGTTTTGATGTACAGATCGTATGATTGTGCTGATTATGATGATTTGGATTTGAGTTTTGAACAGTTCATTATACTGGAACTTTGCTCGATGGAACTCAGTTTGACTCGAGTTGTGATAGGGGGAGCCGTTTAAGTTCACTCTCGATCAAGGTCAGCTTAATTTCTATAATCTGTAGTCAAACTTTCATATAATGTTTTTGTTTTCTGTGTAATGTATAAACAGGAATTGTGTTATCTTATATGTTCTACTTAATTGGCTAATTTAAGCTATGAATATGAATGATGATAATTTTTCTTATGTTATATTGATATGATGCTTTTTAAGTTTAAAAACCGATAGATTTAATATAGTTGTTGATGTTGCTTTGTGTGATATGCAAACTGTTATTTATAGGTGGTGTATTTTGTTCTGAATTTCACACGTTCCTGATTTATGTTGATTGTATTTCTGGAAATTGTTGGTTTGATTTTTGAAACTGCCTAAACCTGTCTTTTGATTTACCGTTTATACTTCAAACCAGTTGGGAAAAACTGACCGGTCTGTAGGATTTTGGGTCATGTAACTTTGTTTTATTGAATATTCCCCTTTAATAATTTTAAGCTGCATTATACACATGATTTAGTTCACAACAATACAATACAGGGAATCTGCTGTTAAGTTTCAATTGTTGAGCCTTATCGGGTCTTTATGTCTTCTGGTGTTCATTTCATTCTTAGAAAGGAGGTTTGTAAATTTGTCTTGTCATTGATAGGAGCGAATTGAAGCAGCCAAGTTATTTGCATCAAAGGAGGCTGAAGAGGAGGCTAAAAAGGAGTCTGTCAGGACGTTTGTACCTGGTGAGGTCCCAACCGATGAGCCTAAGGAAGAGGAGCCGTCTAAACCAGTGGGCCCTACTCCAGAGCAAATCATAGCCATAAAGGTATTATATGCTCACATGTAGTTAAGAACTCAATTTTTAGCTTCAGAGATTATACCAACAAATCTTAAGCAGTTCGGAAACCTGAGTGATCGCAAGATGTTATGCATGAACTGTGACTATATGCTAGGACTGAGTTTGAAGTCTGATATCTTTTAGTAAATGGACTAGCATGCCCCCTTGATAGAAGTGGAAAGCCCATTCATATGAAAGGGGTTTTTTTTTTCTCTGACAACGGGGAGAATAAAAAAAGCTTAGTAATCAAGGAATATATTTAGTATCAAAACATGTTCAGTTAAAATCAAACGGGTGAGTTTGGTAAGTTGGGTACTAGCATAATATATTTAGTATCAAAACATGTTCAGTTATTTTTTTACTGTTATTTCAAACTGTTTTATGTTGCTGCTGTTCTAATGGGTCAGTTAGTTAAAACACCTACAAAACAGTTTTATGTTGCAGCTATACTTAGTTTGAATTCTTTAAGGGCTCTTGGTTTATTTAGAGTTATAGGTGTTGTTGATTGCCACTTGTTCTAACTGGTAAATAATTGCAACTTCTATTCTTGTTGATAAAGGTGTATTAAAGTCCATGTTTAGGAGAAAGAGTTCAGGGTCACAATGATAAAGACTGCAAAAGACATTGTAGAAGGTGGGGACTTCTTGAGGCACTTGACAAGGTATCACCAGGAATTGTTAACTGGAAAGCTGCAAATAAGCCACCAATCAAGATGCCATTCAAAAAAGTAGAAAACTGCAACCAAGTTGTTAAAATTGGTAAACAGTTGAAGTTTTCATTGGTGAATATTGCTGGAAATGATATTGTTCAGGGAAATAAAAAGTTAATACTAGGTGAGTTTCTATCTAATAATAGTCATACATTCGCATAACAATTTGATGAAAGTAATAACCAGATAGAAAAGAACATGGGAAAGCAAGGTGAAAGATCTTGATGCATGCTTTCTAACCTTTCATTCTCTTCATACATCTATCACAGGTTTGTAGTTTTCTATACAATTATCCGGTATGATAAAGTGATATATTCACTTCCTCTAAACTAAATTAAGCGACTTGCACTTTCATCTCACAAGGAGTTTCATATTTTTCTGCAAGTGTTCTTTTTGGTCACTTTGATTAAATTATCCGAATTTGTCGAAGACTTAAATAACTGATTGTCAAACATGAATCAGCAAAAGCATTTCCAAATGTTATCTCTAAGAGCTCCTTTTATTAATAATGTAGTCGTATGCTCCACTTACTTGAATATTTGTTTTTTAAAGGCAATCACTGTGAACATCCTGGGGAGATAGATGGCGTCCGGAAAATCTCTTTACTAGTGTTTGGTCTTGCTTCATACAAGTTAAAAGCACCACTGTGGATTAGTTGTACAGTTCACTAGAAATCGTTTTGTGTGTGTTGCTTGGTTCTAATCTTGGATTTTTATTAGTTATTTGTGCATGTGTTTTTTGTTTTTATTTTAGTTTTTTGCAACTGTAAAAGTTATATTATATATGGTTATGTTTTGGATTATACAATTCTGTAGTTTGAGGCTTAATAACATTTACATGAACTGATTTTTTTGTTTCCGTGGTTGCAGCTTCATCAGGTTGGTTGTTGACCAGTTTGGGCTTCGTCACAATAGGTGTACAAATGGAGAACAAGCTAGAAGAGCCTGAAGAGTTGCATTCAGAAAACACAACTTTCGTGAGTCGACTAAATCTCAAGGTAGTAAATCAGTTGCAGTTGTATATTGAATAAGTGATGAACTAGATATATTGTCTTTGGTATCATTTACATCAACAGCTTTAAATGCCCTAACCTAAGTTCATTTCCTTGATTCACAGATGATACAGTGTCAACTTCTGTGACACACTGCTCTGAAAATAACTGATCAACACTTCCAGTTACAAACGATACAGGTAGCTCTTCATCTTTTTTTTTAGTTTACAACATTCTGAACAAACGGTTAGCTAAACAACATGTTTAAAGCTGAAAGGATGGATTCACAAGTGAACAAGCTGTATGTGCGGAATGTGAGTGCTGTCGACACAGTCTCAACAACAACTATATTTTTGCTGATGTGCAACTAATGACAGCAGCAGCAACAACAACTAGTAAAGTATTGATAGTATAGTGTTTATATTATGTATTAATTAGTTCATAGTTTATTTTTTTTATGTAAACTCATGTTAAGTTTGTAATGCTTACTATATATATATATATATAAAATGCATTATTTTGTTGTAAGTGTATTGTATTTTGTATTGAGGTTAATTGCTATTTAATGTGGAAATTAGTGATTTACAAACAAATGTTTTTTTTTAATTTTTTAAAAACATTCTTGACGCGCAAAAATGCGCGTCATTGTTCGCGCGTCAAGAAGCTTCTTGACACGCATTTGCGCGTCAGGAAGCTTCTTGACCCCAGCTTCCTTGACGCGCATTTGCGTGTCAAGAAGACCATTTCTTGACACGCAATGCGCGTCATAAAATGCGTGTCATCGTTCGCGCGTCAAGAGCTTCTTGACACGCAATTTGCGCGTCAAGAAGCTTCTTGACCCCCGCATCCTTGACGCGCATTTGCGTGTCAAGAAGGTCCTTTCTTGACGCGCAATGCACGTCAAGAAAGCCAGTTTTTGTAGTAGTGAGATGGACTCCTTGAAGATGATGATCTTCCAGAATAATCAGAAAATTCCTTCGAAGATGGTGATTTCTTTGTAACTTTAGCTTTAACAGCCTTGTCAGCTTTCACTGGTTTCTTTGCAACAGCTGGAACTTCCTTCACAACAAAACCCAAACCTTTGTGTTTGGAACCTGAAACCTTTGAAAAATTTGAAGAAGACTCTGAAGCTTCTCTTGACTTAGCTTCACCAGTGAATTTAGCCTTGATATCCTTCAGCTTGTTCTTTTCAATCAAAACATTATCTTCTTCGGTTGCAGATGAAGAACTCGAAACAACCTTATCAAACACTTTCTCATTTTCCAACAATACAGACTTTGAAATAAATTTTGGAGCTTCACCCAAAAGTTTCTCCTTCCTTTTAGACTTGGACTTGTTCTTCTTGGATGGAGTGGCAAACTTGGAATAATCATGCAAGTCATCTTTTGGATCAATCTGAGCAGCAGTAACTTCAATCAAATCCACTAGTTGAGGAACCAAGTGAACATCATCCTTCTTAGAACTTTCCGAACTCTAATCCTGCTTGTATAAGAAGTTAAGCAATGTTGGTGACAAATTGCAATTCTTAACTTGTCGTTTCAACTCCAAAATCTCTAATTTCAAGTCATTAATTTTCTGTTGACCTTTAAACACTTCTTGTTGTGACTTGATGAACTTTGCATTGAGATCATCATATTCATAAGTCTGTAACTTTCGGATCTCACACTCTGCAAACAATTCTTGAAGAACACTCTCTCTCTTTTGTTTATAGATCTCAACATCTTTAATCAATACTTTATTCTTGTCTCGGTACAAAACATTCTCATCTTGAAAATATTCCACCTCTTTCTTGAGAACCATAATTTCTTCAGTTGATATTGACAATCTTGTTCAAAACTTGCAATTTTCTTGAGCAACTTCTCACAATTATAGCATTTAAATTCATCATCTTTTTTATGCTCAGAAGACTTAGGTAATTCTTCTTGAACTAATGATATACTTGAAGAAGTATCAGATTCTGTTAAAAAACTTTCATCATCAGCATGTTGAACGGTTAAAGCAATTGAGATTGGAGTATGATTCTTCTTGACTTCTGAATCTGCATTCCAGGCAAATCCATCTGGATGCATAAATGTATTGGTCCAATCATAAGCAAGATTAGCAGATTTCTGATCAACTTTTTCAGCTTCATTGGATGGATGAAAAACTAAATGTGCATGCTGACCAGTCTTCAATTTACTTTCTGTAGAACTTGGACATTCTCGAGCAAAGTGATCATAAACTGAACACTTATAACATTTCACCTTAGATTTGTCCAAACCAATCTTTCCTTCCTGATTAAGTCTCTTCTTACCAGTTCTATTGAAAAACTTCTTTGTTCGACGAACCAACATAGCATATTGCCAATTGAGATCCATTTCCTCCAAATGATCTTAATCAATCTGATCATAATCTTCATTTTCTAACTCAGCATTACTCACAGAACCAGTAATAACACCAAAATATGAAGATACCAATGCAGACATCAACGCATTATAATCATCGACAGTTTGAACAGACAATGCACTTTGAGTCGAAGAACTTGGAAATGACACAGTACAACCAGCAGAAGAATAACTTGGAATTTCAGATTTACCTGCTAGAAATGTTGTAGGAGGAGCAGAACTAAGACTAGTAGACTTCCCAACATTCATTGTAGAGTCATTTTCACCATGATACACTGCAGGGTTCTGAATTTGTGTAGGAAGTGATTTATTCACCATTAATTCCATATCCCGAGCCTGAATTCTTTGAACCAAATCATTGAAAGACAGTCCTGAAAAATCCTTATCATGAGTAATCATCATCACATAATTCTCCCATTTTTCAGGCAAAGCCTCCAAAATCTTTTCTTTCATATCAACCTCTTCTTTAGTAAGATTCACCAAACGCATTTCACTCATCAGATGAGCGAATCTTGCAATCAGATTGGGAATCGTTTCATTTTGATAATGTTTAAAACTATCAAACTCTTTCTTCAAAACCTTTTGTCGACTTTTATTGTATTGGTCATTGCCTTCACATCGTTTCTCCAATGCATCCCATAGACTTTTTGATGTGTAGTTACCAGCAAATTGATGCAGTAACTCTTTAGGCAATGCCATCGTTAACGTACCATATGCCTTTTTCTCAGCTTGATAAGCTTTCTTTTGTTCAGAAGACATTTTTATTTGAAGAATAGGTTCACCAGTTTCATCTTTAGGGTAAACATATTGCTCAGTGAACGCTAACCACATATCAATGTCATTTGTATCGACAAACGCTTCAAATCGTTTAACCTAACTATCATAATCTTCCAATTTTAGCAATTTGGGAACTTTCTGACTTGTTCCGATTTCATTATCATAATTCATCATTGTTTGCATCGTTGCTTGAACCGAATTTTGAATAGCTGCAAATGCTTGAAAATCGGACATTTTCGAAAAAACTGGTTACTGTTCACTCCGAACTTCGTCCGAACCTACTATACCCTCCGAAGCTTCTCCGAACTACCTCCGAACTACCTCCGAACACTCAACGAACCTACTTAACGTCGAAGTACCTTCAAGCCTAGTCCGAACTCTCACCGAATCGAGAAGATAGTCCGAACTCTCTCCGAACAAGTTCCGAAACCTCACCGAACTCAGAACACTGACCGAGCTTACTCCGAACCTTGTGTTCGGAGCAGTTATGCCGAATTTGGAGTTCGGCCAATCGCGAAAATTCGAAAACTTTGGAAAAACTCACTGGAATCGACACCTCTCGAGCTGTGAACACTCAATCAACTGAAAACGAACAAATCCATACATATTTGACGTAAATCATGAAGTTTTGAACGAAGATTTTGAGAAATGCAGATGAGAAACGAGCTTTGAAAGTCAAAAACGTGAATTCAAACTCAAAACTCTGAGAAACACTGATTTCTGACTAGTAGAACAAACCAAAAGCTCTGATACCACTTGAAAGTGCGTGAGCGTATAGATCTTCTACTTAGTCGTAATGAAATCAATGAAATACGAGATGAAACACAAAGAGTAAATACAAATGAGCTTTGTATTAACCACTGAGACCACAGAGTACACAGAGAATATATGACACGGAAGCATAGACTGTTCTTCTCTACAATACAAGACGACCTATTTATAAGGCTGAAACCCGACTGGCCGAACCTCAGGTTCGGCCACAAGCTTGGAGCTGTCCGAACTCCAGGTTTGCTGGGAGTTCGGACCTAAGAAATCTTGTGTGATCCGTCTTGTATTCGATACTTCACATGACGATCAAGGACCATGTATCAACAGCTCACACATTCCCCCCTCCTCTTCTCCTTGGTTCGGCTAAGAGCCACAACCACCACCACCCGACGCCGCCCAGGTTCCCCCCACTACCTTCGCATCACCACTACCTAACCACCCCATCCAGCGACCGGCAACCGCCACCACCCTGTTGTCATCATCGCCAACCGCCACCACCATCATCATCATCGCCAACCGCCACCACCATCATCATCATCGCCAACCGCCACCACCATCAACATCATCGCCAACCTCCACCACCTTCGTCATTATCATCATCAACCACCACCACCATCACGATCATCTCCATCATCATCCTCCATCACCATCAACACCGATCACCACCACCATGACCTTCACCGATCATCCCCACTCTTTCTCCTTTCTCTTTTTCTATTAACCGAACCTCCCGTCTCCTTCTTCTGATCGAACCAAAACACACACCCATATATATATATATATATATATATTGAGAAATAACAAAAATATAAATAAAGGAAAACAGTCACAGACCCTCGATCCGCCGCATTCTCATTTCCTTTTTTTTTGTGCAAAACAGCCTCATAAGCCATCTTTATACCACCATTACACCACCATCGGACCACCGTAGTACCACCCTTTCACCATCAACGGCTAGTCCACCCGGCCACCTCCCAAACGACTTCAACGTTTGCCTCTAACGAGCACCATAAACCACCGAAAACTAGCCCGCAAAATGTCGTTTTACCTTTCGGGTCAAACTTTTAAAAACTCGATATATTTCGATCGGGTCTACGGAGATAGTCTCTCCTCTTTCGGTTCATCACCTAGCCTAGTGCTAGAGGTAAAAGTCTAAACTTCTCAATTTAATAATTTTCGTTATTCGTTTTTTGATATTTATAAACACCCAAAACGAGTTTTGACACTCCATCCACTAAATATATATAAATAAACAACCCGTCCTAAATACTAAACTAACATTAATATTTAAGAACTTGTGTCACAATATATATTTGACAATCGTTTTGAGGACTAAAAAGGTTATAGACCAAGGGGTATAAAAACTGACTCGGGGACCGTCAAAGTGACACATTGGACTAAAAATATATAAACAAATATATTTTGGACATAAAATATAAGGGATATATTATTGGCTATGTTGTTATAAAAATGTGTTTATTTTTATAAAACATATATATATTTCTAAATACCGAGCGTTTGGACTCATAATTAATAACTAAGTGCTCATATTTTAGATCTCATTTTCTTTAATAACTTAAAATATTTATTTAAAGTTATTACAACCCGTTAATATTTAAGGACTTAAATATTAGTTTTTCGTATCATATTACTTAATGGAATACATATCTTTATCTTTACTACATTATAATACATCTCTTTTTTAATCTCTTAATCTCTTAAAGTTTTAAGAGGTACAATTCAATAAGCAGCATGTATAACACATCAATACACAAAATCTTAAAGCTCTTCAAATCTAAAATTTAGGCGGTACAAGACATCAATTTGAAATTTAAAATCACTATACCCACTTTATCTCATCTGTCAATTCAATTTTCATTTATCTCCTCTGCCATTTTAACTTTCAAGAAACCCTTTCTCATTTATTTTTCTCTATCGTTCTTTGTTGAACTAGATAGAAGATGCATTCCACATCGGCAGCAAGAAGCATGAAGGAGACTACAAGCTTGACCAAAAGAAGCACGAAGGTGACTCCAAATCTGACCACAAGCCGGAGCACAAAGAAGGAATCGGTGATAAGATCAAGGATCCACGGCGGAGACGGTAGTAGCAAGGACAAGTGCGACGAATGTGAGAAGTAAAGGAATAAGGATAACATGAAGAAGAAGAAGGAAGGAGACCACCACGACAACGATAGCAGCAGCAGTGACTTTTCATCTCCCGCCGACTACGATCGATTGGTGTTGGATTTATTGTTTCTGATTTGTTTAACTTCTCAATTTATCCTTTGATTTGGCATTACTTCGATTGTTGTTGGCTTTGTAATTAATTTTTGCGTTGTTGTAATCGATAGATACGAGCACATCACTTGCCTCTGCTCCAATTTTTTCAGATCTCCGTCCTTTTCAACTGTAAGTCCTCTTCCTTAGTTTATCCATTCACGCTGTGTGTTTTTTTTTAATCCGTTTTTTGTTAAACCATGCCTATGCGAGATATAATTTTAACCTAAACGTTTGATTCTTATCGTTTTCGTTATTTCCTTAGGTTGTTTAGTTTGTAAGATTTTTGGGTTTTCTGAATTTCTTGGTTTGTTCTCGATTGTTGCAGTTTTTTCTTTTCTCAAACACAAGTTTTGATTGATATCATCTGATTATTTGATTGTAGCAGTTGTGTGCTTGCCAAATGGTGAGTTAGTGAGGTTGAGAAGTGGGAGCATGGCCTCGGATTCTGCTACCAAGGTTGGACTCGGAGGTATGTTTTTAGGTTTGTGTTTTAGTGTGTATAACTTTCTGAGCTAATGAACTTTGGTTCTCGGATCAGGTTTTTATATTGGAAGGGGTTGCAACTGATGTAAATATCATTTTTTACCTCAATTGGGTCACATAGTTTGTTTTGCACGGACCTAGGCTTCTCATGTTTTCATTTTGTAAGAGATTACCGAGGATACCTAAATCTCATACTTCAAGAACCACTCATCCATTCAGGCATGATTTTGACTTTCTTTTTCTGATTTTTATCATGTCTAATGTGTTTGATCACTTTAGTTACCATTTGTAGGAACATTTGGTTATATTTTGTTTAAAGTTGCTGTTATCTGTTGTATTATGTTCTTTTTAGTCTTAAATTGATAAAGTCGCATTGCAAAGGCATCTAATTTCTGTAGGTTTTTGGTTCAAACTCAAGAGATTTGATATCCATTTTGTTTTTGCAGGTTATGTGGTATCAAAAGTTTTCGTGTATCTTCCATTCAAAGCTCAGTTGAGGAGTATAAAGAGTTGAATATTTATACAAGGTACGAATCCATAAATGGGATCTGGAATTCAATTCAAGATGGGTGGATTGAGGCTTTTGTTTAATTATAGTTCAAAGTTATCACACACTTTGACGCTTATTATATATGCTTTACATGATGTAAAATTATGTGTTATAATATAGTTGGGATGGAAAAATTTAGAAAATTAGATATAAAAGATCATTTATGTGGAGAAGGCTATTAGGAGTAGCATTTTCTCATGGTGGTTTAAGTTTTCACGATAAGAGATACGATGATTTGAAGGTTCGAGTTGAGAAATTGGATGTGGCTAAAGTAAACTACGATCTGATCTAACTTAACTAATTTTCTGATTTAATGTTCCAATTTCAACATCTACATCCATGGTCTAAGACAATATTTTTCATTAGCGAAGTTTGATTCGATTTAGGCTCACTTTTTATCCAAATTTTATTTGAGTTTGTTAATTTTACTGCAAATTAGGGTTGCGGTGCATTCCGGGGAGATGACAAGATCCTTAACTTAAAGCTATAGTACAAAGGCTTGTCGCTTCTCAGGTGACATTTGGATCCTGTAAATCTTTTGTTTTCTCTCTGCGGGAAGTTGCAGCTCAAAGTGTTTTAATCACATGGCGCCATGGATATATATATAGGTGTAGGTATGTCCTTATGTTTATGAAAATATTTAACAAGTATTGGCCATCCATTAGATTCGTGTAATCTGGTTTGCCGTTCATATTCCTGTGAACAATAAATAAAGCAACACAATCTGTATCATAATTGGGTTAGTAAACACATCATTTCGTTCCTCATCTTTTAATTTGTTTACGTACAAATTGGTTAGTTTGGATGTTGTTTGAGTGGATATCAATCTTGAACATCTTTCAAAATTTAATTTGGTGCTAATTTCTAATTGCATAAGTTGTTTTGTGAGATAGTTCAGGCATAAACAATTGAATACTTGATAAGGAAAATAACACCTCAGAGAAGATCGTGATAGGTAACATGTTAGTTTATTATATGAAATTTATATTTGTTTCATTGTTAACGATCAGAAGTCATTGACATGTTTACATATTTTTAAATTTGTATAGTGTGATCTATCTTCAAGTCAGCTACAACTTCAAATCTGATCCACTGGTCGCTGAAGCAGGCAAGAACAATCAGGTTTAACTTTTTTTTATTTGCATATTCATCATCATTTAAATCAGTTTTTAGCTTTTATGGTCAGAGACATACCCTTTTCTTGTTCTATTTAGATGGAACTTGACAGTAAATGCAGGTAGACCTACTTCTAAAGGTTTATATCATTATCGTACAATCCCGATCTCGGTGTGTTCTAATTTAGAATTCTTACTGTGTATGTGTATGTATGTTTCTTTATCCTTCAAAACCACGATCATGATTTTTCTTTTTTTTCTTTTTTGTCTCTATTCTTAACCACTGATGATGCTAACTGTAACTATAATAGTAACTGTTGTATAGAAAGCATATTTAAATTCATGATTTTTTATATTTTTTTACATTTCATCAAGTTATACCATCTGTTTTTCATGTGCTTTTATATGAAGGAAATTCTTGGGCCCAATTACTTCATTGTTAAGGGTCTAAGAGAGATATTAGTTTTTTTTTTGTTATGATATTATCAGAGAAAAATGTATTTAAACGATTATGTTTTTTATATTATATTAACAGTTATATGTTTTATAATTATATGTACTAAAATATAGGTGATGATGAATGCCATGAATGTCCCTTAAAGCATATTGTAGATGACAAGATTCATTCACGCGGGTGAGGTCGAGGTCCGGATTAGATTTTGACTAAATAGCCACATCGATCACGTGACGGTGGACTTAGGTTTGGTGAAATGGAATGAGACTGCATGTTGTTGTACATTCTAAAATAGATTACTTGAAGATTAGATGACCCCTTTAAAGTTTTATTCACTTGCATTCCTATTTTTGTGAAGTAAACCACTCATTGTAGCAAAAGTATGCATGGAAGGTGCAATTAAGGGATATGATGTAAACAAGAACGGAAATAATGACCCATTTCGAAGGTTCTTATTTTCACGATTCATAGTAATGTTAGAATTTAATTTTCAGGATTCATAGCCACTGCCTTAACAGTATATGTAAATTACTTTATAATAATATTTGATTTTTTGAACGATTTCACTAATAAAACCACCAATTTATAACAATATTTGATTTTTTTTGTAACGATTACATTAATAAAACCACCAAGAAGGTGACACAACAAAACAAAGTTAGACTCACACTATGATAACCAATCAATATCACCACCCCTACACCTATATTTACACCACAAGAAGGAGAAGAACGAATATCCCTAATGATCTCATGCCCATTCTACGAGTGAGCATTCAAAATCCTTCGGTTCCGCACCTTCCATATGACCCTAATCGTAGTTGGGTAAATCACCTTGATCTTAGTAGAGTTCTTTCCTCTATCGCACCATTCTTTAATCGAACATAGCATATCCTTAATAGTACACTCTAATCTTATAGGGGCTTTGCACTATTGTAGGATACTCTACCAAACTCTACCAATCATAATTGTAATAAATGTTGATATATAAACACAAACATTTTTATTTTTGACTTATGTTCGTTATTATCTTTTTGAGTTCTATAAGGTTAGGTAAATTAGGTCGATGATATGAATGAGAAAACTAACAGACGTACAATGAAATATATATCACGAGAGTATTTATAAAATAACAAAAAAACAAATCGTTAGTTGTTACCGCCGCCGAATGCGCATGTACCGCATTATAAACTGTCATTAGGACGCGTCGCGCTAACAGAAACGAATACCACGATGTAAATTGCCATGCCATTGTAAAGCGCGAACAAATAACGTATAACGCACTATAAACTATCGCCGCCGCAACGCGCGGGCACTATGCTATTACTGATATCTTAAAACTATGTTGATGACTTCTATCTTAAAACTCTTTTTGTTTTAAATTACTATGTTTGTGACCAATATCTATTTCAATTCGGCTGTTTGCTATTATTTGTTTGAATTCTACAAGAGTAGATAAGCTAAATCGATGATACAAATGAAAAAACCAATATACGTACATTCGAAGATATATCACGAGGGTATGGATAAACGAACAAAAATCAAGTACTGCGTTCCTTGTTTCCCAAATGAATTCCCAAACTGTTGTGTGGCCATAACGAGCGAACAAATGACGAATAATGCTTATGTACTGTCGCCGCCGCAACGCGCGGGTACATTACTAGTATATATATATATATATATGTATATATAATATTTTCCGGACGTTGGACCTAAAAATATACGGTGTTATATTTTGAACTTGCTCAATGTGAAACTATATATTGTTACAAATATATTTTCCTAAAAGTGTTAAAAACACATCAGATATCTCATTCTAATATTCTTCTTATTTTCTAAATATAATTTAGAAAAACTATTTGATATAACACAAACGTAATAATATTTACGGAGTTAAAAATTAATTATCATAACAATCATTTGTCAGATACTTGTATCGTATACCGGCAAAACCAACTAAATTTCTGAAAATATAAAGGCTTATATTTTTTCTAAAACCTTGAGAATATTGAAACATATATCATTTCTATAAGTTATATATATTTATTTATATAAATATTTCTATGACTTATATAATTATTATCCATAATTATGAACTCAAGCTTAAGATATATAATGTGACCTGCAAATAATAAAATACTTTATTATTTGCCTCGATGTTCAAAACTTAATATAAATATATATTCTCATAACCTTAAATAATTATATGATTTATAATTATTTCTACAAGTTACGGGTATGTTTATCCATTAACCATTACAAACGTGGGAATTGTCAAGGTTGGACGTTTACGTGCATAGTGTTTACTAATAATACTACTAAATTAAGTTATGCACATGTATATACGTATATATATATACGGTTCAAGTATAGGTTTGACCTTAGATTTTTGATGGGTTGTCACAATATAACCCTGCGGAATTAAAGTTATATTTCACTTTACTTGAGCTGATTTTAGTTCTCTTGTATAAGTATGGTAACAACGAAGTAAGAAATACTCGGCACTATTTGCATTAACTCAAAGTTACACTATTACAAGGTGATCAAGAACCGTGTGTAAAACTAGAGCTAACTAATGCAATATATAGTGCAGATGAGATCAATGACAGCCATTGATCTCGAACGATTTAATCTAAACCGTTAACTACAAAGTCAAATACAAACTACCAACAGAATAAACTTCGACAATCGGAATATCTTGAGTGTTGACAGCAACAACCTATTTTAGGAGAGCAACTTTGATAGATTTGGAAGCAACCGAGAAGCTTTTGCAGGATTGGACTACTGAAAAGACATCTCAGGAAAAGTCCGGTTGAACTCATTATCTGGTGGATAATCGAGTTCACCTAGAATATTCGCTATCAGACAAAAATGCTTCTTCCGCTTGAACTGCCGGTTCCACTTGAAGTTGAGACTTTCGCTTCAACTTCAACTTCAGCTAGAAAACATCAAAACTGGCTTTCAGCCGGAGATCTCCAAAGCGATATTCCTTACAATCTCCCCCTAAGCTGTTACTGTCAAATTATTCTTCAACTTCGAAGTCTATCTTCAAATACTGACTGGTACCCCAAAATTATCTTCTCCTTGACTTATTTGTCAAAGGATTTGATGCCTGAATTATAGCTTTGTTAGCTCAGTATCGGTAAGACTCGTAAGATATTCCAACGTGAAGTTGTCACTCATCAGATATCTCACCATATGAGCTGTTTTCGGACATATCTGATTCATCTACATCGGTGCCTTCTAGGTTGGTGACAATGCGGATTATGGGTTCATTTGCTCTGGCTGACTCAGATCGATCTGGTAATGTGCTTGTGCCTCTTTTGTACATGACAGCAGGTGGGTGTCCTGATTCATACCTTTTTAGGGCATTTGCTTTTTCTACAATCAGTCTGTTTTGCTCACTGAGTGTTTCTTCAGTGAGAGCTCGACGTGATCTATCCTTTTCAGCTTCCTTCTTCAGTTGTTCCTCTTCTATTTCCTCAGGAGTCAGTTTCCTCTTTCCCTTATCTTTGTCAGAGGGTCCCGGTTGCTCAGTGGCAGCAGGTCCTTGAGGTGTTGTCACATCAGCATCAACATCATCTCCTTATAAAACATATATATATTTCTAAATACCGAGCGTTTGGACTCATAATTAATAACTAAGTGCTCATATTTTAGATCTCATTTTCTTTAATAACTTGAAATATTTAATTAAAGTTATTACAACCCGGTAATATTTAAGGACTTAAATATTAGTTTTTCGTATCATATTACTTAACGGAATACTTATATATATATATATATATATATATATATATATAATATATATATATATAATATTAATTCCGGACGTTGGACCTATATATATACGGTGTTATATTTTGAACTTGCTCAATGTGAAACTATACATTGTTACAAATATATTGTTATAAATATAGTCATTAACCTAAATATTTATTTGCACGATAAATATTTCAAACGGGCTTTCCAAACAATACAAACGGGAATGTTATGTCAAGACTCGACCAGAATCATTTGGGTAACCGAACACTATCCAACTGAAACAGTACCTTAAAACCGTCTTATTAATTATTATTAGGACACGGTTTAGTTGCAACGTCCAGCGCGATACAGCTTTCATCACTATCTCGAATCAATTGAGTTTCACGGCCCCTTTCTTTTAAACTGTGTTAAATACTATGGGGGAGAAATCATGATCAAACAAATCTTTTTACTTGATATTATGGTACAACTGTCACGCCTTATTGATTATCTGTACTTTCATACCCCTTCATAGTAATTTGTTATATAACCTATTGCTATAAATCCCACCCACAATTGATTTCAATTAGTTCTTGTCACGAAACGATAACTAGTGAATAGATCTATTTGGGTTGACAAACGTGTCCTATCTGGTCGCTCCAGTTCTGACACACGCGTAACAAGTCTGGGGGTACATGTCAGTTATTCTATGCCATTGGTATTTCTTAGAAGAAGTTACCATAGGTGGGTAAATCTGTTAGTGTTTGAAATCAAGGTGCAGGTAGATCAATGCAACGACGAGTAACCATTATAATATCTTGAACATCATCAACTGTTTTACAAATGCATTTTGTAGAATCCTAAACCTGTGAATTCACCACAGTATGTTGACCTTTTAAACTCATGTATTTCTCAGGTAACCAAGCCAGATTGTATGCAAATGGGACGTCAAACTATAGGGCCTGCATTTTGGAATCATATATGAAATAACTTATGAAACATTTGCCTATTAAATCCTTGGTAGAAACGATTTCAATACTTAACTTTTTATCATGTTTCCTATCTTAACATTTCCGAAACAAATTCTATTTCAGTATTGTAAAACAACGCCGTCTTAACATATTTTTCCGCTGCAACTTTGATGACATACTTGATTTTTTTTTTCAAACGTATATTAATTTGATAGAGGTCGTTCTATGTATCCACGACTATGATCCATGACGTCACACGCCTCCGTGTCCGAAAGTTCAGGGTGTGACATATATTTACAAGTAAAGGGTTCTTGTTTAGTTAAAGTCTAACTAATTTTCGATCCTACATGGTATAACCTTAGTAAACGGGTCTGCTAGATTTTGATCTGTTTGAATCTTGTTTATAATGATGTCATCACGTTCCAAACATTCCCGTATATAATGGAACTTTTGAAGAATTTGCTTCGTACTATGATGCGATATTGGTTCCTTTGCTTGAGCAATGGTACCAGTCTTGTCGCAAAATATTTCGATTAGCCTTTGCATACTAGGCACAGTTCTGAGATCAGTAGAGAACTTCTTTATCTAAGTGTCATCCTTTTCAACATCTAATGTTGCTATGTATTATGATTCTATAATGGACTATGACACTACACCTTACATGGTACTCTTCCAAGTTATGGCTCCACCGTTTAGGGTAAAGACATATCCCGTTTGTGATGGAGAATCATCTCGGTCAGTCTGAAAACTTACCTCTGTGTAACATCTTACACTAAGTTCTTCTTTTACTCCTCCATTTATCATAAATACATCCCTAGTTCTTCTTAACTACTTTACGATGTTCTTTACAGCAGTCCAGTGACCCTCACCAGGATTTTGCTGATACATGCTTGTCATACCCAAAGCGTATGACACGTCTAGTTTAGTACATAGCATAACATACATTACAGAACTAATAACACATGCATAATGAACTCTTTTCATATCCTCTTTCTGCTCGTCCATATGTGGACATATTGCTTGCTCAGCACAATTTCAGTTGCCATAGGCAAAGATCCTCTCTTGGAATCTTGCATCGAGAAGCGTCACAATACCTTGTCGATATATGTACTTTGGCTTCCCAATTAGCCTTTTCGACTTATCTCTATTAATCTTTACTCCTAGAATATAATTTGCTTCGCCTATATCCTTTATTGAGAAACATTTCTTTAGCCAAGACTTTACGTCCTGAAGCATAGGAATGTCGTTCCCAATGATAAGTATGTCATCCACATACATGATCAGAAATGTGACAGAGCTCTCACGTGCCTTCTTGTAAATAGAGGGCTCATCTTCATTCTTGATAAAACCAAACTCTTTCATCTTTTGATCAAAAGGAAGATTCCAGCTTCGAGATGCTTGTTTCAATCCATATATTGATTTGAAAACCTATTCACTTCCAACAATGCAAACACCGGGTGGAAGTTTAACCAAATCTCAGACTTGGTTGTCATACATAGATTGCATCTCAGTTCCCATGGATTCTAGCCATTTCTCAGATTTAGAACCTCAAGATGCAGCCTTTTAATGTTAGAGTATGAATCCTTGTGTGGTTGTTACTGTGCGAATAGATTAATAGACTAGAGTTTCAATGTATGTATGGATGTCAACTAACCAACCACTGAACCATTGCTTCGCTGGGTCCAGCGAACCATTGGTTAGTCAGCTTACTGGTTCACTGGATTACTCCTATAAATAGGACTGGTTAGTTGATCATCTTAAAGTTTTGGTCATTTTATCTGATCTGGTCTCACTACGTCAAAAAGTGGCTTTGGCCACGGTTTTTTTTTAACGCATAGCCACTGTTTTGTAAAAACGTGGCCAAAGGTAAGAAATACTAGTTTTAGCCACACATATTTTGTACCCGTGGCCAAATATATAGCCTTTGGATCCTTTTAGCCACGTAATTTTCTGTTTATGTGACAACAACAATTAGGTGCAGTGGCTTTAGCCACTGTTTTACAAAAACATGTGGTACTTATTTGTCACGCTTAAAAAAAGTGGCGAAATGCACCAAACGGCCACGAAACTTTTATGAATTTTAATTCGTGTGACCAAAAAGGAATTTATGGCCACGTTTAAATAATGTTGTGTGACGGAAGAGTAGATTTTATTACTTAGTAAATTTAAAAAACACAAAACTATTAAGTATATATTATGCGTGGCTAAATGTGAGCAATGGCCACACTTTTTACTTAGTTATGTGGCTAAAATCTAGTACATATGGCCACTGTTATTAGGTTGTGTGACTAAATAGTAGGTTGTGAGTGACAAAAATCTATTACCTATGGCCACATATATTAACCGTGCCTAAATAGTAGCCAATTTTAATTAGTTAATTATCTGTGGCGAGGGCGGATATATATCATTAATAGAGGTCAAATCTTTATCTACCACCTCGAGTTTCGGATATAAATCATATAATTAATTAATTAATTGTCGATCATTACCATATACGCCGTTAGCTCTCTCAGCTCTCTATTTTTGGTTTCTCACCACTCTCTGAAAATGTGACATTTGTGTCCTCTGAATGTGGAAGATAGCCCCGAATACAGTAAGTAATCATCTAAATGACTGAAATTCAAATGCTTTAATGTGGAATTCGCGTCTCTGATTTGGTTATTTTTCTTGAACAGGGGAAGAAGATTTTAGTCTGTTTACTTTGGTGATCTATCACCTAGGGTATTTTGCGAGCCTCAATGGTGGGATACAATACATCGATGGGAGGGTTCGCTACTTCGACGAGGTGGACATTAACTCCTTCTCGTTCGATGACCTAGGTCAAATGGTGTCTGACCTAGGTTATGACTTGAACAATTTCGACCCCTACCTGAGGATCCCAGGTTTGTCTCTGGATTTTAGACTGGTTCCATTCACTGATGATCCAAGGGATGTTAGGGCCTTGGCCCTGCACGTCATGGACGAGGAGGTCATATCCATCTACCTAGATGGAGATGTTGAGGTGTCTTCCTCCTCCTCCCCCCCCCCCCCCTGAAGGTTGCTTACCCATGGACATGCCGATATGCCGATTCAAACAATTTCTCTAATGGGAGCATGTTTTAAGTTTATGTTGCTTTTTTATTATATATATATTTATAATTAATTAACTGATATCACATCTTTTGGATTATATATGTAATTAATTGTTGATGTGTTATGCATCCGATGTGTCTTTTGACTCGATCTTCTTCCTGGAGAATTCTAGTTCATCCAGTTGTCTTCTACATATATTAGGTTGTGTGACTAAATATTAGTGTATAAGGAATTGTTTCATGGACGAGGAGGTCATATCCATCTACCTAGATGGAGATGTTGAGGTGTCTTCCTCCTCCTCCCCCCCCCCCTGAAGGTTGCTTACCCATGGACATGCCGATATGCCGATTCAAACAATTTCTCTAATGGGAGCATGTTTTAAGTTTATGTTGCTTTTTTATTATATATATATTTATAATTAATTAACTGATATCACATCTTTTGGATTATATATGTAATTAATTGTTGATGTGTTATGCATCCGATGTGTCTTTTGACTCGATCTTCTTCCTGGAGAATTCTAGTTTATCCAGTTGTCTTCTACATATATTAGGTTGTGTGACTAAATATTAGTGTATAAGGAATTGTATTCAAACACAATCACTACTACAAAAACTGCCTTTCTTGACGTGCATTGCGCGTCAAGAAAGGGCCTTCTTGACACGCAAATCCGCGTCAAGGAAGCCGGGGTCAAGAAGCTTCTTGATGCGCAAAATGCGTGTCAAGAAGTTCTTGACGCGCGAACGATGACGCGCATTTTATGACGCGCAATGCACGTCATAAAATGCGCGTCAAGGAAGCCCCCGCCATAAACGGCGATGACACGCATTTTTGCGCGTCAAGAAGGTTTTAAAAAAATTAAAAAAAAATTATTTGTTTGTAAATCACTAATTTCAACATTAAATGACAATTAACCTCAATACAAAATACAATACACTTACAACAAAATAATGCATTTTATATATATAAATAGTAAACAATTACAAACTTAAAATGAATTTACACAAAAAAATAAACTATAAACTAAATACATAATATAAACACTATCCTATCACAATACTTTACTAGTTGTTGCTGCTGCTGCTGTCATTAGTTGCTTCACTCCAAATTGTTGGGACTGTGCCAAATTTTCAGTTGAGGTCTTTGTAACATAGCATAATGTGAAGGCAGCTTGTAATTTGTTACCTGCATTTTTTATGCATAGTGCTTTTACAATTCAGAAGTAACCAAGTCTGTATATATAAGATGGCTTAATGGGAAGTGGGAGAATAACTTTAAATTGCTGCTGATTAGTGACTATACTCACACTAAAATGATTAGGATTTGGGCTTGGCTACATATAAGGTATACTCACCCATTGACCACTAGTTGGAATAATGTTGTTGTTCTTGGAAATTTAATGATTCTTCTGTTAGATGAAATTATGCTCAGATCAATTAAAGTTGCTGCTGGTACCATGACTATGTTTATTGCTGTTATAAATCAGGCCAGCAGTCTCTATTTTTTAATGGTTCGTGGTGTTAATTGGCTGCTGTTGTCAGCAGTAATGAGCTTGGGCTGCTGTGGGTCACCTGCTGTAACAGGATTACTATTGTTTACATTTATAGTTGTTGTGGGTTATATACTGCTGTGAGGGGCTGTTCTACTCATTTATGGTGTAGGTTTGGGTGCACTAAGAGTTGCATAAGACTTCTGATGAGTAGATATTTTACTGATGTTGGAAATGGATTTACTTATGGCAAGTATGGTCTAGCAATGATATATGATGCTGCTGATGGGTTAGTTATTGTCGGGTCATATTTCATTTCTTTGGCTGTTGGGTTCAGTCTCACAACTGGATTGGATGCTTCATTGTTGCAGGCCAATAGAATTCTAGTTTAGCTTATAAGCTACTGCAGCTTGGCTTCAAAAGGTTTCCTAAGTAAACAAGAAATATTTAAGATGTTACTGGGTTGGATCTATGTGGATTTGGTTGCGGGATTAAGAACTGCCAAAATTCCTTACAAACTACCATGGGCAATTAGGTCAAATAACCAACCATCACAATAGAAATTCATTCTGACTTCTTTAAAGATTGATTTTCATTATCAAACTCAACAAAAGCAATACCTGGTTTTGCATAAATCATTCTGGCTTTCCATTTCGGTATGTAGCCTGCACATGTTTGTGAAATCCATCAAATTAGTAAAAAATTGATCACATACAGGTAAACTTTAATTATCTTCCATTTAAAAATTATAATTATTGTTTCTTGATCATATTTATAATGTTAATTGTGTGTAAAACTCAAGAAACTTACAGCACAGGTTCCATTGTTGTCGTTTCTAACACCATTAGTAGCTTGTGGACCATGCCTCTTCTTTTCAGCTGTATATTAAGATTTAAATGTTCAATGATCAATGATCAATGACAACAAGTTAATATTACAATTTAATCAATTGAACATGCAGCCAAGAGGGGTACTAAAGATAAAGAATCAAGCAACATTCCCAAGGTTAAAAATGTGGTGTAAATCTTGTAACACTCAAGATGTTGGCATGTTGCACAGGCAAAGTAGACCATCTACTTCATATAATCAGATTAGCTTACACTATAACAACTATTGTCATCAGATCACGCCTGAACTTTGTAATAAGTTGTAAATAAACACTTTAGAGTGACAATTTTCTAGTTTATCCAACAAGACATGACGTTGAAACATTTAAGCAATCACACGCAAAAGGTGCATAAAATACAAAGAACACATACCAACAACAATGGTGCATAACAATTTCCTGCAGTAGTCTGATTCACTTCAAAATCCCAGTCAGCTCTGTAATCTCAAATCTGCCACAGAGAATTAAGTTTAATTATGACCTATGTGTTTCTTTTAGAAGCAGATGTTTGATGGTATTAAATAATATATTGAGTGACATGGTATTAAAAATAATGGCAAAACAAACAATAATATGAACATATATTTCTTTACCAAGTACTGAAAGAATCTGAAAATGTGACCTGCCCATTACGTAGGTAGACTGGCATTTGAAATTGAAAGCATGGGACTGGTTCAGGCTATCTGAGTATCTTCCTGGTGTACAGAATTTAAGGACATGGTGTGAAAAGCTACCATGTTGGTTTTTCTCTAACTATATGGGTTAGACTGAATAATGTGTCTTTTTCATATCGCAAACAACGTCACCTGCAGATTAGAATTTATCAGATGTGTGTTAAAAAAAAGGTACCTAAACAAACCATTCATGATATTGATCCATAAAGAGAGGAAAATGATAGCATTAATCAAGAGTCTCAAGCAAACATATCTTCCAATTGGTTTAATGGATGAAAGATTTCAAAGTTTTCCTCTATCTCAAAGAAAAGACACGATTAGTCAGTACAAATGTATATTAGTATATATTACTTTACTTTTGTAACAATTCTGCAACAAAGATTACAGACCAATGAACACAGATTTATGAATACTAAAAATTCTACTGCGGTAAATGATGTGAATTAATTCAAATCTATCAAAAATCAGAGAAGATAAGAGTCAAAAGTCTTACCCTATCCTTCTCTTCTTTGATCGGAAGCCACCTTTCATTTACCATTTCTGTTAGACGTTTCCTTAGCGGCTCTTAAGCAACGATCATCGCACATGAACACAAATGACTACAAAAATGATAAGAAATAAGTAACCAAGAAAACTGTAATTTTGACAGCAGAGATAAATATGTTGTAGAAAAATGGGTTGCATGCATAGAAACTTTTGTGTGTTATCGTAAATATGCAAGCAAAGTATGTCCAGAAATTCAACCCATCATAAAATTTAGTAAAGGCGTTATAAGCTACAAAATTACCATGAAAGATTGCTTTCCTATAAAATTATAGTCGATAATCACATAAGAACATCATTCACATAATCCAGCTAATGTTCACATCCATCAGTTGACAAACTTCTATAACTACTTCAAAGTTGCAACAGATTGAAGTTATTAAGACCACATCCATTTTGATCATAATCATCAAAAGTCAGGATAACATACAAAACTGTAATGTGATTGACAAACTTGAATTAAAATCGTTTTCTATCGTCCTGAATCCAATGTCCATGATCAAACCAACAGACAATTGAATGATTGAATGTATTTGAAGGATACAACAGCCAAATTCCAGGCAACATTAATCACTATGAACATTACCAAGCACCGATTACAAATGAAAGCAAAATCTTCAATGCCGCGATTATTGAATTTAGTTCTAATGCAGTCATTCAAACTATAGTAACATAACAACAGAGGAACATTAAATCACATGATTAATTGATTACATACAAGCATTTACAGTGAGAACACAAAATGAACAAATATATTGCCTATTTTAACATAGATCTGGTAGGAAATTAACCTGAACATCATCCTAGGTCCAGCAGTTGAACAGTAAAACATCGTTGTGAGACCTTCCGTCTTCAGCAAGTGGTGGTAGGACCTTCTTCTAACAGAAAATGGAATCGAGAACAAATTTGATGCATAAAAAAACAACGTATAAAAAAAGTGTGATTATAATTCAAGAGCAGATTGGCTAACCTTGGATTGGAAGGGGATTTTTGAAGAACTGAAGCATAAATGTGGGGAATCGTCCTTATCTCCTCACACAGATGTAATGTCAATTTTGTTCTAACAAATTGTTCAACAAATTGAAATATCTCGTGAAACGAACACAAAAAGGTCTCTGAACCGGCAAAAACCAAAACCATAAAAGATAGAGAAGGAGAATAGCGTACCAGAGGATTGTGTAGCAGATGGACTTCACTGTAGAGCGGCGGAGAACGGCGGCGATGGATTTGAGTTCAGCAGCGGTCATTCGAGATGGATTTGTTGAGTTTGAGTTTCCGGCGGCGTAGTGGAGGAGGGCGTCGAGCACTGGTGCCGGCGGCGTAGTTTGAGTTCCGGTGGGTCACCGGTCGAACAATGCTACGAAGACGATTGCTACGAAGAGGAAGAGATCGAGAGAGAAAGTGACGAGCGGTGATGAAAATATTGGGGGAGAAGACCGAGTGTTTTGGGGGAAAATAGGGGCTGAAATTTGAAAATTAGGGCAAAATATTGGGGGGAAATTTGGAGCCAAAAATTAAAAGACGACACTTTCTTCTTGACACGCGGTTTTTATATGTCCTCCGTGTTTTTTTTTTGAAATATGACAGAAATTCTTGACACGCAAAAATGCGCGTCATGAATTCTTAGGAATTACATATAATTGACATTTTATTTTGACACTTCAGTTTTTGCACGTCAAGAATTATCGAGTGTCATCGTTCGCATGTCAAGGAAGGCAGTTTTTGTAGTAGTGAATGATTTTAATTCACTAGATAATGGGTTTAAATACATGGGAATATCCTATAGACTACGATCAGAAATAACAACTTTGGTTATTTATAGTATATATAGTTCATCCTGGAGAACTCTAGTTTATCTGATTCCTCCTGAAGAACTCTAGTTCATCCTGTTCTATTACTGAATAATTATTCTTGATCCTGATGAACTCTAGTTCATCCGGTTCTATTCTTCTTCTTCTTTAATGAATAACTAAAATTGATCATGTTTAATTATAAATCATCTCAGTTCGCCAAGGAAGTGAAACAGTTGTCTAAAAATGTCATCTGGTTCTGTTCATCTGCTCTCATTCCAGATGAACTCTTCTTCCTAAGGAATTCTAGTTCATACGGTTTTGTTCTTGTTCCAATTTACTGAAGATTAAAATCTATCCAGTTTATAAATCCTATCATCCACTATTAGATAATCAAAAAATTATAAATTGTAGCAAACAAGGCTTGAACTTGGGTCAGTCAAAAGAAAGGAACACACTACAAACCATTGAGACTGAAGTGTTAATTGGTTATATTTTAACTAGAACTTATTTAATTACTCCCATCACATAAGTAATAATTGATAAACAAAATTTGCGTTGCCAAAGGTAATAAATAGACACGGTAAAAACTGGATTTGCGTGGTAAAGGTAAAAAATATACATGGTTATCTTGGCCTGACGTTTCCACTTCTTCCCACCATAGCTGGTAGCGTGTCCTGTCTGCCTTTAAATTTCCACTTTTTCGCTACCAAAATCTTCTGTACGAACGTATTTCCTGATCATCAAGAAAAAAACTTCGATCGATTAATGGTTGTCTTTGGTAAACAATGGAGGATTAGGGGTGTTAATGAACCAGCGCCCTACTACGGCAAGACTCCCCGTAAGTGTATTTTCACTCAACAATGGTAGCAAGTTTTTATTTTTAGGGTTTTATGTTTTTTAGTTACTTACTTTCTACTCTGCATTTGGGGTTTTTACAGGTGGTCGGAGGTTCACCCTCAAGATCCATCACTGCGGCGATTTCCACCGGAATGCTGCCGGCCAGGATGTGTGGAAGGGAAAGGTAGATTATGTCGACTATGTTGACATTCGCATATTTGATTTTCATGATCTGGATCAAATGGTGCAATACCTAAAGCACACATCGATTGGCTATTTCCTCATTAGCTGGAGGATCCCACCTCTGTCCATCACATACGGGCTTGAGTACGCTGATTTCATCACTTCCGAAGTTATAAGGGAGACGAAAATTCATCTCCAGGGACCAGAGGGGGAGAGAGAGCTGGATGTGTATTTAATCCGGAACAGGGATTCCACCTACACCTCCGAGTTGTGACCGAGATTGCCGCCTGGTCAAAAGCTGTTTCTAGTTGACAGCAGCAGCAGCAGCTTCTTTGATGATGAAGAATATATGTCGGATGCTAGGTCTTAGCTAGTTAGATAGATCTTTGTATAGGATCTGATGAAAATCTTTATATAAAGATCAAATATATATATATATATATATATATATATATATATATATTAAAGTTTTTGTTAACTCTTCCTCATGTTTTGTTTTGGTTAACCCCATTAATATTATAGATAGATTTTATCTCAATCATTAAAGTTGATTTTATTCTAAATTTGATTGTTGCAAATAGATTTTATTGTGAACCGATGTGATTTTTATTTTATTGTGAACTGGTTAACCATCCTGGAGAACTTTAGAACTCTATTTTACCCGGTTCATCCTGAAGAACTCTAGTTCATTTTCTCTCAATACTCATGAACTCTTCTTCCTGAGGAATTGTAGTTCATCCAGTTTTGTTCTTCTTCCAATTTAGAAGTAAAATTTATCTTGTTTATAAATCATCTCATCCCACCATATCAAAATGCCAACATATACTAACATAACATATGAATATATACTTCATGTAAGATCACAGTTATGAGTGAAACAGAGGTCTGCTATGATTCATTGAAAATGTGTATGTTATTATAATAGAAGAAAACTGGTTAACCATCCTGAAGAACTTTAGAACTCTAGTTTATCCGGTTCATCCTGAAGAACTCTAGTTCATCTTCTCTCAATCCTCATGAACTCTTCTTCCTGAGGAATTGTAGTTCATCCGGTTTTGTTCTTCTTCCAATTTAGAAGTAAAATTTATCCTGTTTATAAATCATCTCATCCCACCATATCAAAATGCCAACATATACTAACATAACATATGAATATATACTTCATGTAAGATCACAGTTATGAGTGAAATGGAGGTCTGCTATAATTCATTGAAAATGTGTATGTTATTATAGATGAAAAGTGTATGAATAAAACTGTAACAACTATCATGTTAACATACAAACTGGAACAACTTATGCAATGGTACACAAATACAGGGATCAACTCGTCTTCCAGCCAAGTTCGTCCGGTTACCATCTTGTTCTCCTCTTCAATAGCATGTAACCGAAATTTGGCCCTATGAAATAGGAGACTTTCATGATAGGTCCGGGTCACTATTCTGTTCTCAGTATCACCAATCCTAACAATATCTCGTATCTTATCTTCAGAAAGCCCATTTAGAGCATCTTCTAAGCTTCTAATTGTCTCGCCATGTTCACTGGTGAAAATGTGATACATGTCTGTTTCTTTCTTATACTCCCAGTTGGTCACCTGTTTTCTCTTAACCACATGAAGTCTGTTAGTTATCATTATTAAATAGATTCGGTCTTTGTCAGCCTGGCTCCATTCTGGATCTGGAACTGTACTATGCCTTGTGAATGACCCATCATCTCTATAGACTACCAAATTTCCATCCTTATCAACTTTAAGCGTCAAAACAGGATTGTCAATGCTGCATTGTGTGGCTTCATCTACTTCCCCATAGAAGTCATCCAAATACATCTTTATCCTTAGCATTAAGAAGTCCTCTTTTGAACACGTATCCTTCATATCACCACGTAACTGTCTAACATCAAGCAACTCATGGTCAACGAGGTTGTCCATAGCTTCTTCAGCTGTAAACTTTAGTACCTCATCTGAACTGGTTGTGAACAGGTATATTTCGCTTCATCATCATACCTCCAGGAGATTATTCTTCTCCTTTCAGCATGGATATCTCTGTATTCATCCTCCTCATTGATCACTTTTCCTTTTCCCTTCTTAGCCACTGACTTCATTCTCTTGGTGAGTGGTTTTTCTGGTGACTTGGGTGGAGATAAGGGTTTTCGGGGTTTGTTTAGGTGAGGATATGGATATGGAAGAGTATGTTCGATTCTAGGTTGTGGAACAATGGGTGTGAAGTTGTCTGTTCTAAACTTTGCTGGAAGAGGATTTAATGTTACAGGTTTAGGAGGCTTTACAGGTCTACTAGTTCTAGGAGGGTCGTTTCTTCTGGGTTGCTGTGAGGCTAGAGTTCTGTTCAGATCAGAAAATGCACCTGGTGGTATTGGTTCACCTGTAACCTTTGAGATTTTGTTCGGTTAAAGTATGGTATTTGAATATTTGATTCTTAAGCTATTAATACCAGAAGGATTGATCTTTTTTGGGTCCTCCCCCCTCAGCTTAATGAAATAGCATTTGAGAAGTTTGCGTTCTCCTTCCTCTGTCATAGGGTTTTCTAGGATCATCTGTATCTCTTTTTCCCTTTTTATCTTCTCCTGCCTTTCATCAGTATCTATCTTTTATCTTCAGTTTTAATTCACCATCCTCTTGAACAACCCTAGACATCATATCGCCTAACTGATTAGCAGTCATTAAAATTTGCTTGTTCAAGAGTTGCCCATCCCCTGGCTATGATAATATCTCTGAACTTCCAAAGGAGTTTGGCATTCTGAGGGATTTTTGCCAGTCTGATCTTTTCTTGTTGAGCTTTAATCTCCTTGTCAGATTCTGAGGCCATTCTTTTTTTTCGTGTCTCCTTGTCAGAGTCCATCATTGCCATTTTGTCATCAATAGACCTTCTCTTGATTTCCTTTATCAGACCCATTATTACTTTATCATTTGAATAATGCAGCATGTCTCCTTGTAGTTTGAATGCCAAGGCCATGTCTCCCTCCCTTTTTATTTGTTCAGCTTTCTCAGCATCTGTAAGTGCCTGTTTTATCATGTTTACCTCATCTTCTGGGAGAGATACCTATTGATCATGAATGAATGTTGGAGGCTTTGTCTTCTTAACAGCTGCAAACACCTTGTCAAAATCTGATTGGTACTAGGGCATCACCATTTTTCCTTTCCTGAATCTGATTACTTCAGCAGAAAAATCATTCTCATCAGTAGGTTCAGTCTTTGGCTCAACAGGCTTTATCTCTTTAATATGTGCAAACACCTTGTCTTTGACTCTGTCTTCTTCAACATCAGCTTCAACAACCTTTTCTGTTTTAGGAGTATCAGGGGGAGCACAAGGGTTTAAAAGAGGACTGATGGGTAGAGATGGATCACTAGGCTTTAAAAGAGGAATGATGGGCAGAGATGGAGCACTCTTTAACCCAGTGCAGTTAAGAGTATTCCTAATCATCATTTTTCTCATGAAAGATAGAGCTTCAGGAGCTTTCTCCACATTTGTGGTTTGTAGATCACTCATCAAACTTGTGATAATCTGATTATCAGCAGTCAACTGCACCGGATGAAGTTGTTCAACCGGATCAACTTGACCCAATGAAGTTGTTCAACCGGATCAACATGGCCTTCTTCCTCTGGATGAACTTGTTCAACCGAATCAACTTGTTTAACCGGATCAACATGGCCTTCTTCCTTCGGATGAAGTTGTTCAACCGGATCAACTTGTTCAACCGGTTCAACATGGCCTTCTTCCTCCGGATGTAGTTGTTCAACCGGATCAACTTGTTCAAGTTCATCAACATCTGAGGAAGACACCCTGTGCAAGATCCTATTTTAAATTAAATCTAGTTTGACATGTTAATTTCATTTCAACGTATGGTTGACAACCTTACCTATCAGTGGCTTTCACAGATAGTCCTGCCTTCAACCGTTCGATTTCTTCTCCTTGAGCTCTCACAATTGCACGGAGAGGTGCCAATTCATTTTTAAGTTTTGTACATCGAACCATCAATTCAGTATGTGTCATGCTTCTCTAAACTGGCGTGTTGCGAATATCTTTGAGCAAAGAAGAGCAAACAAGCCGACCTTGTTCATGCTCAGCACCCATGGTTTCTTGGCACCTGGGATTCCTATTGTCAATTAAAGGTTCCTGAATAGGTTCCCTGACAGAAACAGTTGCCGTGGATTGGGTCTTAATGATGTTGGCACTGTTCTCAGGGTCCAGTGAGACTTCATGAGTAGTGTCAACCCTTTCCACCTGACTTGCTTCATCACTACTGCAAGTCACCTTATCAGCGGAATGTGGGTTGGGTGATTGAACCAAGTCCAGTAGTATATTCCCTGTAATAAGGGTTGGGGAATCTACTTCATGTGGCCTAGGTGATATATCACCCTCATTCTGAGGTAGTCCTATGGAGGGTGTAGGTAAAGGAGACCTAGTCCTCTTCCTTTTGGGTGATTGTGGAGTGCGTGTGGTATTTTTGGGTGTGGTTTTTGATATGGACATCCTCTTCCTTTTGGTGGGAATTTGTATATCAGTGGAAGAGGATGGTCGATCTGGTGTGGGCTCAACACTTATTGGTGTAACAATGTTTTCACTAGGAGCAGTTTGCTCAGGAGCAGTCCTGGCCTTAGGAATAGGGTGTGATGTGTCTTTAGAAGAAAAACAGTTTTGTTCACTTGCATGTTAGAAAATGTTTATTTGTAAAAGAGTTTAGTTCAAGATGTTGATCAAAGATTTGCAGATTTGGAAATTCACAATTGAGAATGTGTTGGATGAATCTGGGGTACATGTAAAATATCCTTTTAGGTTTTAGATTTTCCAGCATTCCATAAAATATCATTTTTTAAAAGTTAAAGTTGAGCCCATTTACCAATCCATGAAAAGCGGATGATTGAGGTGCAGCAAGTTCATCCCATGCAGTTTTCTTGTGAGATAGGCAATGGAGAATGGTATGAGGAAGATATCGCCAAACATAGGGTAGTTATCCCTTTTTGATGGTCCCAGAAGTTAAGTCACCCCCATACCTAATTGCTTCGTACATCTTCAAGTACAATTCAGACTTGTAATCAGGATCACCTCCTGCATCATTGAATTTCAGATGCTTCCGGATCATTTCTTCAGTCAAACTAATCTCATTCCCATTGACTCTAGAGTCAATTTTACCAACCCCGTTGCTATCAACAGATTTTTTGGCCGTGTCCCAATATTAAGCAATTCTCTGCTTGCATATTACAGGATTCACAGTTAAAGCAAATTGAGTGTTGAATTTCGCGAGGAAATCGTTCATTTCATCAAATAGCTTTGACTTATCAGACTTCTCAAAGTACGCTACAACATTGTGTTCAGCGAAGAATAGTTGAGTAGGCTTTGATTCAGCCTTTCAATTCAATTTGGGTGCCATTTGTGAGAAATTAGAGAGTAAGGTTGAAATGCAGTTTTATACTAATGGCTACAACATTGTGCCAATTAGAAACCTGGAGAGAAAATAGAGCGTAACTGTTTTTCGAAAATGCAGTTTTATACTAACGGCAGTTCTTTTGGATCACAATGAACCCTAAGAATTGAAACAGGGGAAGTTATTGGAGTTTGCCCATAGTGATTGAAATTGGGATGGGGGAAATATTTAATAATTTAATTTGGTTTAGAATAATATTATTAATTTATTTTAATTGAATCCACATCAATTAGGGTCGATTAGGACCGATGAGGACAAATGAAGATAAAGTAGGACCAATTAGGACCAACGAAGCCACGAGGCCCAATTAGGGTAAATTGGGGTCAATTTGGGTCAATGAGGATCAATTAGGATCAATGATGAAGACCAGTTATAACTAACGAGGGTCGATTTTGCTCAATAACGCCTTATGGAGACCAAATATGACCAATTAGGGTCTATTAGGCCGATTGAGGGCTAATTACGCTCAATGAGGACCAGTAGACTGAATTAAGGTCAATCATGGTCATTTTTGACAAATAAGTACCAATGAGGGCCAGTGAACACTCAGTTAGGATGAATTAGGGCCAATGTAGGTCAATTATAGTCTATTAGGCTCGGTTAGGTTCAATGAAGATCACTTATGGTCAATTACGACCAATTAGGCTCATTTAGGACCAATTATAATCAATTGGGGTCAATTAGGCCTGATTGACTCAAATTTGTTGTACTTCAAAGTAAATGGTCCTCGATGAGTCTAGTTGGTCCTTATTGAGGCTAACTGACACTAATTGGTCCTTATTGGTCCAAACTGTGCAAATTGCTCCTCATTAACCCGAATTGAGCCATATTGGTACTTATTCTGTCTAATTGGCCCTCATCGTTCCTAACTGGCCATAATAAGTCATAATTCATCCTTATTGGTCCTAATCAAGCATATTCGACCATCATTGGTCCTAATGGGTCCTCATTGACCCTAACTGAACCTAATTGGTCTTAATCGACCATCACTAACCCTGATTTACCCTTATTGGTATCATTGGTCCTCATTCAAACTAATTGGCCCAAATTAGTCCTCATTGGTCCAAATTAGTCCTAATTGGTCATACTTGATCATCGATCCTCATTAGTCACTTCCTTCATGCTCCGTCCTTATCGGTCCTATGAGCATAATTGGCCTTCTCATTGAATTGGTCCTAATTCGTATTCTGTAGAGACCTAGAAAATGAGGCTTTTGCATTAGATGATTTTGGGTTTGTTTAATATTTGTGGGCTAGAATATAAATGTAATTGGGCTAACTTGTGTAGGTTTAAAGTGGGTTTGGTCCGATTGGTTTAGGTGGGCTTGGGGATTTCGAAAATCTCTAAGGAGATTGACTTGTTTACCAAGTCAATCTCACCTATATATAGTCCCATCTTTTCTAGTTTTAGGGTTGCTAGTCTTTTGGTGTTTTGTTTGGTGGTGATCTCGAATTTCTCCAAGAATTTCGATCAAGGTGTAGCAAGCAATCAGTAATCAATCTAAAGTGTGTTCTTCGAATTGGTTTGTGTTTACTATTTATTGTTTTAAGTACTTTTCAATTACTGTCTTTCATTGTTTTCTTGAATCAACTAGTTAAACCGGATTCTGCACGGTTTCACTAGTCTAGATATCGCGTGAGGGTTTATATTGATCCTTACAATTGGTATCAGAGCCAAGAAACGCAAGTTTCGAGGCTCTCGCGATATCAGATTCAAGTTTTTGAGTACTAACGTTTTGAGTTTTGTGGTGATTTTCAGCTTTTAGCGCATTCGGAGGTGTTTTTGTGCAGGTTACCACTCAAGACAAAAGCTTTCTTGTTGCTGTGTTCGTGTTTCTGACACTTTTCGACCCTGCACTGTACTTTTCGATCAGCCAGTCTGATCGAAAAGCCGTTTCTGCCGACCCTTTTCGATCGAGAAAGCCCCCCTTGTGGCTTTTCGATCAGATCATCTCAGTCGAGAAGTCCCCTAAGTGACTTTTCGACCAGCTTCCATCTCCACTTCGAATTCGATCGAAAAGTCCCTTGAGACTTTTCGATCGCCTCTGTCGAAAGTCCCTGGACTTCTCGTGCTCTTTGATCGAAAAGTCACTTGTTCTTCGATCGTCCAGTCACCTTTCTCGATCCGTCAGAACCACTTTTCGATCTAGCCTCTTCGACAGTAAACCCTTTTTCGATCCTTTTTACCCTCTGAAGCTATGGCCTTTGACATGTCAAGCCTCTCGAGTGCCACTCTGGAAATGGACTCTAAAATCGGAACATCTGCCAGACCACCACGTCTGATGTCTGGCAAGGATTTCATGAGCTGGAAGTATAGGTTTGTCAACTACGTCAATTACCATGATGCTAAGATCATGTGATCGATCGAAGTGGGAGATTTTGTCCCATCAACTCCAGGGGAACAGGGTCAACCACCTGTTCCTAAAGCCAAATCTGAATGGGTGGATGATGAATGGGATAGGGTAGAACGAGATAGAAAAGCACTGGCTGCCCTGACCATGGCCTTATCCCCTAAAGTTGCTGAAGCTTTCAAAGAATACACCTCAGCTAAGACTCTGTAGGATGCCCTTATAGCTGCTTACGAGGGAAATGATGATATGAAAGAATCCCGCAAAGAGAATCTGAGGGAAATGTTCAATGAGTTTAACTATATCCCTGGTGAAAACATTGAAACTCTGCTTCAACGTTTCATCAAGATAGTCACTGGGATAAAGGATGCTGGAGTGACATATACTCAAGTGGAGGTCAACAGAAAGCTGGTTAACTCTCTTCCACCAAACTGGGACAACACCATTGAACTGATTGAAAAGACTGTGGAAATGTCCACTTCGTCCCTAATTGAGCTCATGTCCACCATCAGAGCCTATGAGGAGAAGAAACAGAAGAGGGCGAGAAAAATTGGCAATGGGGCATTAATGAATCAACTGAATCAAGCTTTCATTTCTCAGCCAGCTGTCGCTCCAGTCAACCCACCATCAACTCCAATGGGATTCATTGCCCAAGCCACTGGGTCAAGTTCATCTGGAACTTCAAATATTGTTTCTCTGGATGTAAATGCGTTGACTAAAGATCCCAGCTTTGCCCTTGGGGTGGGAATTATGAGTTGCTATCAGGCACTCGTAGCAGGTTCACTTCTTCCCACGGATCTATCACCTGATGATGTGAATCAAGTAAACCCCGATGATCTAGAGCACATGGATATATCTTATCAGATGGGAATGTCTGCCCTGCGAGCTAGGCAGTTCATGGCAAAGACGGGGCAGAAGGATTGGAATGGTGGAAAAGGAATAAAGCTGAGTTTTAATAAGGCAAATCTAAGGTGCTACAATTGCAATGAGTATGGGCACTATGCCAGAGAATGCACCAAACCAAGAGTTGATAAAGAAGGCAAGGCTGACAACCGGGGAGAGAGCATGAAGAAGGAGGCAGGAAAGAATGACAAGGCACTGGTGGTTCAACATACGCCAGGATATGACTGGACATCCCAGGTGGAAGACCTCAGCTTAACACTTGACCATGTGGCCTTGCTAGCTGAAGAGGAAGCACAGAAAGAAGCAACTGAGGAATTCCATCACGCATTCATGGCAAACATAACTCCAGGATCCTCCGCCAGCAGCTCTGAGGTTTGTCTTAATCCTAAATGTCAATCTATACTCAATGAATCTCAAGAATGGCAAAATAAGTTTTTCACTGAAACATTAAATCGTGAATATTCTGATAAAGAATTGAGAGAATATAAAAGTAGGAGTAAAAACTTAAGTGAGAAACTAGAAGCTGCTAAAATTGACATAAAAAATCTTCAAAGAGACTTGAGTAACAAAACCACATATCTAAGAGTTGCTAATGAAGAAATTGTCTCATTAAAAACTGAACTTGAACAACTTAAAGGTCAATTAGAAACATCACAAACCAAAGTTGTGCGAAACGATAAGATTGTGTCAGAAATGATGAAAGCTAGTTGAGAGAGATACAAAGGGGCCTTTCGGGTTGTGTCAAGCTTGTGTACCAGACGATTCTTAATCGTGTGCACTTTGTTCCAGGTTTTATTATTTTAATTATTGTGTTCTTCGATTTCTATTTCTTGCATCTTGAATCACTCGATTGACTGGATTCCGCACACTCAATCGAGTAGCGATATCGTGTTA